>CM023098.1:32371686-32772737 GCA_013103745.1 Gardenia jasminoides
AGGGAATCTTGAACTTGACTTGAGTCTCATTGAGACATTTTTAAAGACATTTATCGAATATTATTCAAGTGTTTTGAATGAAAATACTCCTATTTGTCTCAGGTGATCGAGAAGATTCCGGAAAACCCCAATTAATCTTACGTGCCTTTGCCTTAGACTCTTGACTTCGGTGAGTGTCAAGTGCATGATTTGTTGAATTACCTGTTATATTTATTTGAATGAAACCTGTTGAGGCGAGAGTGTACTTTATCGCGCTCGTCCTCTTTTACTTGTCTTGCCTGTACATGATTGTTATTTGACTTGACTGTATTTGAATGTCGATTGGGATAATCCATCGATTTAAAAAGTGATAAATGGGGACGCCCAAAACCTATTGGAGATCCTTGGGACCCGAGCCGGCAAGGGCTTGGTCAGGAAGCTTGGTGAACCTTAGGTACTGTTCTTTGAGCTTGACCTATTGGAGAGGTCTTGCTCGGTATTGCTCGATGTAGATTTACCTTTTAAATCTACCTGTTTGGTTTCGGGCCCGAGAGGGTGAACTGTTGGACGGAGGTTGTAATAAGTGGAGTTTCTACGGAATTTATCTGTGTTAAGTTGACGGAGGGTCAACGTTTGGGGATGGAATGGTCTCAACTGCTTAATCGTGGAAATTGGCTCCTGAGAGCCCTGTATCCTTACCCGTACTGTGTATTTTTCCTGTATGTACTTGCGCAAATTCACTATAGATAGAGAGGCTCGAAGAGGGTTCTCCGAACCCAGCTCCAAGACTTTTGTCTAATGTGAGCCCTCGAGTAGTGATTCCTTGAGAATACAATCTCCTGGTGAAAATTGCAATTGTACAAGTGAATGATTGATTTACATGCTTTTATATCTGAATTTACTGGCTTTCCTACTTACTTGATTACGTGCTTGCATGTTTCTCCTTGGCCTCACTGAGCGTTAGCTCACCCCAATTTGTTTTCCTTAACAGGTCTCGAAGTGGAAAACGTAGATCGAGAATTTAGTTACTTTGGTAGGATTTTCATAATTTTGTATAAGCTGAATATTAAATTTCGACGTTAAAGATTTATTGTACCTGAAATTGATGTTATAAGAGTTTTATTAGATATTATTGAGGATTTACCTTTGTAAGTTAACTATCATTTGTTGTTGGACCTCAATTAAGGCTTTTAAGAGCGAATGCATGTATTATTATTTTAGAGATCTTGAAGTGTGATTATTTGAAATCTATAATATGCTTGGAGGTTTGTAGTGAGTCCTGGCGAGAGTTGGGCAGACAGTCCGCTGATACCCTTGGGTTCGCCCTTGGGAGAGGTGGGGCTGTTACAAAGTTGGTTGAACAATTTAGAAATCCCTCTACGTTGCTTAAGGAAAGCTCACAAAGAAGCCAAGAGAAAACTCTTCAAAGTTTATTAATCAAAAGTTGTCTAAACTGTTACAAGGGAAAGAAAAGGTTATTTATAGGCAAAACTTGATAACTAAACTAATCCGAGTTGGACTTGAATTTAGTCGTTTATTTCCTAATAGTTTATGAATCAACTAATTAGCTAATTTTTGCATAGATAGCTCACATAGCTAGCCATTCTCACTCATAATAGTCCCAAATTAAACAACCAAACAATGCTCAAACCAAAACTAATCAAATTGAAACAAAATTGGAAAAACCCTAAAATTGAAATGACAAAAGACTGCCGCTGATTTTATGATCGGTCTTAGCTTTAGTTTTTTTTCTGACTAACAATTCTCACTCAATCAATGGAAGATCTGTGCTGATTGTGAAACTGGTCTTCAGATGGTTGTGTTCTACTCGACCAACATTACAACTTCATTTTGCACGTTGTTTCCACTTGAATGAGTATATAATGCTTAGAATCATCAAACCAACTCCTTCAATTGACTTAGGCATGCTAACATGATCTTGAACTACATGAACAAGTGCTTGAAGTATGTCCTTAAATTTCTTTGCATGAGAACAAGTAACTGAACCAATTGGAACCTTAATTGGGTTAAATGTAGCGGTATGGACAAATTGCTCTTCTATATCATTCCTTTCCTCTTGAGAAGAATTGTCCTTAAATCATGTTTTTCACCTGTAAGAAAAGGACTCAAGTTTGCAACATTGAAAGTAGCATTAACATTATACTTACCTGGAAGATCAAACTTGTAGGTATTGTCATTAATTTTCTCCACCACTTAAAAGGTCTATCCCTTGTGGTAACTACTTGTTATGCCTTTGGGCAGGGAATGGTAACAACTTGTTATGCCTTTGGGTAGGGAATCTTTCTTTACACATGTGTATCCACACCTAATCACTAGGTTTAAAGACCATTTTATGATGACCTTTATTGGCTTGCTAAACGTATTGAAAAGTGTGTTTCTCAACATTCTCACAAACTTGCTCATGTAACTTACGCACATACTTAGCCTTCTTTTTACCATCTAAGTTAACACGCTTAGACAAAGGTAAAGGTGATAGATCAAAGGAGTTAAAGGATTAAAATCATACATAATCTCAAAAGGTGAGAATTGTGTAGCATTGTGCATAGTTCTATTGTATGCAAACTCAATATGCAACCAACAATCCTCCCATGTTCTAAAATTCTTTTTAGTTATAGCTTGTAAAAGATAGATAATGTTCTATTTACTATTTCAATTTGACCACCAGTTTGTGGATGACTAGTAGTTGAAAACAATAATTTAATCCCCAATTTTTCCCACAAAATCTTCCAGAAATAGCTAAGTAATTTAACATCTCTATCACTTGCAATTGTCCTAGGTATATCATGAAAATGAACTATTTCTTAAAAGAAAAAATTAGCAACATGAGATGTATCATCAGTTTTATGACATAGTATAAAATGAGCCATCTTAGAAATCTATCAACAACAAAAAAGATAGAATCATTACCTCTATTAGATCGACACAAATCTACCATAAATTCCATAGAAATGTCTACTTATGGCTCTTTAGGTATAGGCAATGAAGTATATAAGCCACAAGGATTTACTTTAAATTTAACTTTATAGGCAATAAAAGTGTTCTTGTAAAATAGCTAGAGTCTTACTAATTCTAAAATGTCCAATTAAACACCCACCATGTGATTTCTTAATAAGCAAATCACATACGGAACAATTAGAAATGCATAATTTATCAAGATAATACAAGAATCCATCAAAGATGTAAAGCTTACCTTGAGGCATTTTAAGACACATTTCATAGATTTCACCAACTTTAGGATCAGGACTATATATTTCCTTAATAATTTCAAAACCAAGTAACTTAGTTTCAAGAATAGTAAGTAAGGAATGTTTACGAGACAATACATCAATTACCATATTGGGCTTACCTGACTTGTATTTGATGACGTAGAAAAATATCTCAATGAATGCGATCCATTTAACATGCCTTTTGCTCAACTTAGATTGTGCTTTCAAGTTCTTAAGTAATTCATGATCAATATAGATCACAAATTCCATAGGATGTAGGTAATGCTGCTTCGAAGTTTGAACCAATACATGACCCTTTGTCATACGTAAAGTAGTTCAACAAGGCACCTTCTAGATTCTCACTAAAATACGCGTCTAGCCTTCCCTATTGCATCAATACCGCACAAACATCTGCAAGCATCACATTTTATTTCAAAAGTCCTATTAAAGTTAGGTAAGGACAAAACATGTGCATGTGTGATAAAATGTTTAAATAATTGAAACGCCTTATCTTAAACTTCTCCCCATTGAAATTTCTCATTTTTCTTAATGACAGTAGCTAATGGAGCAGTGATTGTTTTAAAGTCCTTGATAAAATGCCTGTAAAAGCTTACAAGAACATAAAAACTCCTCACTTCTCCAATGGACATTGGAGTAAGCCATTCTTGAGTGGCTTTCACTTTGTCTTCATCAACCTTGATTTCCTGTTCACTAACAATATATTCTAGGAACATAAGTTGATTAGTACAATATATACACTTCTTGAGATTCGCAAATAGCCTTTCTCAGTGGAGTGTTTCAAGAACAATTTTGAAATGCTCAACATGTTCATCAAGACTCTTACCATAAATCAAAATATCATTAAAATACACCACAACAAATTTTCCGAAGAAAGGTCTCAAAACATTGTTCATTAGTCTCATAAAAATACCAGGTGTATTAGTTAAGTCAAATGGCATCACTAACCACTCATAAAGACCATACTTAGTTTTAAAAGTAGTTTTTCATTCATCACCTTCTTTCATCCTAATCTGAAGGTAAATACTTTTAAAATCAATTTTTATAAAGATAATGGCATCTTAAAATTCATCAAACATATCATCTAATCTAGAAATACGAAGGTGATACTTTACTGTTACAACATTAATCGCACAACAATCCGTACACATCGTCCAAGTACGAATCTTCTTTGGTACAAAAATCACTAATACTGCATACGAACTTAGACACTTATGCACCCAACTTTTAGTCAAGAGTCCATCCACTTGTCTTTGAAGTTCTTTTGTTTCTTCTAGTCCCATCCTATTAGTTAGTTAGTTTGGTAATAGCCCCCAGGAATTAAGTCAACTTGATGTTCAACGCCACGGGTAGGAGGTAATCCATCTAGAATCTTCTCAGGGAAAACATCCATTAAATCTTACAAAAGAGACAAAACATTAGAAGGTAAAGTGTTATCAAATTCATTAGTAACAAACAGCACCTTTTGTATATGAGTACAAATAAAAGTTGTTGAGAAACTAGAGCTCTCTTCATTTCTTTGCTTTTATAATCATATTTTGTCTCCTCTCTTTTCTTTTCTCTTTGGTCAACACAATAATAGCCTTTTTTGACTCATTTTGTTTGACCAATCTCTCTTTTTCTTTTTTCTCACTTTTCTTTTTCTTTTTCCTCTCACTCTCTATCTCACACTCTATTTGAAGTTTCAATTCATTCTTATACACTTGTCTAGGAGTAAGCAGCAAAAGAGTAATTTGCTTGCCCAAGTGCTGAAAAGAATATTTGCTAGAATGACTATCAAATATTACAATCTTGTCAAATTGCCACGGACGTCCCAAAATAATGTGAGTGGCTTGCATTGGAACAATATCGCATAACACCTCATCTTTATATTTTCTAATGTGGATAGGAATGCGCACCTGTTTATAGACTCTTACATCACCATCTTCATTCAACCATTGTAGGCAATAAGGCTTTGGATGATAACTAGTTGGAAGAGTGAGATTTTCCACCATCAATAAACCAGCAACATTGGTACAGCTTCTATCATTAATGATAATACTACGTACTTTGTCTTTAATGTGACATCGTGTATAAAAAAAGAGTTTTTCTTTGCGCTTGGTCGTCCTTCTTAACTCGAACAGCTAGTGTTTTGCATGTAACTAAGCGTCCAATATCGGCACTAGTAGGTGCAATCTCCTCTTCATTTGATTCGCCTTCTTCAATCAAAAGTGACATCCCTTCATACTCAACTTCATCATCCGTAACCACCTTACCATTGTTTGTAATAACTATAACTCATTGGTTAGGATATTGAGAAGCAATATGCACAAACCCTTGACATTTAAAATATTTTTTATGGATTTAAAGTGTCTCTGCCAGATTTGCTAGTAACCTTTTGAGCATTTCTCTTTGTTTTCAAAGAAGAAAAAGAAACCATAGACTTCTCATCTCTTTTTGGTTGTGAATTTTGCCAATTGTTAGATTGCATAGTTGGGTTGAATTGTGCTCTACCTCTCCTCTTGGTGTGCTTCTCTACTCTGACTGTCTTGTCCAACATTTCACTCATATCGAGATAATGTTGCAACTCGACCGTCTCAGCAATCTTCGGGCCTCAAACCATTGAGAAAACGAGTCATAGTAATCTCGGCATCTTCATGCACATTGGTCCTCATCATAAGCATCTCCATTTTTTTGCAATAGTTTTCAACACTCTTGTTTCCTTGAGTGAGAATTTGCAATTTTTAATGAAGTTCGCGATGGTAATGGCTTGGTACAAATCTTCTCCTCATGAGCCCCTTAAGCTCATTCCAAGTCTCAACGGATCACTTTCTATTTCTTCTTCAATTGGAATGAAGTTGATCCAACCAAACTAGAGTATAATCCATAAACTACACAGTAGTAAGTTTGACTTTTTACTCTTAGTTGTGAAAATCAAAGACCATCTCAATCTTTCCTTCCCATTCCAAGTAAGATTCAGGATTAGGTTTTCCTTGGAAAGGTGGAATTTTGAGTTTGATTCCTTTGATTAGATTATTGTCACGTCCATAACCTAGGCGACCATGCCTTGGCCTCCTAACCTCTTCTTCGTTAATGGAATCTTTTAACTTAGATTCAAGAGCTTTCCTAGGATTGGAATGTGATCTACCACATGAATCTTCAAGGCAGTCAATCCTATAGTGCATGATTTTCAATGATTGGTCAATCATGTGTTTGATATTATCCTTCAATGCGTTGGCTAAGAGTTTAAAATCAAGGGGTTCAGAACACCCTTCACCTCCATTAGACATCTTTTGGAATGACCTGCAAAAATGGTTAGCAAGAAAATAGTTTTTCCTCACTTCATTCCCTCACGTGTATACACTCAGCACTCGTGTTTCACTCTAAACACTCTATTAAACTCACCAAATTGATACTCTAGACTCTTGATCACTCTCCTTCAGGAAATCAGAGTTCCCTCCAAGTGTGTAACCAACTTACCAAGAAAAATCACACAAGTGTAACAAAATTGAGGGACAAACAATAAGGTATACTTGAAATTTGAGACTCAATTGAAGAAAGAAACACGGCTGGACAAAAGACAAACGATGGCTGAACTTTAGGAAAACCTAGAAATACTCTACCCAAAATAATTAATCTAGAAATTTAAAGTGGAATTCTGAATACCCTTGGATTTCCATTTAGAAATGGACAGTCAGTTATGAAAATCCTTTTTCCAAATGAAATTATGATTTGGGAACTCTTTTGGCTCAATCCAAACCATTGGTAGGATTAAATATTCAGATTTGATGTGGTTAGGGCACTAATCCTCTTTGATCTCTTTTTTTTCATGGATCACTTTCTTGAGCACAAGCTGCATTTGTTTCCTCTTTTTTTTTCCCCAGCTTTAAGAAATGAAGAACAAGCCAACGAGAAAATCAAGAATATGAAGTATGGTTTTCAAGAATCTCAAGAGCTCCGAGATGATGTTCAAGAAATCCAAGAACAAACAAGTGCAACTCACATAATCCCAAGACTCAGGACAAGAAATGAAACACAAAAAAGAAATCAATAGCTGGAAATTTTTTTTAACGACTCAAGAAACAAGAAGGACAAACTGAAACAAGAATGACATAAACCTCAAAAATAACAACTCAATGAAACAACAAAAGAAATTGACTCAAATGATAAACAAAGCGATATAACTAAATACCTTCAACCAGTTCTGATATCAACTAATACGAACCCCATCAAAAACCTGCAACAGGACAAATCATAGGATCAAAACTTTGGTATCAAGTGAGGTAGCAAAAATTCAAACTCAATCAAGGACAGCTTGAGATTTGACTAGAATAGGTAGAACGATGCCACAACTAAACATGATCCTTAGCGGATAAGCTGGTTAAACAATTTAGAATCCTTCTAAGTTGCTCAAGGAAAACTCATAAAGAAGCCAAAAAAAAAAACTCTCCAAATTTTATTAATCAAAAGTCGTCTAAATTGTTACAATCAAAAGAAAAGGCTATTTATAGCCAAAACTTGACTAACTAGACTAATTCGAGTTGGACTTGGATTTAGTTAGTTATTTCCTAATAATTAATGAATCAACTAATTAACTAATTTGGCATAGATAGCTTATGTAACTAGTCATTCTTATTTACAGTAATCACTAATTAAACAACTAAACAAAACTCAAGTCAAAACTAGTCAAATTGGAACAAAACAGGAAAAACCCAAGAATTGAAACGACAGAAGACTCGGCACTAGTTTCGTGACTGGTCTTAGCTAGAGCTGTAAGAGATAAGAGATACGAGATACGAGCTACTCGCGAGTTCGGACTGAGTCGAGTCGAGCTCGAGTAGTTCGATAATATGTTCAAGTCGATCTTGAGCCTTTGTTTTCTAGGCTCGTTGGCTTATCGAGTTACTTGATCATTATATATATATATATATATATATATTTAAAAATTAATATATTTATGAAATTACATAAATAAGTATATACGTTGTGGAATTTGCCGCAAGTACTTCCTGAATTAAAATTAATAGAGGGGTTTTATGGTCTTTTGAGAGTTAAATTTATTAAATATTTGACAAGAAAATTGTTTTCTATCTTCGAGAATACCTAAACCACAAATCAATTCACTTCTCTCCTCTCTCTCGGCTGACATCTCCTCTCCGACTGTGCAAGCTTGAATATCTGTTGCCGCTTGTCTACCGTAACTCACTGCTACACGAAGTTGCTGGAATCATCTAAGGGAGATGTAGACTAGCCTAGAACCCACAGGGAAGTCTTTCGAGAGCTGCCATTATGCCGAGAGCTAGTGAAGGTTAGTTTGGCACCCTTCTTGCCTTCTCTAGGAGAAAATGAAAATAGGAGCTGTTGTTTTATCGATTAGATATTTAGATGTGAAGAAATTTTAACTTAGATATGAAAAAAATTTAATCTTTTGAAATCTGTTTGGGTTTTTTGTAATTTGAAGAAAAGCTTTTCATCATGGGTTTCCTTTGTTGAATTGATCCTGATTTCCTGAATTAGCTTTTCAAACACAGCAGGATTTCCTGAATATGTATGGCTTCAATTTAAAGAGGGTGAGCCCTGTAAAATAATACTTAAGAAAAAATCTTATATGTTCAAGTGTTCCACATATAAGTTCATCATTGGTTCGATTTTCTCAAAGATGGGGAAGGTAGGAGTTGACTTTTTTTGATTAAGATATCTTGGGTCAGAAACTATTAAAATAAGATGCATGATTAGTTTACTTGGAGTTATATCCAAAGTTCTTGGAGAGATGATGACATTGTGTATTTCTTGATTTTCTTTCTTATGAGTGGAATTAAGATTTCACTGGTTTAATTATCTGAAAACTTTGATTTCATTGGATTTAAGATACGCCTCAGTCCACTAGGATCATTTTAGAGATCTTTTGTGCAAAATGGATTAATATTAGGGCTAGAAAGTTATAATTATTAGAGTGGCTATCCTATATTTTCCAAAAAATCTACTCTATAAGGCCTTTTGATTTTAGGAGCATCAAAAGAGTGGTGTCGTGGTAATTTGGTACGTTCAATTAGCTAGTTAGGAGTTTCTGAAGTTTTCAAGCCCCTATATATCATGTAAAATTAACATAGTATGCAATAAGTTTTAAACTTTCAAATTGTGCTTGATCAGGATTAACATAGTACGCAATAAGCTTCATACTTGGCTCACGATGTGTTCTACTTGGTTCTACAGACAACTATATCGTCATGGGCACCAAGTCAATACCAACTCAAGATGATGCTGTAGAGAGTCAAAAAAATGTTGAGAATCCCAATGAAGAGGGACGAGAAGACAATTCCCAATCCCAAAGAAAATTAAAACTTCTTTAGTTTGGGACAATTTTGATGAATTAACAGAAAATGTCATACATTATGGCATTTCTAAGCACTGTAATAAAAACATCTCCCAGGGCACCATCAAGCAAACCACAAGCATGAAAAGGCATAAGAATAGCTGTCTGGTAAGAAAAGCAAATCTCAGAAATGAACAGAAGCTGCAAAAGCTCAATTTCCAGCCATCTAATGGCAGTTTTACATCTATATTGCCACTGCATCCCTAAAAATTTGACATGGAAAATATGAGAGAGGCGGTTGTGTATTGGGTCCTAATGCATGAGCATCCTTTCACCATTCTTAAGGAAGAAGGCTTCAATATGATGCAAAAACGAGGGATGCATGAATGGCAAAAAATCTCCCGAACAATGGCTAAAAATGATAGTACTCAAGTTTATGAGCTTGAAAAGAAAAAAACTGAAGAACCTCTTGAGACATGTGTCTGGGGTTAGTTTGACAACCGGTCTTTGAAAGTCCAAAAATCCAAAGATCGAGTATATGACTATCATAGGGCATTAGATTGATGTGAGCTGGAAGTTGCAAAAAAGGGTGCTAAATTTTGTTCACATACCTCCACCTCAACAAGGAGTTGAAATTGCAGCTTTAATCTTCAAGTGCGTGAAAAAATGTGGCATTAAGAACAAGATACATATCATTAATTGGGGTGATATCGAGTCGAATCGAGTTCGAGTATTATTATACTCGAACTCGAACTCAACTCAAACTCAAACTAGCAGAGCTCGAGCTCGAGCGAGTTGCTAAAAAGATGCTCGAACTCGATGTAAGGCCCAAAGACAACCTAAGAGGGGGGTGAATTAGGTTGATTAAAAATTAATCAAATAGTGCCCCTTTTTCAAAATCACAATTTCAATTTCTCAAACAATTGATTTGTCAAACAAATGAGCAAGCAAGACCGAGAAGTACAGATGATATAGCAATCAATGAATCAAAAAGTAAGCTGAACAGTAAGATGATAGAAAGCAAACCAATCTTCTTCAAAGCTCCACTTCAGCTTGAAGAATAGTCCTCAATTCAAGCAACTTCAACTTGATGAAATTCAATCAACCTTTGTGTACAATGGAAGGCTCACTTCCTCCTTGCCCCAAGCTACACTTAGTCAAGTTAGGAAGTTTTACAATCTCACAGATAACCCACACAAAGCTACACTATTGATGAACTCACTCACAATTAAAAAGCTTGCAAATGAACTAACACTTCAAGACCTACAATTCTTACACAAAGAGTATTTTTCTTGCTAAAATCACTCTTAAGAACTTGTAATTTAAGTGTACAAAAGTTACTGTTGAAGTTCAGACAAGGCTGTATTTATAGGGGACCAGAAAGTGCCTTGATATTTGAGGTCAACGGATAGAAGAAGCTGAAGAGTCAACTAGCCGTTGGAGCTATCGGACATCCGACACCAAGTTGAGCGTCCGATACTAGCATCCGACAGGCTATTTCATTTTTTATCGGACGGCCAATGTATATTCCTACGTTCGATGAGTTTGCGTCCGACAGCGACCAGAGAGCTTCAAAAATCTTCTTGGATACGATCGGACGTCCGGTGCGGTTGTTGTGCGTCCGATACGAGCGTCCGATGGATCCCCTATCTATCAGAATCGGACGTCCGGTACATCAAGTTGAGCGTCCGATAGAGATGTTTTAAGTTTTATCGGACGTGCGATACAAGCTATCGAGCGTCCGACAGTCAACAGTCCCATATACTTCTTTTGATTGATTTCTTCAAATTGATTTCTCGCATATATAACCTGTGCTGCCAATACTCTCAATGGAAAATGTTAAACCAATTTCTTTAATTGTTTTGTAATTATGAAAATTCGGGATCACGATTAACACTCGACTCGAAAGAATATTAGAGATGCTCAAAATCGACTCGATTAATCTCGAGATACTTTTTGAACTTGATATCGAGCTAGATAAACCATTTCCCTATTTGTTTTATCATATTTTTCCAGCTAAAATCACTTATTCACCCTTCAATAATATTATAATCTAACTGATTAAGGTCATAAATATTTTAACTTACAAACCTAAAAAAGTAAATTAATAAGTAAAACATATATTAATTAACTACATATCGAGTTCAAGTAGCTCGTTGAGCTTTCAATCTTACCTATAGTCTACTTGAACTTGACTTGTTAGCTCAAGCGAGTAGCTCAAGCTTGACTCCTTGGTCGAGATCGAGTCCAGTAGTTGACAGACTTTCTTGTGAGTTCGAGTCAAGCTACTTGAATTTTTTACACCCTTACATACCAATTTAGTGGATGATACCTCAAGGAATGAGGGATGATCTCTCCAGAACCAAAAAATGATGTATGGCTGTGAATTATTCACGTTCATTATTTTGCCCATATCTTGAATATTATGGTTCAAGATGGCTTATTTGAGATTAAAGACATCCTTGAAAACATTCAGAATAGTGTGGATTTTGTTGGCCGGTTAGAGGCGAGGGCTCCATTGTTTGTAGAGATTGCACAACAACTACAAATACCGGGTAAAAAATGGCTCCATGATTGTAGGACTCGATGGAACTCAACGTATCAAATGTTGAGTTGTGCAATCAAATTCAAAGAGGTGTTTCCATGATTCCAAGATCAAGAACCATGTTATGAGTGTTGCCCATCTACTGATGATTGAGAACAAATGGAGAAAATCTGCTCTATTTTGGAGACATTCTGGTCAGCCACACATCATTTCTGGTAGTGAATAACCCACCAGCAACTTATTCCTCCAAGAGATGAATTCATTCGGCAAATGATTCAAAGGATGAAAAGAAAGTTTGAAAAATATTGGGGTGAGTGCAACTTGGTGATGGCAGTCTTTGCTATTTTGAACCCGAGGCAAAAAATGAGAATGATAGAGTTTGCCTTTCCTCAGATGTTTGTATCTTTTCAAGCACAAGAGAACATCACAAAGCTCCGAAAATCTAAATATATATGAAGAGTGTAAGTGGACAAGACAAATGAGACACATAGTGGTTCTTCTGAGTGCACTGATTCAATTACATCATCTACCTCTACTTGGAGTCATTTTGGTGAGTATTGGGATGAATTTGAATCAACCAAGGCTCAAAAGTTTGAATTAATTTATTATTTGGATGAGGCTTGATTGAAAACCATCAAATCCCAAGGACTTTGATTGCTTAGATTGGTGGAAATCCAATAGGGCTGTGTATCATATATTATCTCAAATGACCCGTGATATCTTGGCTATTCCTGTTACCATAGTAGCATCCGAGGCCACTTTTAGTGCAGGCACTAGAGTTATTTATGCACATTGAGCTTCATTATCTCTGGATACAGTTCAAATCTTATTGTGTGGATGAGATTGGTGTAGAAATTTTCATGGTGTCAAAAAGAAAAACAAGGTTGGTATTACATTCAAGGTTGACTGTTTTTCTTCATAAATTATTTGTTTTAATTGTATATTGATTATTGACTAATTTGTATGTTTTTTTTTTTTAAGGTTTATGCAGCAAGCAAGAACAATGAAAGAAATTATCTTCTCTAACATTTGAAATTGCTGGATCAGCATATCAGGTCACCAATTATGGTATTTCTTGGTTATATCAAGCTATTTTTTGTAGTTTATTTGTACTCCATTTTAGAGTATTTTTTCGTGTTTCTTGAATCTTGATAGGGCCTTGCTGCTGCTGTGTTTGAGAATTCGGGATTGGGACCTTCCAAGATCCCTCAAATTGTTGGACTCCAGCAACCTGCCAGTTGGGCTTGCTATTGTGCATATGCTCGCTGCTTGTTATTGTTGTTAAGGACCTAAAAATTTGGTGTTGTTATTAACTTATTACTGCTTATTGCTGGACTTTATTCACAACTAGTTCTAATTAGTTTAGTTGTTTTAACTATTACAATGTCATGAAACTTGGCAAATTTGGAGTTTGGACTAGACCATTGTACTAGTTGGTCAGTTGGTGCTTGTGGTTATGCTTAGCCTTTTTTTCATTGAATTGCTGAGCATTGGTTGTTATTGGTATGAATTATGCATTGCAAACCTAGACCAGAAGATTGATTTGAGTTTAGTCCATTAGTGTTATATTGGATTAGTAGGAAGCCAAAATGATTCTGGATATGAAATTTGGGAATTTTATTGTTGATGCATGTCATTGGTATGAATTATGCATTGGATTTTGACTGGAAATTGGCTCTGAGTTGAGTTTTAGTGGTAAATTGGATTTGGCAGGGATAGAAAATGGTGATAATGTGGGATTTTTTTTTTCCGTGGGAATTAGAATCGAGCTCGCGTTCAAGTACTTGAACTTGATAAGCTCGATTGGGATTTCAAGTCCGGTTCGAGTTTAAATGATTCATCCTTGAGTTGAATTCAAGTTTCGTATAATATATTCGATGGAGATCGAACTCGAAGTTGAGTAGTATACAAATCCATCAATCTTGAACTTGAGTATGGTAATACTCGATTTCGATTCGATTTAAATACACCCCTAATCTTGGCACCGATCTTTGTGTGATAGACAATTCTCACTCAATGGTTCGAAGACCGATGCCCATTGTGAAGCTAGTCTTCATGCAGGTTGTGCCCTACATGACCACCGTTGCAACTTCATTTTGCGCGCCAGTTTTCACTTAAATGAGTATATAGTATTTAGACTTATTCAAACCAACTCATTCAATAGATTTAGGCAAGCCAACATGATCTTGAAGTGCATGAACAAGCGCTTCAAGCATCTTTAAACTTTTTTGCAGGATCACGAGTAACCGGACCAATTGGAACCTTAACTTGGACAGCTTGCTCTTCCACATCCCGGAGGTCTTGTTTGTCCATATTGGATAGTGGCCCTGTTTGTCTAGGGAGATCGGCCTAATTCCACTACCTAAGATCGAGATTTCATTTTGTAGCCCTTTTTCTTGGGGTTGGGGGTTAGGGGGGAGGAGTGGTTCCTCGAGGGATAGGGGTGGGGTACTTGACTGCCTAGAAGTGGTTTTGCAAGAACAATCCATTGCACAAAAGGGGAGGAAGATGAAGACCCGGTGAGGTAGTCCTTTAATCTCCCGCCACCTCAGCACATTTTCTCATCGCTGGTCTTAACCCGCCTCTTGGGGACCCCTCCGACTCCATTTCTTCCCTGATCACTCCCCGCCGTCATATATCGACCTATTTTCCCACTTCCAATGTCTGCCTTGTCAGCTTCCCCCAGAATGCAATCTGTAACTCCTTTAATCTCATTTCCGGAATTTAAACTTAAATGCAGTAATTTTGATTTTGATTTTAATTTTTTTGTAGGTGAAAATTTGCTGTGGAATTTTTATCCTTTTTTTTTTAATTTTGAAATCGAAATTGAAATCAGGTGTTGATAGCTGCGGAGGAATTGCATATTCTCCTCAGAATATTGATCAATAGCTTTGAAACCCTAGACTCCGTAAAAGACCGCATTTGTCATATTTTACTAATTTTTTCTGCTTCAAATCCTTTGACATTGACGTAATTTTTACAAGGTAATATCAAAAGTTACATGGATTTTAGTTGTGTATTTGCTTTTTTTGTGTTCATGTGATATTCTGTTGAATGAGCAATTTTAATATGTGGTATTGGTACAGAGGGACGGATGAGGTAAAAACAATTTATAATCAAAATCAATGTGAGTTAAGTGAAAATGAGCCTTCTGATGGTGGTAAAGGGCAGTGTTCCAGTGCAGTTTTTAACGTTTTAGATACAAATTTGAAGGACAGTTTGGATCGCTTGAAAACAATGAGGTTAGTGGTTTTTGATTTTTTGAAATTGCGAACTAAATGTCATGCTGAATTCAGTGTTTCAGTTCTTTTATATTGTTTTGTAACTAGTTAATGGGTACTGCTTGCTGATTTGGCTGTTCTTTCAGTATGTTTTTTATGACGTGTAATACGGAGGTGAATGCATCGCATAGAGAATATCTTAGCTGTGTTAATGGTGCCATATTATGTGGCTTTACAATTTCAAAAATGTGTGTAGAAGGATTTTCTAGGGAGCAGTAGACAGAGTTATGCATACATGTTTTGTTGGGAGAACAAAGGAGTACTTGCAAATATAAGAAATTACGAAAACTTTGGTTTTTTCCCCCTTCTAAAATTTTCAGATTTTAAATTAGCTTTTTGAATGCGAGTTAATGGTAGTTACTGGTTTGCAAAATGTCTATCTAATACTGACAGTTTTTACCAACAGTTTGTATTAAGTTGCTTGTGTCTTCCCCATATGCATCTTCATTTATGTTCTTTGAATAGTCCTAGGAAAATCATTGGAAATGAAGTACCATCATTACAAGAAAGAAGATTCTCCATTTGGATTGGTTGTTTTTGGGGTGTTTTTGAAAATTTTATTGTAGCAATGCATATGAAAAACTTTTAGTGCAGATGATTAGGGTGATTTTAGGGGTGTTTTTGAGGATTTTTTTAAGATTTATTTTGAGTTATTTTTAGAATTTAAAACTTTTTTGGGTATTTTTTTAAACTTTACACCACCCTCCTCTCTCTCCCTCTTCCTCCCTTTCCCTACTTCCTCCTCCTCCTCCTCCTCCTCCTCCCTCCTCGCTCCCCCAACCCCCAAAAATAAAACCCAATCCCCCTCCCACTCCATGACAGGTTGCAACCAGGTACTGATCGTGGCCCTTGCCGGTCATCTGTTCATGACCAGAAGTGAAGGGGGAGGGGGAGGGGTTTCTGCCTGGGGGAAGGGAAAGGAAGGGAGGGGAGGGGAGGAGGAAGAAGGGAAAGAAAAAAGAGGAAGAGAGAGGAGAGAGGTGGGATGGGATGGTGGCAGTGGTGATAGTGGGTGGCTGTGGTGATGGTGGGTGGCGCTGGGTGGTGATGCGTAGTGGGTGGTGGTGTGTGGTGGAAGAAGAAAAAGGGTTATTTTAGAATTTTTTGAAAACGTACTTGTGATTTATTTTTGAAATATTTTTTGGATTAGGTGTTTTGAAGTTGTATATTATTGTAACTTTGTAAATGAAAAACTGGTTTTTGAAAAACTTGACAATACAACTAGTTTTTGAAAAACTAGCTTGATATTTCTTTGATTTCTAGCTTCTGGCATTTAACAACTTAGCAACTTCAGTGTAGATTGTCATCCATGCTTCTATTTCTTTCTAGACGATTATAAAATGTTGTTGCTGTGATGCTTAGTAAGAGGTAACTGGGATCCTGTTCTCTCTCTTCCACTGTCTGGATCAGTTTACGTTAGCTGTTTTAATTATCTGCTACTTTAGGCAAACATTCCCTCAAAAAACTTTACTAGTGACCCTTGAAATATAGTTTCTGAAGTGGTAGTGGGTGCCCTTTTCTGGTTTCAATGTCTCCTCTCTTGATAACTTTTGTTTTTCTTTCAAGGATGATTCTAAATTGTAGCTTTTGTTTTGCCAAATTATACCAGTTTTCTCGGTTTCATTTTATGGAAGTGAATTATGCAATATTTGTTTGGAGTCGTTTTGAGCTTCTAGTTTCTGTGTGTATGCCTTCTCTAACTGATGTTCCACACGTTCTGCAGGCAAAGCATATCCTGGGATTCTATAGGCAGTGAATGCTGTGACTTTGAAGTGAGATATAATGGAGATATTACTATAATTAGAGCTTTATGCTTGGAGGGTAAGTCAGGGGTAGCTCTCTCTCTCTGGTATACCATATACAGAAAAGTGTTATTCCTGATATCATCAACCATAACTATCGAATAAACAGCTTCTGCAAAACTGGTAACTTGGATAAGGCAGAGTGGCTTCTCAGAGAGATGTTATTTAGGGGTTCTGCTCCCAATTGTGCCACCTACAACACTCTAATAAAGGGTTATTGTCTTCAGAATGATAATGAAAGGGCTTTAAATCTGTTTTCAACAATGGTCAACACTGGTATTATCCCAAACACAATGACTTGCATATTATTGTACATGCTCTTTGCAAGGCCGGTCTGCTGGAGGAATCAAGAAAGCTTCTTACCGAAATATTAGGTGATACTCACCTGAAGGACACATTGAATTTAATAACATTGACTATATTAATGGATGGTTCCTTTAAAAATGGACATATAAATCAGGCTCTCACTTATTTGGATGGCATTTGTTGCGGGAGCCTTCCAGTTGATGCTGCTGCCTATAATGTTGTCATTCATGGATTCTGTTTGATCAGAGATATATCCATTGCTTATAAATATGTCTGCAAAATTTTTAAGTGTGGCTTTCTTGCTGATGTATTTTTTTTACAATACTCTTATTGGTGCTCTCTGTAATGAAGGACGGACCACTGAGGCTTGTTATATCTTCAATATTATGTCCAAAATGGGTGTCTCTCTTGATCAAATCACTTACAAGATGATTATACAAGGGCTATCTTTACATGATGTTGTAATAAAAGCTAATCTGTTTCTTCATGCTATGTTAAACAAATCTATTGTGCCAGAACCTCTCATTTGGAATGTCATAATTGATGGTTATGGGACGCGTGGTAATATGCAAAAGGTATTGTATATCAGGGATCAAATGGTTGCCTTTGGAGTAATGCCAAATAATTTTACTTCTAATGCCTTGATCCATGCACAGATAAAAAGTGGAAATATCCTTGAGGCACATTCTTTGAAAAAGGAGATGCTTCGAAACGGTTATCTTCCAGATTTGGTTACATACAATCTCTTGTTGAGTGCCTCTTTCAATCTTGGTAACATTCATTCAGTGCTGCAGCTATATGATGAAATAATAAGAGGAGGTTATTACCCAGGCATAATAACGTACACTGAGCTAATTAAGTATTACTGTATACAAGGTTATACAGAGAAGGCAGAAGATCTCTCGGAAAAGTTACAGGCTTTGGATTTACAGGTTGATCATGTTCTGTACCTGATACTCATGAAAAAGTATTGCAAGATGAGGGAGCTAGACAAAGCATTTAAACTTTATCAAAAGTGGTTATTCAGAAAGAGTTGAGAGCACCTTTAGTATTCAGCGATTGGTACTGTGGGCTGCAAAGAATTTTCTGATCAATAGAGCTCCCTTCTGGCAGTACACTTCACGCGTTACATTAATTTCATTATGTGTTCAAAGGAAGGATGGTTGATATCTTCTGCAAGTTGATGATCTTCACTTGAAGGTTTGTGCTTTGTCACCTCTTCTAATATTTCTGATATTTAAGATACCTGCTCTTCCGTAATCTTTCACTGTAGCGCATTTGACTTCGATTTTCTCATAAACTAATTTTTTTATTATTCCTTCTTCCAATAAAGTGTACATAAAATTGACAAAAAAATTAAATCACAGGTCCTTTCGGTTTTTTAAATGAGGTCGGAATGCCTTGCTAACATATTCTTGTGTATATATATTTTTTTGTGTGTGTGGAATTCTGTTTGAATTCCAAATTTCCAAAGTTATAAATTAAATATTTGGTGCTTCAAAGAGGCGGCACTATGACAAAATTTGTTAATTGACATAACATTGCTGATTTAAATGGTAGAAGTTTGTTTTTGGCATGAAAAAACAGTTGTTTCCATGAACAGTAGTGAAAAATAAACCAAAACCGAAGAAATTTCATTCAACTGAACAAAGAAATCCATGCAAGTAAAAATAATGTCTTTTGATGGGTATAATGGCACTTAGTGGAATTAGAAAATTGGTTGCCAACTTCGATTTACTGATGCAAAATCTTTCTGATGTGGAAGATCATTATCGGTTTGGTCCATCAGTTTCAATGCACAACAGAGATTTGGATATTGAATAGCAGTTATCATGAGTTTGAGTGATTTATTCTTTTGAAGTCACCCAGCAGAGCTATTTCTGAATGTTGTCTTTGAATGGGTTAAGTGTGGAATTTTATGGAATTAGAAATCGTTTGCCGACTTAGAGTTATTGGTATAAAATCTCTCTGATGCAGAAGATCATTGTTGGTTTAGTTCTTACGTTGCCATTTGGAATATATGTTATCAATATTATTGAACAATGTACATTATTGAGGAGGCATTTACTCATTTTAAATCAAAGAATCAGATCCTATCAACTGGTAATGTTTTAGGTACTAATAGGAGATAGGGTCAGACATACCTAGACTACTTTGGTCCTTGAATTGTCAGAATATACTTGTAGAGTTTTTATTGCCTTCCGGCATCATATGAAGCTAATCGGAGAGACTAGCCGTTGTGCATTGCACCTTTGTGTGATTTCTCCATGTGGTCCAATAGTGATTTAATCTGGATATTCTTGACCATTTTTCTATTTGTATTGGTGAAGTTGAAGGTGTGGGACTCTAAAGATTTTTGTCTTTGATGTAAATATTGATTATATCATGATAATTTACAGCAAAATATTGCACAAGAAAGTAATCAATTTAGTAAAGAATGCATTTTTTGTAGTTTTTCTTGTTATGAATTTGAAGTCAGATGCTTTCATTTACATAAATTGAATATTTTTGAATAATTTCCACCATTGCAGATAGAACATCAATTATTGGTAAAAAATGGGCTGAATGACAAAATGGATGAGAAAGTTATAATGTGAGAACTAATATTTAATCATTAAAGGCTTTTACAACCCATCTATTTTGCTTCTTTTTTCTTCCCTTGCTCCCCTTCATATTTAGCTATCTTAGTAGATGAAATATCTCCTATTCCCCTCTCATCTTTTCGTTACAGCTCATTTGGTGCAACTTCCTCTTGTAATTTGATGTTATTCCACAAAACCATTTCTAAATTAGTTTTCAAACTATTTACATCCTCTTTATTCCTCCCATAACCTCCAACAGAACAATCTCCTTTGAGGAAGGAAAGAATTTCCAGTCAAATGTATGGACGTTTCACATCTATTATATTGATTAAAGGTTCATGTAGAGCTTGTGAGTACCATAGTGGGAATTTAGTGCCCAAGTTTCTTGTGATGCATCTGTCAGTCCATTCACTTGCATTACATATATAGCTTTTTGAACATATTCTAGATAGCTTGACATTTTTGTTCATTGATCCAAATATGCATGCTTTTCAAAGACAATTAGTCTTCCAGTTTTTCTTTGTGTGTTTGAGTTGCTAATTAAAGCTGTGCTGGAACTGAAAGCTGTACTTAACTCATTTTCATCTGAGAATAAGTGAAATTTGTAGGGGATGGTGGATGAGATTAAAGCAAAGAAATGTAGAAGCAGTCACATGGCAATTAGTGAAGAAAAATGAGATACAGTTTTCATTGATCAGGTGTTTTGATACCAGTTGTGTGGTTATCCTCCCTAAGGATATTGATTGATTAATCAAAATTTGATGGATTTAATTAGATAAAATGCACCGATCCAGAACAAAGTGGATTCTCAGACAATGATAAGTTGTAAAGAACCAATGTTGACCACGTTACGTATACTATTTGTTATCACATCCACTAGATTTACATTGTCTTTTACTCATGGAGGATTCACAAGACAGCAATAACATTGTTGATAATCGTGCTAGCCACCATGTGGTTGTGGTTAAAAGTGAAGCCATCCTTTTTGTCATTTTATTGTTTGCTGGTGTACCTATTACATTTGTCCTAACCAACCTTGTAAACTACTGGTGCATGGATAACACAAAATTATAGGATGTTATTGAAAACTTATTTACAAGATCTTCTATATGATTGAGCCACTCATGTTCTTGATGGTCAATTTTCTGCAGATAGCCAAACCACCCCAAAAAAGGCCTTTAGAAGTTGTGTATAAATTAGCTGGTGCCCTGGCGTATGGTTGGATGTCCCTTTTGTTGGAGTTACTTTGGTTATTTATCATGATTTCCTCGTACTTCTTGCTCACTCTTAGGATATTGTTAACTCTGGCACACTGTCCTAATCATTGAAAATTTGCCAAATTTGGCTTCATATCTACAACTTTGTAGTTTGGTGGTTGTGCTGCATGGCCATTGCTCACTAGTGGGACATTGATATTATAATTAGATTTAATTACCTTAGAGGTATTGCCATATCACGATTATGTCATCATCGTGTTGAGGCACTTGTCATTTCTTCTTGGGAAGTAGTTGTATCTTGAGACCGCCTGTGGCTCTGTCACTCAATGATGCAGGCAAATTTTAAATGTGGCAATAGGAAATAAACCTCACACGAGATTATTCTTTGGTCTTTTTAGTTTAAGCTTCCATTTTCCTTATATTTCAGTTGTTCCTTGAGGGTCTTATCTTTTTTCCCATTTTTTTTTATCTGTTTAGCTTTAATTGCCATTAGCATGCTTAATTATCTCTCTGTACTCTTTAGGGTTAATGTTGTTTTCCCAGGCAGCTATATTGTTAACACCAGGCAGAGTGCAGTTAGAGAATCAGTAAACTCAGGTAATATTTCTTGATATTTTGAGTGTCTATTCAAGTAGGTTCATGCTTGCATCTGTTGTAGCTGCTTGCACACTATCATGATAAAAAATCGTGGAATGGCTGGTATTTTCATAATCGGGCAGCCTGACTTTCACCTTCAGACTATAGTCCCTGGGAGAAGCTGACCTGGAAACACATGCCCCGTTTGATTAAAGGAGACTATCAATGGCTTTAGGTGCTTTTCCATCAACCATCCTTTTAGAATTTTATGGTAGACTGTCTTGTCACTATCAATTGCAATCTTCCCCTTTTCTTTCTCTTTTGGAGCTATTATCTCAATTTGTATGTCTTTGCTGATGTTTGCAGGAAATTACAGAGATTTCATTATACCGATTCAAACTTTGCCAGTTATCTTCAAGCTCAAGGAGGTTATCCTTCCAGGGCTGTGAATCTCCTTTTTGGCGACACCAGCTTTATGGTTGTATATGCACATCATTTGGTTTCACTGGAACATATAATTACCTGATTCTTTTGTTCATCTATTTCTGTACTCTACTGCTCGATAAGGAAATGGCGTGGAGCCATTTATTTTGTGCATGAGTACGCGAGGTGGCGCACCACATTGATCATTTTAGTTTCTCAATAATAAACTTAATTGTACTAATTATGGGTGGGATGGGAAACTCTTATGAAGCAAATTTTCTTTGTTAGTGGTTTATACTGTCCACTTATCAGAAGAGATCATTTTGGAAGTTGCATTTAGATTTAAGTTTTCATGGCTTAGCTGCAGCATCACTAGGATTTTGATCCATGCAAGGACTTGGGATTAGTGTGCGTACATTTATGTTATAATCCACCGTTGCAATCATCAAAATGCCAACGGTTTGGAGTTGCATTCAGACGTAGCTCAACAAAAATGTATGGATTCTGCTAACACTGATTGTTTCAAGTCTGATCCACTTAGATGTCAAACTTATTGGTCGTGCAGTTTAATGAATTTTATTCCATTTGGTGAAGAATATAATAGGGATGACGACATGGTAGGTACTTATCCTGTCAGGCTCATGGAAGCCTGAACTTGGTCAGATACCCGTCTACCTAAGCCCCTCCTAATCCCATTGTGTGCGTAAGCACCACCAAATTAGCCCAGCTTAGTGGCTATGTCTAGCAACCTGCCAATTTTCCTGTCAAGCAAACCTGCTGATTTTGTTATGCTAATGCACAATTTTGACAATACGATTGGTTCTTGTTGAAATGTAACTGACAATATCATTCAGAGGACACAAAGACATAAACAAAACCAATGAAATCTACTTTGCAACTAATATACTGGGAAAATTAGTTCCCTATGCATACTTATGTGATGCATCAATAGAAGAATAGTTCCTAAAATTGTACTGAATTGAAGGTTCTTTAGCAGTAGACAGCAACTATGGGGATTTTTTTGTTTGTAATATATGCTGAACAAAGGAAGGTTGTTAAATTCATGAAAGATGACGAATCTTTCTAGTTCATAAAAAGTTGAGTTGCAGTAGAATAATGGTATCTGTTAATTATCTTAGTGTATGAAGAGCTGACTTGTAGCTGAAAATGACTGCCAAAGGCATCTTAAAGCCTGTTATGTATTGAAAATATGTCATTTTAATGGATCGAGTTGTGATGGGGATCATACTAGGACTAACACTCGTCATAAATTCTTCCTTTCCTTTAATACACATGGTTACTTAAGCTATTAGAGTGGTAGTTTGTGGTATTTGTTATCTGATGTAGGACAAGATGCTAAGATCTTGTCTTACTAGAGTTAGTGGAAGAAAAGGAGGGTTGAGACTGTTTCAACTGTTTCGAACTGTGAACAATACCGTGAACAGTAAAGTATGAAGAAAAGATATGAAAAGAAGGGAAGAAGAAGGAAAAAATTAATCAACTAAACTCGAACTTTGTTTCAACAATTCTCTATGTCTCAAAGGAACGTGTATTTATAACTAAAAACTTACTAAAACTTCTCCGAAAATCTCTCCTATATCTAAACTCTTTTTAGAAACTTTAACTAGGTTTAAAATTCTAATACTTGCAGGAAAAGTTACTTTATAATAAAAGACTCCAATTCTCATAAAGGACTCCAATTACTACTTACCTAATTGAACAAAAACTAAATAAATGACTCAAGACATAATTCTGAAATTCTGGAAACTTCTACCGATGACTAGAAGACCAAAATGTAAATAATAGAAAATACTGAAAGACACTATTCCCTTTCATAGTTGAAGCTTGAGGAATATGAAAAGCTTTGATTTTAGATTTCTAGAGCTCTTTGTTGACTGCATCACAGTTGAAGCTTGAGATTTTTTATGCTTCCTTTTTTCCAATGCAATTTTATATTTTACTACCTTCAAAATTTGAATATTCTATCAGGCATGCTTGAAAGATTTGGTGCTTTGTCTGATTATCTCACTCATGGTTTTACAGGAGGAAATCTCTTTTTGAACTCCTTATGGTGCTCACTGCACAGATATTGTTCAGGTAACTTACCTTAATCAGGCATTTATTCCTCACCAGTACTATTGATTTGCTGGTCATTACATCTGTCAATTTGGATTTGGAACATATCATATTTTGGCTTGATTTTGCAGGTTTGGCCTAGCTCTTCCAGTATGTCTGTGGTGTGCCTCATGAAACTCAGTTTTACCATTCAAGAGCAGTGGAAAATAGGTCTCACTGATTTGTGGTTGCTGGGGATGTGTTTTTTTACGAATTGAATCTTATCGTCTTCTGCATAGTTAGAGATCAATCACCAACACGATTGCTTTTCACTGGGTCTGCACATCCAGCATATGCATGCTGCTTCTGCTACTGGAGCTGATGAGCATTCTTAACATTTTTGGTGGTGATTCGTGGTTAGGATTTTACAGTGGCACCATGTATCGAGGAACTGATCATTCCTTCTCTCATTAAAATTTAGTGTTCATTCAACTGCAGGTATTCTACATGTCATTATGGTCATCTAGTTCTTTAATTCGGTTCATTAGCTCTTGGTCAGTAATACTTGTATTTTTGCATCTCTAGGAAAATGAATCACTTGGGATTTTGCAGTTGTTATTGCATGTTGCGCATGGTGTTATAAAAGCTGTTGTATTATTTCAGAACTTTGTGCACACTCTGTCTGATGCCATTTGTTGTATAATCCCCATTAGACATGTAGCATGTCTGCTCTTATTGGGATGCTTTGTCATATATTCTCTGCCATGCCTGATACTATTATGTGTTTTGTTCAAGGTAGCTGAAGATTGTAGCAAAATCAGAAAAGATGCCTAAGAAATTCCCCGTGTGCACGGAGTTAAGAAAACCAAGGTTCACATTTGACTCTTAGCCATTGGTCATCGTCAATTGCATTATCCATTGTATCATCTAATATACCATGCGCAGAAAGCCTTGCTAGTGAACCTCCTCAACAAAATGTAATTAAAGTGCAACATGCATTAGATGGAGATGTAAGGGTGGTATAACATAAATTTGAGAATCTGTCATGAAGCTGTTGATAGATATTCGATTGCTTACTTTTTCTGTTATTGTAGGTCAATTTTTTGGACATTACTTATTTCCTTTTTATTTTAAATTTTGAGTCGGCAACTTGGGATATTGAGGGCTATTGGAGTCGCATCCATTTGGTTAGAAGTTAAGTGGGAGAAAATACTTTTGCTGAGATATGTATGGACAGTTTCATTGTGTCCCCTTTATGTTGTCATTGATTTTCATTTTTCTATTTAGGACAATTTACCCCGTAGAATTAGGAAAAGATCTCATACTACCATTACGGAAATTGGTCAAATTGTAATTCTGGATGTGAAATGATATGTGAATCCGCTCATCCTTTTTGCGTATTCTCAAGGATTGATGTCAACTATTTGAATTGAGAAGGAAGATTAGCTTGGTGTAAATAGGAGGATGTCATTCATATGGCTTAACTGAGGTCTTTGTAATTGTACTTTTATTGCCCATAATGAAAGTTTATATTGCGTAGTGTTGACAATTGACATTACAATCTAGACATGGTCGAATATATTTTGTGATAACGGTTTTGAAGCTGAAGAGGATAGATATACGAGATGCACAAATTAGTGTGCCCCTGCAACTTATTGTCTAGTGAAATATCCTGAATTTTTTGGATTGAGTATGGGGCATAACCTGATTTGTTTGCGAATGAGATTCAAACTTTGGCATACCCCCAAATTCTGAACTCAAAGGAGAAAAAGTTTAAGAAATTTGGATGTAACAGTAGTGTATTGCTGCTGATCTTTTTGACAAGAAATCTCCCTTTACAGGTTCTTAACCGTAGGTTTAAACTCAAATAATTTCTTAACGATACATACACATGCTCAAATGGTACAAACATTTTAGCCATTTGTACAAGGAGGAAAAACCTCAACGGCCATTAAATTATATTTCGCATTTAGTTTTGACCGTCAAACTATTTTTCGTCTCAATTTAGTTACTCAACTAACTAATAAGTACACCTACAGCTATTTTGTCAGATTTTGCTCTTAATCTACCAAATAAACTAACCACGTGCAAGTCACATGTCAAAATCTAAGAGTAAATATGTCCACTGACTTTCTTGGTTAAAAGACCAAAAATTCCAACGACCACTATACTATTTTGATTATACACTTTTAACCACTCAATTATTTTTTTATTCAAAATGGTATATATATATATATATATATATATATATATATATTAGTGGCCATTCTGTCTAAATCTGGTGTAAATTCTAGCAGAATGAGTTGCATTTACATAGCACATGCCAAAGACCATGGATGAATTCATCCAAATAGATGTGATAAATCTTAAATGGTCATTTAACCATACAAACAACATATTTTTAGTGATATTTCATTCAAATTGGCCACTCAACTCATCAAAATAGTGTATTAATAAGCTTTTATTCAAAATTGTTATTAGATCTAGTATTTTCAGTTCTTAGAAATAATTCACAAGAACTTGAGCATCTAATTTAGATTTTTCGTCAAAACTTATAAATTAGAATATATTAAAGCAACTATTATAGATTCTAAATTTTATTTTTATTAATCTAAAAATACGAAACTCTAGATGGAAAAAAATCTAAAAAATTGACCTTACAAAATTGTCATTACTTTGTGATATATGAAACGCATATGGAGCTCATTCTGTTAGTATAATAGAAACATTTTATGGAATGACCACTAGTATACCAATTTAAAAAATCAATGACTATATTGAAATAAAAATATTTGAGTGGCCAAAAGTGTACGAACAGGATAGTTTAGTGGCCATTGGAATTGTGAGACTCAAATTGAGAAGTTCAATGGACATGTTTACTTTTAAAATTTGATACATGTTTTGCACGTGGTTGGTTTATTGTGTAGATCAAGAGAAAAATCTGATAAAATGTCCACGGATGTACTGATTAGTTAGTTGAGTAGCTGAATTAAGATGAGAAATAGTTTAATGGTCAAAAGTAGACGTAGAGTAGAGTTTAATGGCCGCTAAGGTTTTTTGCCCTTTTTTCAACAACTTTCTATTTCTTTATGGTGATTTGATATTTCTGTTTCCCTGAACTGATTGGCTCAGAGTGAGGGACAAGTTGGCAAATCGGGATTACCAAATTCAAGACAAGGTATACTCTCATTGTGTTTCTTAATAATTATTAATATTCTCCCTAATTATTATTATTCATATGTTAATATTCGAAGTCTCTAATCTTTCCATTTTTTTAATTATTATTTAGCTAGCTCAGTTGTTGCACAAGGTTTTCAAAATCGGGATTCTACCTTGGATCGTTTTTTCCTTTGCAGGATCGGATCGTGGGATTGATCGATCCTACAAAAACTGTAAAAAATAATCTTACTAGTAATTTTGATGTTTGCAATTCACATATACAGCAATAAATAATGCAACTCATGTACAATTAATATAATAGCATTATTAATTGAGGTTAAAACTTATTATGTAAAATATTTGGGATAATCCAAAAATTAAATAAAAATTTTGGAATTACATATGACATATTGTAAATGAATATGATTAAATTAAAAGTATTGTTCTTTCTTATTTTGAGTCCAAATGCAATTACTGGACAAGATAGTTGGAAAAATTGATTATATATATATATATATATATATATTAATAATATATATATCATTTAAATATTTATTAATAAAATAATTAAATACCAAATTTTAAAGATTCACCATTTTTATAAGTAAGAAATTAGCATAACATAATTATCTGTATTCAAAGTTCTATGAATCGAGTTTCTAATGCAACAAATAGCATTCTGAATTTTCTATACAAAGTTATGATCAAATTATTAAAATTTTTATCATAATATGTTTAAATGGTAGGATCGTATCAAAATTGGATCGAAATCGAAAGTCATGATTTGGATCATGATCCTGACAACTATGTTGTTGCACCATGCTTACTAAGCTGTTGCTGAGGGGTTAGGCTCCTATTCATTGCATTGAAGAGAATTTCTCTCCGTTACGTCCTAAGAAAAGCCATGTGGTTAGGCTAACATGCAAAAGAGTCTTTTGTGGTTTCAAATCATACCTTTCAGTACCTTTTGGTTTGAATTAAGGTGAAAACTGGATAGAAACCGTTAAAAGTAACGGTTTTGAGTAAAACGATAGATTTACCCTAATGAATATATCATTAACTATTTTCCTAATTTATTCTTTACTATATACATAAAAAAAGTGTTTAAATTTTTATTTTAAATTCTTACAATACATACTCTAAGAAAATATTACAATTGGAAATTTCAAATTTAAAGCTATCAAATATTTTTCTAATTTTTCTTCACTATATAGATAGAAAATGTGTTGAGAGTTTTATTTTAAATCCTTACAGTACACAATCTAAAAAAATATTACAATTGCAAATTTCAAATTTAAAGGTGTCAACTATTTTCATAATTTTGCTTCACCATATAAAGGTATTACTATTTTTCTAAATTTTTTATTTTAAATTCTTACAATAGAACCTCTAAGAAAATACTACATTGCAAACTTTGTTGATTTCTCTTGATATTATTTTTTGATTTTTATCTAATTTATTTCCTATAAATTTGAGGCCAATTTGGAGTTTTATTAAAGGTCTAAGGGGCAAAATAGGCATGTTAGGTCAAAATTTATGCTAAAAAACTATTTTCCAGCTCAAAAGTGTTAGTTTTTTTTTAATGATTTCCGTCAATTTTCACATTAGTTCAAACTATGAGACACCAAAATGTACGATTTGAAATCATGGGGAGCTCTTCTGTATATTAGCCTAACCACAGGGGGCTTATATATTTTTTACACTAAAATTAATATAAAAAGCTTTTCAAAATAATCAACGCCATTCATATTATATTTCATCACTTATGTTAGCCGTATATAAAATTTTGTATTAATTTGATTTTACTTTTTGATTAATTATTACAAATTTTGTTATAAATTGGACTCATTTTTCACTGTTCAAATGATTCGTTTAAATTGAATTTCAAAGTATTCTAAAACGAATATCATTTTTTAGTATGTTGATCTAGAGATTAAAAGAAAAATAATGACATAATTAGATGATTTTGTAGAGTTGTGAAATTTTAGATATAAAAATGGAGAGAGATTTAATGAAAGGATCCTAACCCGCTGCCTAGAACCATTCGTATGTCAATCAAGAAATATCCATGTGTTAAAATTTTGAAGCACAAGGATTTCGATCTTTTCTCAGCATGTAGCAATTCACCGACTTCCAGATTTAGACATTGAGATGAGCACAGATATCAAAATCTCTCTCTCTCTCTCTCTATATATATATATATATATATATATATATACATTTGAAGACAACTTTTGAGAGTCCACCTCTTAGAGAGCTCTTAACCTCGCCTCTTCTTTTTTTAGAATTTTGATTTATTTTACTCACATAAAATGCATCAAATGCGTCCCTTCCATAGTTATTTTATATACTCATAAATTTAAAACGAAATATGTTAGTACATTGAAAAAGGAAAAACCTTCAATTCCGACAGCAAAACAATTAAAACAATTAAAACAATTTAACAAATTACCAAAATTATAAAGGAGTATTAATGTCGAAAAGGAATCACCATTAATATTCCATTTTACCATAATGAAACCATACACACATAAAATAATCACTGCCAAATATAAGTATACTTAATTTAAACAAAACCCCAAAAATTAGCCATGATGACATATTTATAGGCATTATTACACTCCTTCAAAATGGAAATAACAATATCATAATATCAACAAAATGAAATATTTAGTATATTGGAAAAGGAAACACTTTCAATTCCGCCTATAATTCAATTAAAACAACTTAGCATATTACTAAAATTCTAAAGGAGTATTAATGTTGAGAAGAAATCACCATTAATGTTCCAATTTAACATATTTAAATTGTTCACATATAAAATAGCCATGTCAAATATAAGTATATATATATATATATATATATATATATATATTTGAAGACAACTTTTAGCGTCCACCTCTTAGAGAACTTCCAACCTTCTGTCCTATTTTCTTACAATTTTAATTTATTTTAATTAGAAAAAACTGTATTACCAAGTTAAAACACATCATGGTGTTAGATTTAGTTTTTAACGACTTAACTTTATGAGCTAGATATTTTTAAATAAATTTTTACAATAATTAATCAAATACTAAATAAATTAAAACTGTTGGATCAGGGGTAGTAATGTGTTGGTTACAATTTTTTTTATAAATATTACAAACATATTTTTTTTGGGCAAATTTTTTTTTATCTTTCTTTTGCAAGTCAATATTGCATCCAAAAAAGCAAAAGAAAAACTACAATCTCTAATTTTTACATTCAAGAAGTTGTATTACTGTATTGTATATTTATTTATAAAGGAGGAAGAAAAATAAAATAAGTAGGAAAAAGTAATTAATATTGTCTTAACTTTATTTAGTTTTGTAATATTTAAAAATCTCATGTGTTTAAATTTGATTAGATTGGTTGATAATATATAGTTAATAATGATATGCACGGGTTAAAATATAATTAGAACAATAAATTACCAAAATTATAAGAAGTATCAATTTCAAGAAGGAAACACCATTAATATTCCAGCCATTCTTTTGATGAACCCAACATAAATATGTAAACACTATCCAATATAAAGTATAATATGAAAACCTACAAATTTTATAAACTTTAATTAATAAAGTAATGACTATAGTCCAAATCATTTATATTGAATGAGTCTAAAATTAAATCATTTTGATAAAAATAATAATAAATTAGTCTTTCGATTTAGGCACATGAACTAAATTATTTATAGTCTAACCAAAATGTAATAAAAAAGGTTGTTATCCAATAATTCAAATAAAGATTCATAATGTAAACAAAATATGATAAACTTTTATTCTTACCTGTATATTAGGACATACCAAGCAAATTTCTTTATTTTTCTCAATATCTCTACTATAAATAAATACATGTATCTCTTTTCTTGATTTTTAAATCTCATTTTTTTATGTGTTTTTCTTTCAATGAAAGAAAGAAAAATATCAAAGTAACAAATAAACACTTGATTTTTACCTTTATATTATCATGTAATTTATATTGTGAGAAAAAAAGTGATAGAATAAAATCAAAGGAATGGTTACATGAGATTAGGCATAATTTTTGAGTCTTTTCAAATATCATATTTTTTTAATTTAGTCCAGAATTTTTGTTAAACATTTTTATTTACAGTAGCAGGCATACTAGGACGGATGGAGTGCAAATGAGAGATATTTGGTTCAATACTTACACTATTAAAAAAAATAGTAAGTATACTATAAGAAGAGCCTGAAAAAAAAATGGGATTCTGACTAGCAGTGTGTATTAATTATTTTTCCTAATAATTTTATTTTTTTCCTCCTTTATACAAAATATGCAATACAGTAATACAACTTCTTGAATGTAAAAATTAGAGATTGCAGCTTTCCTTTTGATTTTTGGATGCAATATTGACTTACAATTAAAAGATAAAAAAAATTTTGCCCAAAAAAATATGCTTATGATATTTATAAAGCAATTGTAACCGACATATTACTACTCCTGATCCAACAGTTATAACTTATTTAGTATTTGTTTAAGTTGTAAGTAAATATATATTTTTACTTTATTTTTACAATATATGAGGTGCAAGCACCAAAAACTTCCCATGAGCATATAGGAGTAGATTGTAAATATCTAACTATGTTATGTTTTCAATTAAAAAGTTTTAATATTTTTTATCAATTTTTACTCTAATTTTTTTGTTAAAAATAATTAAGTTCCATTGGTTGTTCAAGTAGTTTGACATTTTTAAAGGTATAATATGGAAATTAGGAATTTGAAGCAAAATACATAATTATATTGGTGGATCAAAATTTTATTCGAGCATGTTAATTTATTTTTAGTATCATGTTTCTTTTCTAACTATAATCATAATGCTTATGGTAGGGAAATTAACCTAATACTAAAAAATAGATTAACACATTCAAATTTTTTTTTGGGTTTTACTTTGCTTTTATTTATAATTAAATATTTTGATAGAAATGTACATCAAAATCATATTTTTTTCAAGTTTTAGTTTTTTTCCTTTTATGTTTTTACAAAATGTTTTTGCTTAAAACATAATATGCACAGGTCAAAATGCTAGTGGAAGATTATGCAAGCACAAGCTTTTGAAAATAAAATAGGTCGGTCAGTTTGGCTCGTTAAATCACAATCCAACTATAGCATGGGTTTGATTTTATGTCAAATTTAGATAATTAAAAAGAAAATCTTATTAAACTCAGTCAAAAACTAGAAGACAGAAATAACAAATTGTCCAGGGAAGTGGGCGAATTTCTCTAAATATTATTAAAATTCAAAATCATTCCAAAAGTGGGGTTCAGACGAGAGGGGTTCGCAAAATAGGGTCGCCAAAAATGCCATTTGCAGTTTCTCTTGGAATTTATTTTCTTTTACATTTTCTTTTTTACCTGGCAAATTTGTCAGGCAGAAGAATATTTACTATTATAAAGAAACCGAAATTGGAGGATGCGGTTTGTGATAAAAACAAATTTTCCAATTTCACCTTTTAAAGAAACCGCAATTGACTGATGCGGTTTCTTTGGAAAAATGTTTATCCGATTTAATTGTCAATGGAAACCGTATCTGCCAAATGCGGTTTCTTATTAGTAGTTAATTTTTTTTTTAAGGTATGTAATGGAAACTGCATAGTAGTTGACTTTTTGTTTGTCAAGATATGTTATGGAAACTGCATCCTATTAGTAGTTAACTTTGTTTTTTAAAGGTATGTTGAAATACAATAAAAACTTTTAGGTTTTGGGTTTTAGGGTTAGGGTTTTGGATTTAGGTTTAACGTTTTAGGGTTAGGGTTTTAGGTTTTGGGTTTAAGGTTTAAGAAATAGGGTTTAGATTAGTTTTGGCAAATTTGGAATCCTTTTAGTATACGAGTCACAATTAATCAATTTCAATTTTGTGAAATAGAATATTTGTAGAGATTAAGAATTATATGATTTAATTAAATATGAAAAGGAAGTGGAGAGAAATAACAAAGTGAAAAAAATTAATTTGAAAAATTTATATGAAAACAAGTAATAATGTTTGTGAAAGTAAATTTATTGTGTTGAATGTAATTTTTTTTAAAGCTATGTTGAAATGTATTAACGCCTTTTAGGGTTAGGGTTTTTTTTTGTTTAGGTTTAGGGTTTAAGGAATAGGGTTTAGGGTTTAGGGTTTAGATGACTTTTAGTAAATTTGGAACCCCTTTCGTATATGAGTCCATTTTTAATCACATTCAATTTTGTGAAATAGAAAATTTTTACAGAATAACAATTATTTGATTTAAGTAAATATAAAAAGGAAGTGGAGAAAAATAACAAAGTGGGAAAAAATTTAATTTGAAGAATTTATATGAAAAAAGTAATATTGTTTGAAAAATGTAAATTTATTGTGTTGAATGTTAGGGTTTATGGTTATGACGTATTTGAATTGTGGCACTATGATTGAACAAATGTTTCAAAACTAATAATGGATAATACAATATTTTTACACTAACAATATCTCTGGACAAATGTTCCAAAGCTAACAATGACTAATACAATATTTTTACACTAATATAATCAACTAATCATGACTATTCATTCTCAAATAAGAAATTAATATACTAATCATTTAGTTACATAATTTTAACTAATAGAATAATATGACATTTAACTTACACTAATATTTCAATCATTTATTTATTTTAATACGACTACATGAAAACATCAAACTTTTGCAACTAATGTTGCAAAGTTTAATGTAGCAAAAAAAAAAAAAAGGAATTTTGCAAAGAAACTGCATCAAAGGATGCGATTTCTTTGCTGGTGCAAAAGCTTCTCATTGAAAGCTTTTGCACAAAGAAACCGCATCCTTTGATGCGGTTGCAAAGCGGTTTCTTTGCAACATTCTTCCTTTTTTTTTAAAAGCTTTTGCAGCAAAGAAACCGTACCCCTAGGATGCGGTTTTCATGCTACAAAACCTGTTTCCCTACATAAACCGCAACAACCAAATGCGGTTTTCATGGAATTTATAAAAAAAAAAAAAAAATTTAGTCTGACACAGAATTGTAAGCGAAAAGAAATTGTAAAAGAAAAAATTTTCATTGAGAAACCGCATTTCATTTTTTTGGCGAACATATTTATAGAAACAACCCCAACTTAACCCCAATTTTTGAATGATTTTGATGTCGGGCAATTTTCTAAGAAATTCACCAAGGAAGTGTGATACATTCCTAATTTCAGTTGAGCTTCTTCTAGAATTTTTGAATTTTTAGTCTTTCAATTTCTGAATTTTATTTGTTTAGGAATTAAAAAGGAACGGCAGCTTCTTGTTAGCCTTTTCTAATTAGTTTAGATTTAGTTATTTTGTTAGTTTCCTAATTGAACTAAGGGAACTAAGTGTCGTTACTTAATTTGTGTCCAAGTAGTATTAGGGTTTGCTTTGTAAAAGTTATAAATAGCCTTCTTTTTATTCAATAAAGGGTAGACAAATTATTTCAGAAATTATTGAGAGTTTTCTCTTGGTTCTTGCGAGAACAATCTTTGAATGCCTTAGACGTTTTCTAGGTGTTCAAAAAAGACTTTATCAATCAAGAACGCGTTGATTGTGGTGTCTTCTACTGTCAACTTTGGTCTTGAGTTGCCTTGATCAAGTTGATATTTTCGCTGCCAAACCGTGGTAAAATTGTCTAGATCCTGTGAGCTTGTTGTGTTACGGGTTTCGTCTGAAATAGGACGAAGGATCGTATCAGTTGGTAATCAGAGCTAGTTGACGTATACCAGCTTATATCCTTCTTGTTCTTGTGTCTTTCCCTTCGTTTGTCCTTGTTGCAAAACTGTCCGTGTCTTCTTGTTCTTGTCAAGTCGTACATTCTTAGTTGTCTTGTTTTGCATCGGGTTTGTCTGTGTCTATTTCTGGTGTTGTATGGTTTTGTAGTTGCTGTCTGTACCTTACCCCTCTTGTTGAGTCGTGTCTTCTCGGAAGTTAAGTCCAACATCTCCTTGTTTTGCATCGTCTTGTGTTGCTGATTTCATTTATAGAAAAAGAAAACAAAATTTGCTGCTGCTGCTGTTCGTGCCGATTTCTGCGATCCACGAACACCTGCGGATTGAGGATCGGCTCTACGCGCGTGCCACCTAGTTTGTTGCCGAAAACTAGGAAAACTCTAGTCCACCGATTAGGTGATGTCCTGGTCTTAGTGCGCTGATTGTCCTGACTTCTAGACGATTGCTGTTCGTCCCCTTAAGTGGCCTCAAGGATTTAAATCCTGTGCTGATGGCAGTTGAAAGAAACAAGTGTTGAAAAGATGCTAAAAATTATGCCGATACACTAAGAGAGTTTGAAACTAAATACTGAAAGGAAACGAATAACATGGACAAGCTGATTGAAAGAAACAAGTAAGAACATGTGCTGATTGAATAGTAAAGAAACTGAAATAAAGAATATGAACAAGCTGATTGCGAAATAAAAAGAGTTATCTAAAAGCTATTCGTACTTGCTACTCGACTCTGATTTTGTTGTTGTGTTTTATGATGTTGTTGATGATGTCCTCCCGATGAAACACTCATCGGTATTTATAGGTCCAACTTTGTAATCATTTTCCTCCGAAATTGGTGCGGGTCTCACTTCTCACCCACTTCCCCATTTGCTGCTGATTTCACGAATAGTGGGGATAATGCTGCCTACCACTTCCTAGAATATAGGGTTATGCCAACCGCTCTATCTGCTGAACTTCCACACGTTCCTGGTAGTAGGATGTTTATTAACCGTCGAGCGACCCTGACCCTCTTGCGTGCCGATTCCCTCAACCACCGATACCATCGGCGCCTCTACCAAAGACTAAGTCAGCTCTTCATCCCTTGGCCGCCGATACCCTCGGTGCCTACTGCTAGGAACGATCTTCTGTATCCTTCTATGCCTCATAATCGGCGCCCTGTGGCTGTTCCTACTTTTCACCCTGCTTATCGATCGATCATTTGGGCCCAACAGCTGCCCCCCTCAAATGTACGATCGGTGTATGTCACCGATTGTGCATTTGACGTGTATTTGTCATTTTCATCTCTTCTTCTACCCCTCGTTTCGTTCTTCCTGCCACTGGCTCTTATACGTGTCATCTCCCCAGCGGCTGGCTACTCTGACCGAGATTCGGTGCATATCCTTCTAGTGCTGGACTCCTTGATCCTTTCCTTGATCCTTGCGTAGAATCATCAATGCTGACGGCTCCTACCCGCAACTGTCAATCAGTGCTTCAAATTTCAAAAAAACTTTTCCCATCTTGATCCACTTCTATTTGTAATCGAACTCTTGACCTTCCCTTTTATCTCTCACCCTTTTCCACTTTCTCCTTTTCTTCTCTTACTCCCGGCTTCTCTCGCCTTTTTTCGGCCGTTGTTTTCCTTTCCCTTTTCCTTCGACCGATCATGGAAGCTTCCAGTGCCCCCGCGACTCCTCCATCTCCTGTCGGCGCCACCAAGCCATACAGCCATGCCTTGATCTTTTCACTACATCCTTGGCTGGTTTTGGCCCCCTGCTTTCATACCTACGAGAAGTCACTCATTGAACAGGTCCCCATCCTGTCGTCAGGTCCCGATGGAGAAGAACCAGGCACCCCTGAGATTCTTCTTCTGTATACCACCAATATTTTTTGGGGATCAATCCTCAGCTCCGGACATAGCCATGGGGAATAGATAAGTGGGATATTAATACCCGTTTCTGCCAATGGGTCGAGAGGCTGAAGCCTCAATTTGCCACTCTCTGGAAATCTGTTGGCAATTTTGACGCCATAGAGCTGTGCAAATCCGCCATCCTGTCTGACTTCGAGCTTCTAGCCGCAGCTCGATGCTTCTGGAGCACCTCCTCCAACACCTTCCTCTTCTCCTGCGGCCCCATGACGTCGACGGTAATGGACATCAATGCCATCACCGGGCTTCCTCCTCACGGGGAGAATGTGAGTGTTGACCTTCGCCTGTCTAAGACTCGGGGCAACTATGGTCCCATTAACAAAGAAACAAAGTCCTATGGACTTGTTTTAGATTTCGCTTTCAAACCCAAGTCCAAATCTCCAGCCTCCAATGATGAGCACATCAACTTCCTGGTCTTCTGGTTTTGCCGATACGTTTTCGACACCTCAGCCCTCCAAATCACCCAGGATTTCTACCATGTCGCTTTGGCCCTGGTGAATGGGTGCCGATTGGCCCTAGCGCCTGCTGTGCTCTGTCACATATATCGAGGTTTGTTCGAACTTCAGTCCCTCCTAACTGTCCGGGAGCCGATGTGGTTCCTTCAAATCTGGTTGCAAAGTTATTTTCCCTCGGTGAGACCTGCCGACGTTGCTTTGCCAGAGGTGCTGAACCTACTGAGCACCCCATTTTTGAACAAGCCTCCGAACTCTCTACATTTTGCTGACTACATTCGTTTGTTTTATGACGAATCTCCTATGGTCGGCCCTGCTTATGACGTCGTTTACAGCCACCGATTTTTGCCCTTATGGTTCGCCCTCACCGCTCCTCGTACGGATTTGTCTGCCGAGGAGAAGGCGGAACAAGAGGCCGTCTAGAAGTTATAACCTAGTGTGTCGGCACCTAGACTACGGCTATGACCACATCTCTCCTGTCTCCAACTTCAAGCAAATCAAAGTTGGTGTCGAGCTGTACTGCCCCCAATTCGTGGGCCAACAATTTGGTCTAATGCAAGCCATTCCGGCTTTCCCTTCTTATCTTCACAACTCCTATGACTCTCGGCCCAACTTTGAGGATGCCACCTATTATCGAAACTTCCGTAAGGCTGAGCGCCGAATAATGAAGCAGTTTGCCTTCGCGCCCTTCCCCTAGTTTGGAATCACCACTGGGGACTATTTGGCATGGTGGGGTGACTTCCTCCATTTCCGCAGCGACAATGTCGAGACCCTGCTAGCCAAGCTTCTTCCGTCAACAACTAAGGAATCTATCAAGCGTAAGAGGGCGTCGGCCACCTCTAAAGGTAAACTCCGTGCCGATATCATATCTTTTGAAAATTATTGTCGGATTAAATGGAATTCGTTCCGTCGTGCTGAAATTGCTCGTGAGGTGGCGGCCATTAATCATAGAAAGGATGAGGACCGCCGGGCTAGGTACCTCCGAAAATACTTCAAACGCTATTCCTTTAATGACCCCGATGCCCCGCCATTTGAAACATTTTATCGGCAACGCATTCGACTGCCACCTCCAATCCCGACCGCGTATTTCGCGGTAGCCGATCATTATACACCTCTTTATGCCGATAACAATCCAGTTACGGCTACCCATTGTTACACTCATACAAAGGATCGGCTAATTTCCCAGGGCGTAGTTAAAGTGGTCGACCCTTCGCCGACGTCAGCAGGTAGATCATTGTTCGTTCCTATGTTAATCTTTCGTTGATACTAATCTTACTTCATTGTGTGGTTTTCTCAGGTATGGCCATAGGGATAGCCATTGAGGAGATTCACTCGGATGATAGGGCCGAGGAGAATGTCATCGAGAAACCGCCGGCTAAACTGTCAACTAAAGGGAAAAGAGAAGGCTCCCGCTTCGCAGTCGATCTCAGACTCCTCCGATTCTCAAAGTGACCAACAGGTCGTGAGAGCTTTGGAAGCCTTTCTAGCCAGTCCTTTCGTCCAATCGGTAAGTTTTCTACCCACCTTCCATGTCCTACCGTTCATTGGTTACTGATCTTCCGTATCTCCTTCTCCCAGCCTATAGCCAGCACTTCTTCTGCTCCCCCGACCCTGTTCATTGCAAGATCTGGTAGCAAGGATTAAAGAAGTTACGGGTATCATCTCCTCAGCTACCTCTACAGCTTCTCCGACCTCCTCTCTTTCGGTGCCGATAGTTCCTGCTGATCAGAGCAAGCGCGTCTTGGCGGACTTGTTTAGCCGCCCTGTCGAGCAATTGCTCGACGCCGACTTGGACGCTCTACGATCGGCCTTAGAGTCTCTCACCAGGTCTAATTATCACCATCTGTCCGATGCCGATTTGCAATCAACGCTCCGTTTTCTTGCTAGCTTGCCTCACCGCGTGCAATCTTTTAAGAAGGCGAAAGAGGACCTGGTTGCTTACCAGCACTGGGCCCAAGAGGCTGCCCAGAAAGAGGAAGAATGCAAAGTTTTACTGGAGGGTTTGACGGTGGCCGACGATCGGCTCCAAAACCTGGAAAGGGAGGAAAAAGAATTGGAGGCATAGCTCGCCGAAGTCCGGTCGCAAAAAGGTAAGCTTGATGCCGATCGGCAGCAGTTGATGCAACTCATTAGCACCATCCTTGGTGTTCTTGAACGTCTAAAGTCCCAGAAGGAAGTCATGGAGTCAAAGAGACTCGCTGCCAAGAGTGATCACTTTTTGATCACCGAGGTGGTCGGCCAGCTGAAGTCCGCCTTGCTGCCTCATCTGCCGAATCTGGCCACCAGTCTCCCCTCTCTTGGTGAACAGTCGGCTGCCGCTGAGACCGATGGTGAAGACAGTGCCGTTGTGGCTGGTGGAGAAGTAGGCCTATCCACTCCTTCTGCTGAGGATGCCCCCAAGTCCCTTGATGTTTCTTTTTTCTCTTCTTTTGAACAGCCGATTTGTTTCGGCCAAACTTTTATGCCTGTAATGCACTATTGGCTCTATTAGCGGCTTTTATTCCACCCTTTCTATTTTTTACCGATATCTGCCTGTTTGCGTTTACTATTCTGAGGCACCGGCCAATCTATACACAGCTCCTACTTGTAGGCGACATAGTCTCCCACACTGAAGGGACAAATTCTTTTAAGTATATCCCATTAATTGCCTTACCGCGTACCTGACCGTTTAGGTCTTGTAGAACGTATGTCCCTTTAGAGAGGATTTTACACACCACGAATGGCCCTTCCCATAAGGCACTCCATTTTCCCTGACTGGGATCTCTCTTGCCGAGTGATAGGATGGCTTTTAACACTTTGTCGCCTTCTTGAAATGTTTTGGACCGAACCTTCTTATTGTACAATCTTGCCACTTTGTGTTTGTTGGCGATAATATGGTCGATGGCTTTTAGCCGAATCTCGTTTAATGCAGACAACTCGATGAGCATTACTTCCTGGTACTCATCTGTGAACAACCCATGTTGTCTGGCCAATTGCAATGATTTCAGCACGATCTCGGTTGGGAGGATGGCGTCGTGTCCGTACACTAGTGAGAATGGCATCATGCCGATGGCGGCTTTGTAAGAAGTCCTGTACGCCCACAGCGCCTCTGATAAGTGCCCGTACCATTTCCTAGGATTATCCTCTATCATCTTCGCGATGATAGCCTTGATTACCTTGTTGATGGACTCGGCCTGCCCATTGCTCTAGGCAAAGTAAGGAGACGAGTGCGTTACCTTGAACTTATAGCTATCAGCAAATTCTTTTAATTCTCCCTTTGCAAAGTATAGGGCCTGATACGATGCATTCTGGTATTCCAAATTGATGTACAATGTGTTCCCTGACAAATTGTGTCACCGATTTTTGATCGGCCTCCCTCAAGGGTATAGCCTCCACCCATTTGGTGAAATAATCGGTGGCATTTATTATATAAGAGTGTTGTGACGAAGACGGAGGAAAAATCATACCGATTATATCGATCCCCCAGCACCTAAAGGGCCAAGGCTTGACTGTGATCTCCATGTCACGCGCCGGAACCCTCTGGATCGGTCCCAACAACTGACACTTCTGACAACCTTTTGCGAATGCTATTCAATACCCACATCATCTTGCGACCCCCCTGATGAGCCCCGCAAGTGCCTTCATGAATTTCTAACATCGCCAGGTAGGCTTTTGACGCGTTTAGGTACTTCAGGTACAGTTCTGACTTGTTTTTTCTGTATAACTGACTGTCGAGCAGCCGATAATGCACGGCCTTCATTCGCGTACTCCTCGGTGCGGGTAGGTTGGGGTCCTCCAGATATTTTATGATTGGCTGTCTCCAGTTCTCGCATTGCTCCTTTTCAATGACGACACAATTTACTTCCAATGGTTTCACTCGATCCTGGTACGCCGGGACTGTACGTTTGGCGATCCTAAAATTGGCATCTTCTCCATTGCCAGGCCATGGTGTTGCTGATGCCATCCGGACCAACTCGTTTGCTTCTTGATTCTGGTGTCGAGGTATGTAGTGCAATCGAACCTTCCTAAACTCTTGTTACAGTTCTCCCACCATGCACAGGTATTTCATCAGCGTGGCATCTCGGCACTGGTATGCTCCCGTTACCTGATTGATTATCAGCAGTGAATCGCCGAACACGTCTACTTCCTTGGCACCCTGGTCTGCGATGACCAACGCCTCGTATTCGGCTTGGTTATTGGATGAGTCGAATATCAACCTGAAAGCATACCTGTTCACCTTCTGGTCAGGTGCTCTGACCAAGATCCCTACGTCGCTAGAGCTCTCAGTCCTTGAACTGTCGAACCACATTGTCCATTTCTTGGCATGGACCTCGTTAATGCCCCAATCGACTATCGAATCCTCTATACCCGGGGCGTGGGCTGCCAAGAAATCGTCCAATGCTTGGCCTTTCACCGCCGTCTGCGGGATGTGTTGGAATTGATACTCCATAAGGTACAACGCCCATTTCCCCAATCGACCACTAAGTGTGGGTCGATACAACATGTACTTAATCAAATCAATTTTTGAAATGACGTATACCAATACAGGGAGCATGTAATACCTTAACCTGTGTGCAGCGAAGTACAAGGCCAAACATAGCTTCTCAATCGGCCGATATCGCACCTCGGTCGACGTCAGGACCCTGCTCAGGTAGTACACTGCTCTTTCGTTCCCCTTCTCGTTGTCCTGAGCGAGGAAGCAACCGATAGTATCTTTAGTCGCAGATAAGTACAGCTTCAGTGGCTTTCCCTGGTCTGGAGGGATCATTATCGGTAGGTTGGCGAGGTACTCCTTCAACTTTTCGAAGGCCTCCTGGTGCTCAGGTTTCCAGGTGAACTCTTCGTACTGTTTCTGCTTTAGTAATGGTGAAAAAACCTTAACTTTTTCGGCCAGATTCGCGATGAACCTCCTCAGGAAATTGACCTTGCCCATGAACTGCTACAATTCCTTTTATGTTTTTGGGGGCCGAGCGTTTATGATGGCCTTAGCCTTGTTCTCGTCCACTTCAATCCCCTTTTTATGTACCAGGAAACCTAAAAAGCTCCCCGTTAACACCTCAAACACGCATTTGAGAGGGTTCAGGTTCAGCTGATGCTTCCTCATTCTTTCGATTGTCCTTTCTAGGTGCTGCAAGTGATCGGCAAATGACGCTGATTTTGTAGCTATATCATCGATATATATCTAGATGAAGTCACCGATGTAGTCGTGAAACATGCAATTCATCACCCTCTGGTATGTAGCACCTGTGTTCTTTAGACTGAACGGCGTCACCTTTCATTGATATATACCTACAGCCCCAGGGCACTTGAAAGCTATCTTCGGCGTATCCTCCCTCGCAATATAAATCTGATTATAGCCAACGTTGCTGTCTACGAATGATATAATCTCATTGCCTGCTGACGAGTCCACCAGCAGATCGGCGACTGGCATCAGATACTCGTCTTTCGAGGATGCCAGGTTCAGGTTTCTGAAATCAGTGCACACCCTAGTCTTACCGTTCTTCTTGATCACCGGCACGACATTCGACAGCCACTCTACGTAGATTGCCATCTCTATGAAATCGATCAGAAACAAACGTTCCACCTCTTCCTTAACTTTGACGACTACTTCCTCCGAGAACCTTCGGGGTGGTTGCTTGTGAGGCCAATATCCGGGTTTCAAAGGGATCTTGTGTTCCACCAATTTGCGATCTATGCTAGGCATCTCGCTGTAATTCCAAGCGAAACAATCCCTGAACCGCCTCAACACCTCGGTTAGTCGGTCCTGGTGATGAGCCGATAATTTGGCATTGATGAAGGTAGGTCTAGTCCCGCCTTCGTCCCCCAAGTCTATCTCTCGCACCGGGTCTTTGACTTCCAATTTAACATCGTCCATTTTCGCCGGTACCGTGTCCAATTCGTTTAACTCAACTACATAGGTTTCTTCCTCGATGTCTTCTTCATATATGACATCGGCCCAGTCTACTGACGAATTTTCGGCCGCGTCGGTCCTTTGTTCCCTCATATACTTGGCCACCCGTCGCAATATGTCATGGCATACCTCCATCCTGTTCTTTCGGCGGCTGATCTCCCGTTCTAATTCTACCGCCACAGTTCTTGCTTCTTTTTCACTTATCATCATTAAACGGGATGTGTGCAATCCTGAGCAGCCGACGGCTCACGTGGCACCGCCTGCTGATCTCCTTATCGACTGCATGTCATTGGGTTGTAGCCGTTGGTGCTAACGTGTTACCGAGGCTAGGTCGTTCTTCCAGCTTCTTTCTGGCGAAATGGTTTGGAACGATATTGTTGCAGTAGTAAATGGTCTCAACAGCGTTTGCGCCGCTCCTGAAGGGCCGTGCATCAGTTCGAATCACTTCGGCGTCCTTGCCATTCCATAGTATCAATACTTGATGCAGTGAGGATGGCACGCATTTGGATAAATGTATTCAGTCTCATCCCAATAATAAGTTATAAGTGGATGCAGTGTCAACCAAAAAGAAGGATGTCATCAGCATCTTGCTGCCGACTGACACCTCTAAGGGAAGCCCTTCCCCAAGTGTCGGTGGCCCCGCCGGTGAAGTTGCTTACAGTGATGTCGGTGGGCACCAGATCCTCATGTGTCTTCCCAAGTCTTTTCATCATGCCTGCTGGCAGGATGTTGACGGCGGCGCCGTTATCCATCAAGATCCGTGATGTTGGGACCCCCTCGATGTAAGCCTCAATGAATAGTGGTCTCAGATGTTTGGTTACCGAGTCCTTGGGCCGCAGGAGAAGTATCCTATCTGGGGCGCCCATGCTTTTGATGATTTGGATTTCGCCCACCAGTGGGTCTTGCTTCACAGCATCAGTGCTGTCCCCAAACTCGATCCGCATCAGCTGGCAGGTTTCATTAGCGACCTCTTCTCCCACCGATTCGGGCTGCTCTTCCCTGGACATGAAGTGCATCGGTAAGGCCACTACCATATTGACCTGCCCCTCTGGTAAGGAACCAAATCTTAGAATGGGTTCTAGGTCTGCCTCGGTGCTGGTACCGTTCAGCTGGTGAATTGAGGTCGCCCGCTTAGCAACCTCCTTCCCCTTAGGTTTCCATTTGCGCTCGGCCCTCTCGTGCTGCTTCTATCTCTGTCAACGCCGTTTTTGTGCTTTTGTAATTTCCCGTGGGCAGCGCGCGGTGGGGAACTTAGGGTGCCTGACTACCTGCCACCTGCCGACCTCCATGGCCCGCTGCCTCACCATTCTAGGCCACATCGTGTCGCCGGCCGAAGGTCCCCTTTTTCTGCCAGGGGAACGGTAATCGTGGCACGAGCATCGCCCGTTGATGTCGGTCCTGCGCGTCGTCGTCAAGTGTGACCAGCACTCTTCCCTTCTTCCCAGCCGATCCTTCACGCTCTGCTTAGGCGTAGACGCTGATGATTTCGGCCGGCCACCTGTCATGATTTGGGCAAACTGCTCGATGAGGCTAGCAATCTAGACCTCCGACTGCCTCCTCTGAATCCACGTTTGGGGTTTGCTGTTGATCAGCAGCGTCATCTGCTCCCTTCCTCCTGCTTCCTTGACAGCCATGGGACATCTCATTCTGACATCCCGAGATCTGAGTAACTGCGTCCACGATCTGCTGGTATCGCTGAAGACTTTGTGTGCACCTCCTATTTTCAGTACACTTGGAGACCGCCTGCGATGACGGCTGGGGCAAATTCGGCCTGCTTAAGCCTTGTTCGAGACAGTGGGTCGACTCAATGTTGACCACGTTGATGTTCGCAAAGTGTTGAAAATGATTCTTTTCCACCCCGGTCGGCCCTATAGGCTCGTCGGTGAACTTGAACTGCCCAATTTCGATAGCTCTCTGGATATAGTTCCTGAAAACCGTGCAATTATTGGTGGAGTGCGAGAAGGTGCTGTGATACTTACAGAATTCCTTGCCGACCAGCTCCTCTGACTTTGGCTGCCAATAGTTTTGCGGGAATTTTACCCTTCCTTCCGTTTGTAAGAAGTCGAAGATCGCATCTGCCTGTGTTACGTCGAAACTATACCGTTTCATCACCTAGGTAAGCCTCTTCCTAAAACCTGGTATTGAATGCTATATGGCCGACTGCTGCGTTTTGGGTGGCACCAGAGCCTAGCAGGTAAAAACCCTGTCGCTGATGATTTTGACGGCGTCCACTTCTGGACTATTCCCATATTCCTCTAGTTCCTCCTGTATGTACGCCACGCTGGGTTCAACCCCCTTAAAAACTAACCCTCGAGTCGGGCCTGCTTTCAGCTCGGCTTCACGCTCTTGGATTCTCTCAAATCGTGCACGCTGTTAATGAGATCCCCAAGATCCCTGAATGTTTTGCCTTCGAAATGCTTTACTGCTTCGAAGTTCCTCATCCCCATCATAGCAGCCTCTACGTATTCCTCCTCTGGGACCTTTGCGTTATACCGTATCCTAACCAGCTTAAATCGGTTTAAGAACTGGCTAGTAGTTTCCCCTACTTTTTGCTCCATGTGGCTTACATCGGTGAACTTCAACTCTGGTAACGGGGTGTGGAACCGGTTGTGGAAGGCTCGTTCCATTTGGTCCCATTTCTCTATTGAATTGGGTTCCAATTTGGTGTACCAATCGAAAGCCACGCCTGTTAATGAGTACGGAAACAACCTTAACTTCAAAAAATCGTTGGCCCCGGCCTTCCCACATTGGATGCCGAATCGACCAATGTATTCAAGGGTAGACTGTCTGTCTTCCCTAGAGAATTTGATGAACTCTGGGAACTGATAACCGCGTGGGAAGACGTAAGTGTGGTCGATCCACTTGGGGTAAGGCTTGCGATATATCGGGCGTTCCTGGTCTTCCACGGCGTTGGCGACAACCTGGCCGATCATTTCACGGAGTCCTAATCGGTCTGTTGGATCGATCCCATAGCAGCTTCCCTTCGCCGCTGCTATCCTTACCAAGTCAGGATCGGTGCGAATGGGGATCCTTCGATTTGACCAGTTCTCCTCCGACACCATCTGTGGATCGTCGGTGCTCCACCGACCACCACCTGTGCTCTCGGCAGTCTCGTGCCCCCCAAGTTACCTACTACTGGATGGACCCAAATCAGTGCCCCTCATCGCTGGGGATACATATGGGACTTGTGTCGGTCGCTGTCTGTCCGGCACGTACTGCGGCTGCCGTACTGCATCGGCGTACCTCTGGCAATCCCCGTTTGGCGGAAATACCGGTATGTTCTCTTTAACCTGCCCTCCGACCGACGACTTTGGGACTTATGTTCTCTCAGGAATCCTGATTATGCCTGGTGGTAAGGATGACCTATCTGCTGCGCGTGACGTTTCTTTCGCTACTGCCTTTCCTTTGTCCACCGCAGCCAATCATACGTCCGACACGCCTGACTCTTTGCCCTCCAGCGCCTATCAAATGGCCCAACCGTCAGCAATTCCACTTGCCCCCCTGTCTGAGATTCAACAGAGGCGGCCAACCTCCTCATATCGGCTGCTAAGAGGTCGGTTCTCACGTCGAACCTAGAGGAGGTTATCCGCTGTCTCGCCTCTAAGCGTAACCTTCAGATTCCTCCGACGCCTCGTGTGCGGTCGACTCCTTAATCCCCTTAACTTCGATGATCACCTCCTCCCTGGTGTCCTGCCGAAGTGTGTCTAGAGCCCCTATTCATTCTTCCCTCCATTAGGCCGGGTCCTCTCTGTATTTCCTTTCTTGCTGGTCTAAGCATGACTCTAAGACGCTGAACAACTTGTTCTGCAATACCATTCATTCGGTGTTCGACGGGCCGACCGGCCCTTCCTGCGCCACCTATACTGGTGCCGAGGTTTCTTCCTCAGTACTAGGCGTAGTCCCCCTACTAGTATCTTTCCTTAACATCTTGTTTCTTGCTTTGTGTCCCACTAGGAGTGCCAAACTGTTCGTGTCGATTTCTGAGGTCCACGAACACCTACCGATTGAGGATCAGTTCTACACGCGTGGCACCTAGTTTGTTGCGAAAATTAGGAAAACTCTAATCCACCGATTAGGTGATGTCTTGGTCTTAGTGTGCTGATTGTCCTGACTTCTAAACGATTGTTGTTCATCCGTCTTGAGTGGCCTCAAGTGTGACAGCCCACCTCCCCCTAGGGCGAACCCTAGGGTATCGGCGGACCGCCTGCCCAACTCTCGCCAGGACTCACACACTCGAATGACTAAAACCCTTCGAAAGTGAACGTAATTAACCATTTCAATCCAAACCACAAATAATAACAATACTAAATTCAACTTACAACTCGAACTCTCAAATTACCATAAACCATCAAATTCATCTATTAAGTTCAATCTTATACAAAGCGAGGAAATCCTACAAAAATACTAGCTTTCTCGATTCACGTGCCCCACCTCGAAACCTGTTAAGGAAAACAAATTGGGGTGAGCTAACGCTCATTGAGGCCAAGAGAAACATGCATATGCAGGATCAAGAAATATACACTTTTATTAAACAAGACAAGTAACCAAAATTTCGAACAAGAATGCAAATAAAGAATTTAATCACACATTAAATAAAGGATACAGGGACTCTCAGGAGCCAAGTTCCACGAATCTTGATCACATTCCAAATAGTTGACACTCCATCAACTTTCTTATCCATGTAGAGCTCCACTTGTCAACCATCTCCGTCCACCGTTTCACCCCCCAACCGGGCCCGCTCGTCAAAACAGGAAATTTGGTAATACTCGAGTATACCCAGGTAAGTAGTCGGCGAGCGCACTCCAACCGACGGAAATATGTACAGTCTTATGATTTACCAACCCCTCGGCCAAGCCTTTGCCGGCCTGAGGTGAAAGGTTTACCAATGAGGTTTTGGGCGTCCCCAACAGGCTTAAATAGTAAGTAAGATGATGAGACAACGCTCAATCATCAAACAAGTACAAGTACAACAATTACAAGCAAGCAAGTCAGGTCAAGTAAGAGAGGTCGGATGAGATAAAGTATATGTCCGCCTCGACAAGTTTAATAATACGATCAATTTAAACATGTAACAGGTCAAACAAGTCAACAAATCATGCACTTGACACTCACCAAATAACCGAGAGCAAGCGAGAAAATTCAGGAGGTCATACAAGCGTCTCGGTATCCACGTGATCACCTGAGATATGAAAATCCATTTTCAAATGTAAAATGATGTGACGTGCATATACCCAACGAACTAAAACTCTCGAGAAATGCTTATAAACACTTAAAATAGCAAAAGGAACACATGTATGGGCGTTGGACGGAAAACAGACGAGAATGGAATGAAAACGGAAAACACACACTAAAAGGTGTAAAAGACAGTTTTGACACCTTGTATGCCGTTACCCATAACTCAGACTACAAGTATCGGATTAGAGTTCACGAGGTGTCGTTTCGAAGCTCAGAGAACAAGCTACAACTTTCATGAAAACCATTTCTACCCAAATTCACTCTTTCTAGGTCAAAAATACAAAAACAGTTTCGGGAATTTCAGTGTCAGAATTTCGGACAGGCTCGATTCAAATGATCATAACTTAGCACTCACAAATTCAAATCAAGAAATTATGGATGCGTTGGAAAGCTAGAACGAAGGGCTATAACTTTCACGTTTTGGCCAAAAGCCAAATTACAAAGGATCAACACGAAAAATGAAGCCAAATTTACTGCTTGGTCAACCCTGTTTTTCTGTTTTCGCCCAAATGCAATGCATCTCAACCAAATCACGCGCATGCAATTCCAATGACTCGAATGCGATAACAACCATACAAATGCAGCCTGCACGTCCCACATTACCCTCGACATACACACACATTCCATACTTACAAATACATTAATTAAGTCTAAGATCATCTCCTCCTTATTAGAGTTTCAACCAATTCATCCAAAAGTTAGTAACCAAAACACCAACTCTTCATGCAAGCATTCCATACAGATTCCATACCTAAACATGCAAGGGAAACAACTCAAATACACATAAACTCTTAAAGCCTAATAAACCCTAAGCTGGCCGGATTTTCTGGGGACATGAAACAACCCATTTCACATCATGAGTTCATTATCTAAGGTAATAACAAGTACCAAGGGATTCATAACAACAACCACAAACATCAAGTTCATCATGAAATCTTAAAACCAAAGAAACCCTAATCCTAGCTCGTATTCATGGCTAGGCATAAACACATAGAAATAAACCAATCCAATCCATAGAATCATTTCAAAAACTAAGCATGAGCATGAATCAAGCCAAAAGAACCACAAAATCCAACAATTTCATAATCTCCATGAAAATTTCAGCTTGTAAAGATAGAGGAAAACCTTTCTAGTTTATGCTCTTGGTGCAACCCAAGCTTCCAAGTGCAAGCTTCACTTCCTACCTCCAAATCAAGATTAAATGGTTGAATCTTGCAAGAGTTCCCAAGTTTTTCTCTCTTTTTTTCCTCTCTTTTTCTCTCTTCTTTTCCTTCTTTTTTTCCCATGATTTTTCCCCTTTTTTTCCCTTTGCTTGGCCGGCTCTCTCAAGCTCTAGAATGACTAAGAGATGTCATCAACTAGATATTTAGTGTTTGGTCAAAAATTGGTCAAAAGTGTCATGCCAACTCAACCCAACAACTTAGGCTATTTTCCACTCTTGCCCAAGTAATTTTCTTTCCTATCAAATTAGTCCATAGGTGCTCAATTCAACTTAGTCTATCAAAGCTTAATGACACCTACTTAAGCTACTAATCACCTAGGAATCGTAATCACTCTTCTTAATCATGTTTTATCACACATAAAATCAAAGAGATAACAAACTCGTAGTTAAACGTAAAACTTAAATTCATTTTTAAAACTAGGGTTTTACGAAATCAAACTAGGGTTTTCCACATTCACATTAGGGTTTTATCAAAAATTATGGTTTTTGTAGCAAACTAGGGTTTAAGTTTCAAATTAGGGTTTTTAGATGTGTAAAACAAAATAGTTAAATCAAAACACTTTGAGAAGTAAAACAAACCATATAAACGTTTACACTTTGGCAAACAATAATCACTATAATTAACATTATTTAATATTTCCAAAAACTTGGGAAAAATCGGGGCCTCACATCAAGTACTTAAATCTTGTGTTAATGGCAGTTGAAAGAAACAAGTGTTGAAAAGATGCTAAAAATGATGCCGATACACTAAGAGAGTTTGAAACTAAATACTGAAAGGAAATGAATAACACGGACAAGCTGATTGAAAGAAACAAGTAAGAACATGTGCTGATTGAATAGTAAAGAAACTGAAATAAAGAACATGAACAAGCTGATTGCGAAATGAAAAGAGTTATCTAAAAGCTATTCCTACTTGCTACTCGACTTTGATTTTATTGTTTTGTTTTATGATGTTGTTGATGATGTCCTCCCGATGAAACACTCATCGATATTTATAGGTCCAACTTTGTAACCGTTTTCCTCCAAAATCGGTGCGGGTCTCACTTCTCACCCACTTCCCCGTTTGCTGTTGATTTCGCGAATAGTGGGGATAATGCTACCTACCACTTCCTAGAATATAGGGTCATGCCAACCAGCTCTATCTGCTGAACTCCCACTCGTTCTTGGTAGTGGGATGTTTATTAACCGTCGAGCGATCCTGACCCTCTTGCATGCCGATTCCCTCAACCACCGATACCATCGGCGCCTCTACCAAAGACTAAGTCGGCTCTTCATCCCTTGGCCGCCGATACCCTCAGTGTCTACTGCTAGGAACGATCTTCTGTATCCTTCTATGCCTCATAATCGGTGCCCTGTGGTTGTTCCTACTTTTCACCCTGCTTAGCGATCGATCATTTGGGCCCAACAGCTACATCGTGTTAACTACTGCTGCATCGTGGTTATTCATTGTGTTGTTCAAGTTGCTTGCTGCCCAAACTGCTCCTTGTTGATCCTTGATATTTGTGGGCTTTTTATACAACAATATTTTTCTGTTCTTGAGTCTTGCCAAGTGCAGATTGAGGAATCTTCAAGTTCTTATTTGAATAACTTCAATCTTGGAGCTTGAAAACCCTAAGCAACTGATTCTTGAAGTTGCGATTTTGCTGTTGAGTTGAATTCTTGGCAAAATCAAAGAGTTTCTTGAATCTGGGTTGTACCAAACCTATTCTTGACTTCTTGAACCTTTTATATTGGAAATTGATGAATCTTGGGGGAGGTAGCAAAGCTTGAAAGCAATCGGGTTCACCCAAATAGCTTCTTGAACATCGGAAACCTGTGAGCAGTCTTACCGAAGCTTGCTGTTGCTCAAAAAAAAAAAACTGAAAGCTGCGAGCAATTCTTCTCATAACAGCCTTGGGTAATTAGTGATAAATAGGGAAAGCAAAACAAGAAGAGGCTACAATAAAAAAAAAACCAGAACAGCCACCTACTTGATTTCCTAATTCTGCTGGTGTTCAAAACCAAGAAACCGAACCTGCTCTAGTTCCTTAAATCTGTTGGGAAGTTAAGTTGTTGGAAGATACCTTTAGTTCAAGCCTTAATAGGCAAGAGAAAGGGAAACCCATCATCGAGCCAAATCCAAATCCTTGCCTACAAGGACAGCAACAAATCCGAGTCCTACCAGAAATCTGTTTTCTTGTCCTTAAATACGAAGCTGTCCAGCAGCTTTGTAGTCAGTTTTTTCTTAATAATTTCGTGTGTTTTAGTTGTCAGATTTCTGTCCAGTTCATCCCTAGTCAGCTGAGGTCATTGCTTGTGTTCTTTTCTTAACTGAATTCATCCATATTGCATCAAATACTTCTCGGTAGGAAAATTCCAGCAAGTAAAACATTTTTTGTCCTTTATTCTTTCGTGTCCATTGTTCGTTTTCCTCACCTTTGAGTGTTTCATTTTTATTATATTCTTCCTTTGCAGTTATTATTCTATCTTATTATGTTATTCTATGTTTTCTTTGAGTATTTAAAATTCCAGCTTTTAGTTGCCAAGTTAAGGTCTTCATAGTTGTCATCTCTTTTATGTCTTGTTCTAAAAATTCTTTTGAAGTACTACAATTGCGTGCATTGGTTGGTAAAATTGATTTGTGCACCGTGGATACCTCTAACGCTCTCAAGGTGAGTGATTGCAAAACCAAAGAGAACTCGTGAGATCATTGGAGTGATACACGAGTGAGAGTGTAAACATGTGAGGGAGCGTGTGAGGAATCCTATCTACTTGTTCCTTTTACTAACTTTTTGCAGGGAAATTCAAGCATGTCTCGTGAGGAGGAAACCCCACATTAAGAGGAGACCCCACCCCTTAGTTCTACCCTCCGGATTGAGGCGATGATTAGTGAGCTATCCAGGAAGATGAGCCTGCAAATGGAGGAGTTACATGGACGAATGGACCAAATAGAACACTCCCAAAGTACCTCCAAGGAGAAGCGACCTAAACAACCCACTCTTGAGTATGATGAATCCTACAGTGAAAATGAGGAGTTTGGTCGAGTCTCAAGGTTTGCTCGAGGAAACCCTAACCAAGGAGATGATACCATCAAGGAGTCAAGCTCAAGATCCCAGCCTTCCAAGGAAAGTCCAATCCTGAAGCTTATTTAGAATGGGAAGGTAAAATAGAGATGGTATTTGACTGCCATTCTTACACTGAGGAGCAAAAGGTCAAGCTTGCTACAGTACGTTGAATTCACTGACTATGCCTTAGTATGGTGGGATCAACTGAGAACAAGTCGATGAAGGAATGGTGAACGTGCTATCTCATCATAGGCCAAGCTTAAGGGAATCATGAGGCTTCGATTCATCCCGAGCTACTATCATAGGGAGCTACACCACCATCTCCAAACTCTCACTCAAGGTTCTAAGAGTGTTGAGGATTTTTACAAGGAGTTGGAGATGCTCCTTATGCGGTTAGACTTGCAAGAAGACCATGAAGCTAGTATGGCTCGATTTTCAAATGGTCTTAAACCTGAGATTGCTGAAGTGATTGAGCTGCAACACTATCTCGACATCCATAATATGCTAGACAAGGCTATCAAGGTAGAGCGGCGACTCAAATGGAGGGGTACCACACGACCGTCTTCTAGTGCAAATTGGAGGTCTAATCCATTACCTAAGGAAGAGGACAAGGCGGCCGCACCTACTCCATCACAAAGGCCGCGAGTTGATACACCACAGCCTACCGTTTGAGAGCAACGTCCTAAAGGTGTGTCGCCATCATCAAGTGAGCCTTCAAGCAATCGTAGCCGGAATCGTAAGTGCTTCAAATGCCAAGGGTATGGGCATATTCAATCACAATGTCCTAACCAATGCATTATGATCATTAAGAGCACTGGAGAGATGGAATCTAAAGATGAAGCTGAGTATGAAGGGATGCCGCCATTAGTAGAAGAAAGTGGATCAGATGAAGAGATTGCCCCCATCGATGCACCAATTGGTTGTTTAGTTGCAAGAAGAGCCTTGACCATGCGCGCCAGTGAAGAAGAGACCCAACGGGAAAACATCTTCTATACCCGTTGTGAAGTCAAGGGTAAGATTTGTAGTGTTATTATTGATGGAGGTAGTTGCACAAATGTGGCGAATCTACTCATGGTGGAAGCATTGGCTCTTCCTACACTTCGTCATCCTTAACCTTACAAGCTTAATTGGCTATCTAATGAAGGCAATCTTAGAGTGTACAAGCAAGTTCGAGTGCCTCTACGTATTGGAAATTATGAGGACGAGATCTTGTGTGACGTGGCTCCAATGCAAGCTACTCACATCATTTTAGGACGTCTGTGGCAATTTGATAGAAGTATTACACTGGATGGACGTGCCAACAAGTACACTTTCCTTCATCAAGGGAAGAAGATTACTCTAACCCCTTTGTTACCAAGTCAAGTTCGTGAAGATGTCGCCAAGTTACGAAGGGAGTATGAGAAGGCCCTTGCAAGCAAAAAGACAAAGTTAGTAGGTGCAACAAAGCCCAATCTACTCATACGTGCCCTACCATGTCCTCATGCAAGGGACATTTCTCATTTTCCAAGTATTTCTTCTCCTTCCTTCATTCCTTGTCCTACATTCTTGCTAGTTAGGATCGCTAGCTTAAGCGTTGAATTTCTAGTTTATTGTGTGGATGGAGAGGTTGTTCAACAATTCCTCCAAATGGTTCCTATGGATGCTTTGCTACACTATCAAGCTATCTCCTTGCCAACAAGCATCTTGAGGATTCCTGCGTTGATGCCATTGTCCGAGAAAGCACATTCTGGTTACTTTATTCCTTCAATTGAGGCAATTCCCATGGCCACGGTTCCTCAAGCTATGTTCATCTTTCGGCTACTCAAATAGCACCTTACATGGTTGAAGCTATGGGCCGTTCGCCCATCCATTCTTCTTATCCTCCAAGGCATTGATTCGTGGACAAATATTCTTCAAAAGGAGGGGAATGATACATTCCTAATTTCCATTGAGCTTCTTCTAGAATTTTTGAATTTTTAGTCTTTCAATTTCTGAATTTTATTTGTTTAGGAATTAAAAAGGAACGATAGCTTCTTGTTAGCCTTTTCTAATTAGTTTAGGTTTAGTTATTTTATTAGTTTCCTAATTGAACTAAGAGAACTAAGTGTCGTTACTTAATTTGTGTCCAAGTAGTATTAGGGTTTGCTTTGTAAAAGTTATAAATAACCTTCTTTTTATTCAATAAAGGGTAGACAAATTATTTCAGAAATTATTGAGAGTTTTCTCTTGGTTCTTGCGAAAACAATCTTTGAGTACCTTAGATGTTTTCTAGGTGTTCAAAAAAGATTTTATCAATCAAGAACGCGTTGATTGTGGTGTCTTCTATCGTCAACTTTGGTCTTGAGTTGCCCTTGATCAAGTTGATATTTCCGCTGCCAAACCGTGGTGAAATCGTCTAGATCTTGTGAGATTGTTGTGTTACGGGTTTCGTCTGAAATAGGACGAAGGATCATATCAAAGTGCCTGAAATTGTCTTTTTATGTCACCGCGCTTAACTTTAATCTACCGTCTTTATTTTCAGACTCAGATCTCACCGGAAAAAACCCGGTTCTTTTGCTATCTAATTTTTGGCCTTTTTTTTTTAACCATTTCTACTGACCATTGACCGAAGCTTTTCCCTTCTTGTCTTCCCGTTTTACGTCTTCTGCCCCCAACTTTGAAGTCTGAAGCCAAATTCCCAAATTGAAGCCAATCATCTAGGTTCTTCCTTCTCCACAACAATCCAACCACCAATCCACCACTGCCAGCTGCCGTTCTTGTTAATCCGTCACCGATCGCCCACGCTGCACTGCTCCAAACCTCCAACCACCGCCGCCAACGACCATCATTGCAAGCTGCGCTTCAAGTGCTGAAGTTGAAGACGAAGTGTTCAACTACCGCCGCAGCTATATTTCGCGATTCCTAATCCTCAAGCACAAGCTCCTCCACCGGCACAAGGTCCTATTTTCGGGTTTAAATTCAAGGTAATTTTCGTCAGTTTTTTTTTTTTAATCTTGAAAGGGGTTGAACTTGTTAATTGGATTCTTGTTGTTGTTCGTCAGTATTATGGTATGATGCTTTTTTTTTTTACTGGAACAAAAAATCAAAAGCATCATTTTGCTTTTTTGTCTTTTTTTGGTTGAATAGTTGTTTTTGTTAGTTAATACGGTTGAGTGTTCCAGTGAAGCTCCCCCCCCCCAAAAAATCACTGTTGTGTATTTGTTAAAAAAAATTTCCCCACAAATCTATTATACGTTTTTGCCAAGTAATGAAAAATTTAAAAATGTACTCCTAATTTTAGGAAAAGCCTATGGCTAGGGTTTGTCAAAAATTCTAGCTGCATTGGTGAATGGCTATGTTTTGGTACATTTAGATTGGAAAAAATTCTTGCTGCATGAGTGTAAAAAAAGAAATACAATGGCTTTGCATGTTGAATAATATGCATGTTTAAGTCTATATTTGTTGGGCTGAGGCCGATTTGAACTTTACTGCTCTGGTTGTTTGAGGAAACTTTTGATGGAATAAATTGACATCTTTTAGTATAGCAGTCTCAGAACATGCAACTGTTGAATATTATTAGTCTCAATCCATTACTCAATGAGAATATCTAATGGTTAGAATCTGGGAAGATAAAGTTTGTTCTTTCCTTTTAAATTTCGTGTCCTCACTTGCATTTCTCATCTCTTTCATTCTACTTGGTTCAATTTGATTGTTGAAGGGACCTGACATTCAATTTGAAGTGAATGAACTGTGAAGAAAGCATCAATCAAAACGTCATGCTAAGTTATGAAATTGGAGACAAGGAAGATGAAGATGAAGATGAAGATTGGCTTAAATAGTTCTAAAATGTGTGATTTTTAAGTATTATCAAAAAACTTGTTGCATTAGTTGGATTTATATTTGTTGAGGATTAAACATGTATGAAAGTTTTATTTTGTAAAAGTTTGTAAGTTTAGATGAATTTGGTGAATTCAACATGGATGGAACTTTGAATTCTTGGTTATATCTTGTAAATTTGATTAGTAGAAAAAATGAATAGGTTATATATATATATATATATATATGATGTAATTATAATATCATCCGGTTGGATCGGGTCGAACCAATGACCCCTAATCCTGAGCTCAGCGGAGTCGCTACCGGTCCGAATTTGAAAACATAGCCTACCGTAGCCGTATCCTCCACCTCGAGCCTGCCTTTCATTCTTCTTTCCTCCCTCTCCGCTCCGCTCCAAATTTCAGCACCCGCCGCTCCCTCTGCCGCTGTGCAAATTTCACCCTCCTCGTTTTCCTTCTTCTTCTCTTGAATCTCTGCTACCCACTTGCTGTTCAGTGAAGAGTCTTCAAAGAGAGAACTAATTTTGGGTTACATATTGATTTGTTATTTCTGTCTTTCTGTGCAATTTCTCATCAATTAGATACGGGTAGGTTTTTTTCTTTCTTTTTAATTTGTATTTTGGGCTGAATAGGTAAGTGGGATACTTTCTTATTTTTGTATGTCTTTAGTTGCAGGAAGTTAGTGGGATACTAGCAAAAGATGCAGCCCTGTAGTGGAACTTCTGCAGTTATGGGGTCACTTCAACAACCCATTTGGATTAAGGGATTAGCTTTTTCCTCTAAAGGGTTTGGTATCAGTGGAAATCAGAATTATGTTAAACTAATTTCTGTTGGACCCTGTAGAACATCTCAGCTTGAAGGCAGTTTGGTCACTGGAAGACCTCCATCTTCTGTTTCTGTGCCGGTGCCTGAAATTGGAGGTAATGGCTATCGATTATATTCCAATATGCAGCAGGCATAAACTTTTGAATTTCTGCTGTTTCTAGAGTGAATATGGTTCAATTTCAGTGAGTATTCGGTTTTTTTAGAGTATTTGAATAAATGAGATAAGGGCTTAATTAAATCAAAATACTATATGGTTAATTAGGTAATGGAAGCGGCTTTGAAGACTTTAACTTGAGTGAGTCTGATCCTGAAGTTCGGTCCATCATAGACAAGGAAAAGGAAAGGCAGTTTAAAAGCTTAGAGCTTATTGCCTCAGAGAATTTTACATCTCGAGCAGTAATGGAAGCTGTTGGTTCTTGCCTGACAAACAAATACTCTGAAGGGTTGCCTGGTAAAAGGTCAGTTCTTGCATATTGAAGCGTTCTATGCTTTCTGATTTTGTGGTGTTGCTTCTTGATAGTCTTTTCCCCCCCGTTTGCCCCTTGTCTTTGTCTTTTAACTTCTAAATGTATCAGATACTATGGTGGAAATGAATACATTGATGAGCTGGAAACTCTTTGTCAACAAAGGGCTTTAGAAGCATTTCATTTAGATGGGAAGAAATGGGGTGTAAATGTCCAGCCACTGTCCGGTTCCCCTGCTAATTTTGAGGTTTACACAGCTATTCTCAATCCTCATGACCGCATAATGGTAAGTTATATGCTGCCTACTGGCTGGTTGGGCTTTCAAAATAATTCCTGGAATATTAGTTCTAGATTCTTGTTTAAATGCTTAATGGAGATTAATTGGTTCAGGGGCTAGATTTACCTCATGGAGGACACTTGTCCCATGGGTTCATGACTGCTAAAAGACGTGTATCAGGCACATCAATTTACTTTGAGTCTATGCCTTATCGGCTTGATGAGTCCACAGGTGCATGATTCTCTGTATTATGCTTCATTTTATTTTCTTTTTCCAACTACTAATATTGATGTTAAATTTTCGTTTCACTTTGATTAGGCCTTGTAGATTATGAGATGCTTGAGAAAACAGCTAATCTTTTTAGGCCAAAACTTATTATTGCTGGTGCAAGTGCGTACCCTCGTGATTTTGATTATCCTCGTATGAGAAAGGTTCATTTCTGGCATCCTTGTTATATGTCCTTTGATAAATTTGTATTTGTCTTTTTCCTTGTGCAATACCTGGCTGCATTTGTATTCATTGTCTTTTTGGCAGAGTAATTGAATTCTGCATTGTTTGTGCTCGTGAAGATTGCAGATGCTGTTGGTGCTTTCCTCATGGCGGATATGGCACACATCAGTGGACTTGTAGCTGCTTCCGTGGTTGCTGATCCTTTTGAATTCTGTGATATTGTAACAACAACAACACACAAGGTACATTAACTTTGATTGTGCAATTTTGTAGTGCATGCAATTTTAAAGCTCCAAAAATCCTAAGATAACAAAGAAACAATTAATTAGTTTAAACATGAATTTTTGCTTTTTAAATGTTGTTGCTTCTTTGTTTGAATGATCTTGCTGGTGTCTTCTAAAGGCAACCATCTTACCCAACTTCTGCCTTTGTCCTGTCCAACTATCTTTTAAGAAGTTGATTTTGCCCTTCTTTCCAGAGGTGCTGACTCAGTATCTTCATAATGTTTTCAGTCTTTGAGAGGGCCCAGAGGGGGAATGATCTTCTTCAAGAAGGATCCTATCCTCGGTGTTGATTTAGAGTCAGCAATCAATAATGCTGTCTTCCCAGGGTTACAGGTTGGTTGAGATCCTAACTTGTGCTTTCTTTTTCTGGGATTTCCCTAGCACCAGGTTTGTTCAGGATTTTGCTTTTGAAAGAAGTTAGTAACTTGTACAGAATGTTTGTTGACTTAGGGTGGTCCTCATAACCACACAATTGGGGGTCTTGCTGTCTGCTTGAAGCATGCTCAATCACAAGAGTTTAAGAATTATCAGAACAAGGTACTGCATTCTGTCTGAGTTACTAAACTTGTCACTGTTCTGACTTTGTTGTGTTCTTTTATAGGTTGTTTCAAATTGTAGAGCTCTTGCAGAACGTTTGGTTGAGTTGGGTTATAAATTGGTTTCTGGAGGAAGTGACAACCACTTGGTTCTTGTGGACCTCAGGCCATTAGTGAGTTTCTTCCCTGTGTATAGTCTTCATGGTTTCTCAATCCTTGTTAGAAATAGTACCCTACTTCTCTGCAGCTATCCTATGAACTAGCGGAAAATGTGTTAAAAGAAACATTTGGGAATGGTTATTTTCCAAAATCATTGATGTCCATGGATTTACCTTAATGCACTGCAGCATATGAGCAAGCAGTATAATCCATTGAATAGCTTGTCTTCATAGTTCTTGGATCAATGCAATATCTATGTTGCTCATAGATTGGTATTTTGGTAAGTTGGCATTTAGTATAAAATTATTTAATTAGAAAATTTTTATGCACTCCAATTAATGGTCTGTCTTACATTGCAGGGCATTGATGGTGCTAGAGTGGAGAAAATCCTTGATATGGCATCTATCACTTTAAATAAGAATTCAGTACCCGGTCAGTGTTCAAATTTATTATCCTCAAGTTTGAACGCTCTCACCCATTTCCTTTTCTATCCTCTTAGTTTACTGCTACTTTTGAATGTTCAGGGGATAAAAGTGCTCTAGTGCCTGGTGGTATTCGTATTGGCTCTCCTGCAATGACGACCAGATGTTTTAGAGAGAAGGAATTTGTATCAGTTGCAGACTTCATTCACGAGGGTGTGCAAATTACTCTAGAAGCAAAGAAGGCTTCTCCAGGTTCTAAACTTCAAGATTTCATGAAATTCGTTACATCCAAAGATTTCCCCTTGGCACATCGAATATCAGATTTGAGAGGGAGAGTTGAAGCTCTCACAACCAAGTTCCCACTGCCTGGTTTGTGAGCTAATAAAACTTGAGAATTATATTTTTGTACGACTACTGGAATTGAAATTTGTGATGGAAGTTTGATAATGCAGGCGCATGCATGTCAACAATTTTGGAATATTGAGTGTGGAAATTATATCACAGAATTGATTTATGTTCTACCACAACTAGTATCTAATCGAGATTCTGATGTGGTCTTCACCCCTACATGTCGACTACCTGTATTATTGTTCACACTGCCAAAAAATATTGAGTAGCTTATAATTTTCCCTGGTGCTGAGGGACTACCAATGTGGGTCAAGAGTCGATCCTTTTTAGTCGTCTTCCGAATATCAAATTTATTGAGAAAATTATCACATTAACTGTAAAAAAAAAAAAAAATCATCACATTGCTAGTTGACTATATAACATAAATGTTGTGTGAAGATTATATCAAAATTATGGAGAAAATCTTGATATAATTATTTGGCTTTATAACGTAATGTTCTACGGAATCTTCACCGAAGAGGTAAAACATAATATCACTAGGAGGTCAAAAGATAATCACTTTGGAGTTTCTCTAGAATAATAAACTAGAAATTGGCCAGCTGTGCCGTTGCCCAATGTGTGTGATAATATTGAAAAATTGACAGTTTTAGTTGCCCAATGTGTGTGATAGACTAGAAAGTGGTATTGAAAAATTGACAGTTTTAGTTGCCCAATGTGTGTGATAGACTAGAAAGTGGTGTTTACAGTTTTAGTTGGAAGAGAAAAGAAACAGTGACAGTGATTAAAAAAAGTTTTATTAGGGAGGCAAGTAAAAAGGAAGGTTGAGTGGAACATATTTCACAAGATTTAATAAAGCACAAGAAATCTGTAATTATTTAAAGAAAAAGTTTTAAGTATCTGTTCATAAAGGTTTCTTTCTGAAAAAAATAATAAACAAAAAAAGTCATTATATAAGTTAGTAATTACTTATAAAATTCGGACTTCTTTTCTGCAGCACAATCAACTTGCTAATCACATAATCGTATATCAATACAGTTAGCAACAACTAAAAAACATCCAAGACACAGCATTATCAACGAAAATGTTTTTATATCCTATAACGAAAAAGATCATGGATGTATTGTTACTAAATGTGGAGAAATGAAAATGGCGCATTTCTCAATCTTCATTTTACACAAAGGAGGCAAGTTCTAAGCCAAGTAATAAAGGGTGGTTGGTATGTGGAGAAGGTAATAGATGGAAAAACACTGAACACCCGTTATGTTGATGCAATCTAAAATGGAGTAGAAGGAAGAAGAGTCTGCAAACTTCTAATGCAGGGAAGAGAATGAAACAAAATCATTTATAAGTATACGTGCATGGATTCTCCATCCTTTTCACCAGATTTAGGCTTCGGAGAAGTTCTACTTCCAGATGCTAAGTTTGCACCAAAAGCCTTGTCAGCAAGTGCCTTCTGCTCTGTCTCTTCCTTACTGTCCCCGGGCTTTGCTCTAGCGGATGTGGATAGAATGGTTGAAGGAAGCCTAAGAGCTGAAGTGTCAGTGGCTACAGTTGTTGGGTTGGGATATTGGAACAGTCATGGTTTTGCATGAGATAGGAACTAAAAATTTGAGAGCTCATGGTGTCTTCATGCTTATCCAGAATAATTTTCTCCAATTGCCTCCTGTTGAATTAGGGAAGGGAAAAAAATCAGCTTAATTCAAGTGAAAATAGATAGCCAAAGTAAGTGCGGATATAACTAACAGGAAAAGGACTACCTGAATGCACTAACTCGAGAATTACTGGTTTCACTGATCTGAACCATTACGATGGCCATCGCCATAAGAGCTCCTTGTCAAACAAAATTAACTACATCTGATGACAAAGGCTCGAGCAATGATATGGCCTCACTTAGACCATAATGAACATGTGAGTTGTATGATTCAGAGAACAAGGAGAAGATTCGAAGAGTCTACATTATGAGGTTAGCAACTCAATTAGACGGATTATTCAACATCTGCATTTCCATCGATTGTTGTACGAGGGAAGAAAAAAATAATAGCAAAGTCTGAGTATCATATGAAAAGCTGTTTGGGGAAAGAAAGCCTCGGTGTCAAAATGTATAGCCCAAAAAACATAAACCATAGGTATTGTAATGATCAAAACGGAAGGGTACACAAGTGGTGAACGTGATAGAAAGCAACCTGTTCTGGATCATTGTAGATAACAAAACCAAGTGCCAAAACTGCAGTGTGCCTAACGTCGTTGCTCACATCTTGGACAGAAAAAATGCAGCAGTTGTCGATTGGCCTTGTTGTTTGCAGTTCCACTGTAAGCCAATGGGAATGCATACGTCCCTCCATAATGTAGTATGGGCACTTGATCCCGCGTCATTTGCTCAATCAATGTATCAGCTTCTTCTTCTCTTCCATAAATTGTCAGACCTATCGCCAGTGAGAAACCCTTATAACAGACAATAAAAGATGATAAATAAAAGTTCTAACTTTTGATGTCTCATTCTCAGAAAAAGAGAAATAAAAAGAAATGGCGGAAAGAATTCATGAAAGATTTAATTTTAGAGATAGATTATAGAAGCTAAGGATAGCTGATAATTTTCTCATGTTGTGTATCATGTGCATAAGCAAGCATTTAACTTGCCTTCTCAGTTGCAGCTCCAACCATCAGTAAACCCATACTGATTCCAGCAGCTTCGTCAACAACAGCACTGTCCGTGTAGAGGACATTCTTTATACCATAAAAAATAACGTCAGTAGCAGTTCCCAATGATGCCAAACCAAGACCAAGGCAGGCACCATGCTGAATAACCTGCAGGAGACAAATGTTTATAAAGGTGGAAAAGTGCAAAGATAAGAATATGTAGTTTTTTATGTAATCCAACAAGGCAAATACCTCAACAATAGTGATCTTCACGTTATCATGTAGGAACTGTTTAATGCTCTCTCCATGATTAGCATGAATGAAACCCAGAGCATACAAGGCACCTCCTTTTGAATATGGACAGCCACCACAACAAGTTGGACTCTGTGGCAACTAAGGAGTCATGAGTGATTTTCGCTGGTGTAGATGGTCTCTGAGGGTGGTTCCTAGTCGTGCTGTTGCACTAAAGTTAGCCCAATTTGTAGCCCGGCTAAGCTAGTCCTGACAGTTCAAACACACTCAATATGATACCTTCTTTAAATGCGTTTATACCTGAATTTGGATAGGATACTTGGAAATTGAAATATGAAGCAGAAAACTATGGAAAGAGAAAGAATGCTAGATAATACCCCTTGCTAGCCTTTTTTTTTTTTTAATGAACTGTAAAAAACCAAATATTATCCAAATATGGTGGCTCAAAAATAGCCTCTCACCAACCAGCCTTTTCTCAAACATGAATGGTGGATAAATAAATAAAGAATACAAAACCAAGAAAACAACATATTCATTTTAGCCTATAAATCATGTAGATATATTTCATTCATGCCATCTTTTCAGTAACAGAACATGAATGAACAACAGGACATCAATTTAAACTAAAAAAAAAAAAGATTTTCTCCTCTTCCTTAAAATGTTCAATGACAGAACAAAAAGCTCCAAAAGATTCAAGCAGAAGCTGCAAAAAAATCTTTTTATATTAGCTAGATAATTCTTAAGTTTGAGTTTTCTTGTTTTACTTAAAGGTGCTGCAAAATTCTAGTTGTCTTAGTGAGAAAAGGTGAGGAGCTAAGAGGTAATCGTACCATTATGATTATCTCCCAGCATACACAATTTAGCAAGAAATTCAGGTTGATTGCTTTGAAACCTGACAACTGGGATGGAGGACATGAAGATTCATTTTCTATATACAAATATTGTATCTTATATGAGGTTCTTTTAGCCATTTTTAGTTACATCTTATTGACTACTCAAACATGAAAGCATTAGGAGGAACAGGACAGCAAGTATTAGAAGCCACAATCAGTCAATTTAGATCTTTTTCTTAGAAATTACAACATCTAAAGACTTATTGGAAAATAACACTGTTTAAGCACAAGAATAATAAATTGTGATTTCATCAGTAGTCTCAACTTTCAATGGAAAGGGTAATCTTAACTTTGAATGGAAAAGGGTGACAGCAAATGCCATTAAACCTCGACCAAAGATCTTAATGGAACGGATCTGCCAAAGAAGACTTGCAACCTCTTATTGATGAATTTATTGCAATAGGTAAACTACTAAAGAAATTGACTGTAAATCTTAGAGGAAATATGTACCTTCACAAAATTTCATCTCCCACTTTTTTTGAGACCAGCAAATAGGGTAAAGCAAGCAGAAAATTACAGTAAACTGCTAAGGGAAAAAAAAATGAAGATAACGCCAAAACATCAAGACATACCTTCGAGGCTGAATAAAGAAAATTAGCCTCCTTATTCCTTTGTTCCTTTATCTAAAAAAATTCAGAACAAATAAATGCCTGCATAATCAAATTTCTAAGGAAAAAGAAAAGGAAAAAATGAAATTAGATCAACTTTTCTCTTGGGGGAAAAAACCAAAGAGCTTAAGCAATGCTCACCTTGAGAAAAGAATTTATAGATCTTAAGATCTCAACCTACAATAAACAGTTGAAACTTATTAGAGCATAGATAGTTAATATATTAGACCATCAAATCTAGCATAGAAGGTGCAAGATTGCCACCCAAAAAAAAAAAAAAAAACCAACAACAACAACAATGAAGCATGAGGATTAGCGGGAAGTGAAGAAATTGTGTTTGCCAAACAATAACCAGACATTAAGCACTAAAGATCTGAATGCATTTTCAAAACTTTATATCCAGTTCATACTAATGCAATCTTTTTCCAAGCAGAATTGATTAATTTGTAACCTCAGCAGATAGCAAAAGACCTAAAACTCAAATATCACACAGCTAAGCCCTTATAAACATACAAAGTTACTTTTGGTCATCCACCTATGTGGTGGACTGCATCTTTACATACCAAGAAAATGACTGACAAGTGCAAGACAATAAGTTCCATAACTATGCCAATGAGGTCATAGGCTGCCATCACCTTCACTTCCATGATTACGTGCTCAACCTGAAATTTTGCAAGATTAAAGAAGGTAGTTTATCTTCTCAATTGGAAAGTACAGGAATTAACAGCAAAAGGTTAAACAACAAAAAAGGCCATATTGTGCTAACGTGCAAATATAATATGGCATATTAAGGAGAAGTAACAGCTTTAAGCAGCTTTAAGCAATCATTAGTCATCCTTTCATGACTTCCTAGACATTAGACATTAATTAAACAGTTGCCTGCACAATATAAACCATTACATCATGTATCCATATGTAAACAATGTAACAACTATAGTTAGGTTGGCAAAAGAACAACATAAATACAAAAAAAAAATCTAAAATAATATTAAATCCAAAAGGAAAAAAAAGCATAAAAGCAAAAGCAATCGCAGCAAATTTTTTGTCCCACTTTTAAGTCAACTAAGGCTAAGTACAGCAATTGCAGAAATATTTTTGGTCCCACTTTTGGTTGTTGTGAACTTTGAACTGATAAAATGTCCTAAGATAACATTACCTCACAAACTGACTTTGTCAGTAGGTATAAAGGACACAAAGGTAGTAATGGTGTTTATAAAAGTGTTTATAATATAGACACTTATGATACTATTAATGGTCCACTGTAATAAAAAAAATTAATGCCATAAAATTTGAAAATAAATTGGCAAGAATACCAGCTAATGGCAGAGTACTTAGCTATCCTTCGAAAATCTTAATTAAACCAAAAGTGTACCAAAGCCTATTAAGATTAATTGGATGTTAAATCATAGTAAAGAGAGGTAAAATCAAGCTCAAGTTAGAGAGATGAAAAAAATATGAACTGCATAATGAAGATTCCCTCACGTTTAGCTTTTTGTAAGAGGAAAAAGAAAAAGGTGAAAGGAAAGAAAATCCCTTCCTTCCCTGTGAAACTTTTTACACAGAATTTCTGGCCTTATTCTAGTATACTATTTATTTGATATATAACAAGGATGAGATACAAACAGTATATATCCACACTGCAATTCTACCACCTAATTAGTTAATCCCTTAACCTAACAATTAGGTGAAAATTAAAACTCCATACTTAAAAACAAATCTTCCCACATTTATCAACTCAAAGTCCTCTATCACTTGACAAAATCTAATGGGAATAATCTTTTGCCTTAATTTAAGTGTTGCTAGTGCATAACATAGAACAAATGAAATCAGCTTCTTTAAACAAAAAAAGCGGGAAATAAAAGAAAATGAAGAATTAAAGCAAGATCAAAATATACTATGTAAATTATGGAACTAACCTCAAAAAATGGATACTTTTGAGTTTTTTTACCATATATATGGCCTTGTATTGGTCAATTGTTGAATGCACACCTGCATTGAATACACCCTTTAAGGGGAAAAAATAGAGAGAGAGACCAGCTTTAAGAGCCAAAAAGTGAAAAAAAATTAATAATAAATAAAATAATATTAAAATCAGATGAGTTATGCAAAATCTTTTCCCAAGAGGTCATTGAACTCTTGCAATAATTATAAAAGACAATTGTCTCCGAAAGTTCCAGCCAGCCATAGAGCAAATTCAACTTAACTTCCAATCACAATAATATTAAAGACAAGGAAAAAGAAAAAACCAACCAAATAAAATATTACAAAATGAAAATTTAATTACAACCTTTTACACCTTAAGCTAGTGAGCTGTAAAGTTCTTTCTCCGAAACAGAGTTTGCTAATGGAGCTTTTGATGATAGTATATAAGCTTATCTATCTTGTAACAATCTTTAGATTCTATTTTCTAGTCTAGGTTTCTTTCCTGAATGCAATTTTTTTTTCTTGGCCAGCAGAACAACCTTGAAGATGTAGTATATAAGCTTACCTATCTTGTAACAATCTTTCGATTCTATTTTCCAGTCTAGCTTTCTTTCCTGAAGAGCAGAGGCATGGGGATTTTCTAAGCCTAAAAAATAATTTGTTTTTGTGCAAGGTTGAATAGTAGGCTTGGTAACATGAGATTCATGTCCTGGAATGTTAGTCTGAGGCAGGCTATATCTGAGCTCAATAGTCATTGCACTAATGCAATGATGCTGAGGTCCAAAAAACACTTGAAGATAATTCAATACGCTCCTTCGATGCACAAAACGTTCACCTTTCTCATTCAATAATGCTTGCTTACTACAAGCCTCATTAAAGAGGTCATCTATCAAATCAGAATCATGATTAATGCTTCTCTTTTCTTCATATTGATAAAAAACAGGAATTGAATTTCTACCTGACTGATAATCAAATGGATGAGACGTAAAGGTTACACACAGACGCAAGCTAAATCCGAACAGGACAGCTCATCAATATGACAGAATCCAAAATACTTACATATACAAAGTTAATACACAGAAAAGGTAGCACGTAAATGAAACAGTAATTATAGAAGGATAGAATTCTCAAAAACCAAATAACATAACTATTTAACAATAATAAAATTCCAAATTCCAAAAAACCTTCACAAGTGGAATTTAACAATATTCGGCCAGTTAACTATACTATGTACTCCAAAAAATGCTAGCCGGATAATGTCAATTTGGTCCCATCCAAAACACTGGTCAAGCGAATAGTAAGAATGCAAAACTAAGAAACTTTTCAAGCTTTATCCATACTAACTCGAGTCTGCCATTAAGTTTGCATAGGCATACAACACAGTCCAAGTGACCTCTGTACAACAATCTCTTACTTGTGTCCTAAAAGTAAAATGAACTGTAATAAACATATAAGAACGTAAAATATCTTACCTCAATTGTTTTACGCTCAGGAGCAATGTCTCATGAAAACACCATCGATCAAGTCCAAGCTTTTCCAAAACCTCAAAGTTTGCTCTCACTGAATCATACAAACATGATGTGAAAATTACCTCTTTTAAGAATTGTCTAGTTAGGACAGGTAATAATTCAGAAGAGTAACAAGTTTTTTATCTTACTTCTTCTTTTAGCCATGGCCAAGGAATTGGTACCATCCTCCCATGGCAAAAATTTTGTAGGTGCACGAAATGGGTCGGCTCCAGTCCCCACGAAAAGTATGCCAAAACGCAACACTAAATCGCATCCAATCCTTTATACAAATAGTGAGTTCTTGGATGCCATCACTAAGCAACTTGAAATGATATTTTTTGGTCATGGGTAGTTCGGGGCTGGGTTAGGGAAAATATACGTGGGAATTCAACTTCAGAAAATGCTAAAAGTTTCTCAAAAGTAACCTTCATCTTTTTGCCGAGAATCTCCGCATCTGCATTGTACCATTTTTATGCAAGTGGATTCTTGCTTTTAGGACCCTACAGAAAAAAATGAATGCATAAGCAAGTTCCTCCAGACCGTCAAATTCCAGTGTAGATGTATGGTGAAACTACTCCATCAAATTCCAGCGTATTCATATGGTTTACAGTCTATGCAACTTTCATCAAGCAAGTACCTTCATTTTTTCCCATCTTACCTCATATTTAATCTTAGGAATGCCTGGAAAGAATTCTCCTTGCCATTCATCTGAATCGCTAGCACACCCACTACCAATATCTGCAGGACCAGTTGGGGGGGGGCCACGGCAATCTGCATCGATGTTTAATCAGATGATGAATAAACATACAGCTTCACCATATTTTAGACTACTATAATCAAAGGCACGCAACGCAACAAAAACTGTTGAATTGCAATATGTTCCTACTATATGTACACTATACAAATAGTTAGCAGAGCGAAATCATGTTTACCACGACGTTCAAGACTAAACTCAAACAAAGACAATGCGATAAGATTTTTCCAGCCTTCATGTTGATGATCTCATGCAAAACTCTGCGACCTGTATCAATCAACTAAAAGAAGGCATCATTTTATTAGATAAAGAACGATAATACACCCAAGAGAAAAAAAAGAACAGGAAATTAACTTCATATACCAAAGGTTGCATGTATAAAGCAACTCTAAAAAATAACAACTTCACATGCTAAAATAAGCTATTTTGATCAAATCAAGAAAAAAAAGAACAAACAAGGGGGAAAATGTAGCGAAAGTGAATAATAAATACCTCGATAAAATCTGTTCACTTTGTCCTATCAGTGAAAAACTAAAGAATGGGAAGGAATAAAAGTAATTAGGCAAATTGTAATTGAATTACAATCCCCCCAACTATGAAGCCTTTTTTAGACCAGATTTTCACGATAATTGGTGTCATCAGAGTTTAAGCTTTACCAGAGTTTCGTCTACTTCTTTTCGCCTCCTGCTACTTTTTTCGACTACTTTTCAGGTTAGCATTAATCTCGGAAGGACAAACAACGAAAGTGTTTTAATCTGCCAGGAATCTTTTACTGATAGCTTCTGCCAAATATTTGTTTAGAACAGGGGAATCGGATAATTGGATTGTTTGAGAGCAAAATTTAGAACACCATAACTTGAGAAAACAACTTCTCGACTCTAAAATTTTATTATGTAAAATCTCGATGCCCCAAAGAGAGCAGAGAGTCCCCTTTATATAGGGATTACAACTAACTCCTTTCAGCTGAAAAACAAAGACCGGACGAGATAAACAAACTTTATACAAGTGGCCGACCAAAGACCTTTAAAAGCCATTGAAGACGACTTTAGACGCCGGACATAAAGTAAAAGGAAAACAACAATCCTACGACTTTTAAGGCAAAAAGGTTGCGAAAAAGTCATAGAGATAATAGTACATTTGTTGACTATTTTACACAAGACTAGACATGACTCATAATGCAAGCAAGAGGACAAAATAACAAGGTTGCAATTATGACTCAAAAGTCATAAAGGTTTTAGACCAAAAGTCTAAAATCATGACTTTAAAAGTCTTAAAGTTGAAAGGACTTGTAGACTTTTAGTCCAATAATTTTCCGTAGTCAGTGAAAACTTCTGATGGGGTATCTGAGGGGGTCGAATCAGGACTGTAATATTCATTTCTTCAATAAATGCTTGATGTCGGATATGATTTCTTCTTTTGTTGTTCTATCAACGTCTTTCGCTTCTGGACTTCCATTTAGCTTTGGGTTGTGATGACTTGGGTTGAGTTGGGCTGGGCTCATCTTGGGAATTCTGCATCATAGAATCTTCCATCATCGCTTTATACTCCTGCTGGGCTTTCTGGATGGCTGTGAAATGAGGATGACTTCTTTGATAATTCCATGGCCCATGAAAACCTGGCCAAATAATCTCTGGAATGACTCCATTGACTTGAAAGATGTATCTCTGGGTTTCATCATAAATAGCATCATCTTCTTGGATAGAAAAATTGAGAACTTTATAGATCAAGACCGATGGGAGTACTGTAATAACATTCTCTTGGATATGAACAGGCCTATGAAGATGTAGAACCATATAATCTTTATGGGTTTTAAAAAAATTAATCCACCACTCTTTTGGTTTGAACCACTTAAGGAAAATCTGGTGGTGGAGGACTAGTGTATCAAAATTTTCAAAAGGCATGGAATGAAATTCCATGAGAATATGATAGGAATGACAAAGATACCATAAAATCCAAAGGAATGGTTCAGGAAAAATCATGGTCTGCGCAATGAAGACCTGTGAAAATGGGTATTCAGGATTGATACCAAAAGAATTTAGAATAGATCCTCCATAATTGGCAAACACTGAGATTTCATAGTTTCTTTTGGCATTTTTCAGTGTTTCTTTTTTCCATGGTTGAGATAAAGACAGAATTTCTGGTGGATTTGGGAATGAAGGGATGATACTGGAGTACATCCGAATTGAAGGCAGAGAATCTTTTGGAGGATTTCTGGAGAAGAAATCAGCAACAATGTTTGACTTGCCTTTAATGTGAGTAACCTTAAATGAGAATTGGGAAAACCAATTTGACCATCTAAGCAATTGCGTATTTTGAAATTTTCCTATTCTTGAAGGAAATCATTCGAGGAAAACTTCCCATATCCATTTCAATTGTGAAAGAAATTGGTCTGAAATAAAATTCAAATTTCTCAATTGCATTTTTGAATGCAAGGATTTCTTTATAAGAAGAGTGGTAATGCAATTGACTGTCTTTGAAACTCCCACTGGCAAATCCACAACATTTTCTTTCTTTTCCATGTTTTGCTAGAAGGGTGGCTCCCCAATGGTAATCACTAGCATCTGTTTGGAGGATGAGATTGTCAGAGGATGGAATATGAAGAACAGGGAGATTTTTCAAGATTTGTTTCAAAGTCTGAACTGACTGGGTCTGTTCAGTTCCCCAAGGGATGGGATTTTTCTTGAGAAGCTTGGTCAAAGGTTGGGTATACTAGGAAACATTAGGGATGAAGTCCCTAACATAATTTATAATACCCAAGAATTGGCGGACCTATTTGACAGAAAGATCTTTTTCAGGAAAATGCTGAATAGCATCTCCAATGTGTGTCTCAGGGACACAAGTACCATTTGAGATTTTCATCCCAAAAAAATTAATTTCTTGTTGGCACAAAATCATTTTTTTCTCAGAAAGCATAATGCCATATTTTTCAACAATTTTTGCAAATTTGTAGAGCAAAGAAATATGCTCTTCAAATGTTTTTAAAAACAGAAAAATATCATCAATATACACAAGACAAGTGTGAAGGATAGGTTCAAAGATACAAATCATGGCTTTTGAAAAAGAGAAGGTGCTATTTTTAAACCAAAAGGCATCACCTTCCACTGATAATGATGATTCGGTATACAAAAAGCAGTTTTATACCTATCTGCAACACAAATACCAAGTTGCCAAAAACCTGATTTTAAATCAAATTTTGAGAACCATATTGCTTCTACGAGCAAAGAAAACAAAGAATGTTTATTTGGAATAGGAAATTTGTCATCGGCCAAAAACAGATTTAAGGGTTGGTAATTGATGACGAGCCTCATGTTCCCTTGAACTTGTTCAGATCGCTTATTTACATAAAAGGCTTGACATGTCCATTGCGATTCTGAAATTTCGATTAGATCAAATTCAAGAAGTTCTAGACATTCTTTTTCAGCAAGTTTGGAATGATCAAGGTTCATTCCTGGATGGCTGGTTTTGGTAGGATTGGCCTCTTCACTTTTAGAAAAAGGAAGTTTAATGAAGAAGTCTGGGTTTTTCCACAAAGGATGGTCACATTTTTTAATGAATTCCACATGATTTTCAGCATATGATTGTTTGACAATGAAATCCCTGAAATTTTCAATTTGGGTTTTTTCAGGCAATGTGGAATCATATATGAAAAGGTTTTGGATATCGGTAAAGGGTTTAAAAATTTTTTTTGACTGAATCCCTTTTACTTTTAACACATTCAAATCCTTTTCATAAATATCAAATCCAATAATCAAATCTTTTCCTGGTATTCTTCCACCAATAATATGAGTTCTAAGTTCACAATCTGGAAGAAATCTAATGATAATTGGATTTTTGGTTACCTTAGTTGTTTCAAACAACTCTCCATTGACGGACTTGAAAGTATGAGATTCATACTTCCAACACTCTTCTGGTAAAATATCCTGATTTAGGATTGACATTTCTGCACCCGAATCAAAGAAACCAATTAGAGGAATAGGTTTATCATACTTGGATTTCAACACATGAAGTAAAACTTGTGGGCACGTTTTTGCTGCTTCCATGTAATGAAATTGATTCTTCGGCTGCTGAACCTGTAAAGCAAAAATAGTTTTATCAGTAGGTTCTTCTTCTTCAGAAAAAACATATTCTAATTCACTGAGGACAGGGATTTTGAGCTCATCTTGGACTTTTTGAATAAGATTGAGACCCTTTTTCTTCTGGGGACACTTTGAAGCATAATGTCCTTTCTGTCCACAAATAAAACATCTATCAGAGGATGTATCAATTCTTTTCTTTTTCCTGAAGAATTTCCATTTTCTGCCTCTTTTGTAGAATTTTCCTGCTGTCTTGATCTTTCGGAATTTCTTTGTAGAGAACTTGGAAAATTTTTTCTTCTTCTTTTTAGTAGAGCACGACTTGCATCTACTCTTAATAATAAATTCAGGCTTCTTGCATGATTGATCCATGCAAACATCTCCTTTCATGTATTCTCTTATCACTTTTCTCTTGTTGCAAATTTCTTCAAGTGAAAGGAATACTGCCTGGTGAATTTGACTTACAGTGAGATTCAAAATAGAACCGTAGCGGTTATGGATGTAAAGTTCAGCACTATTGGACAAAATATGGGGAAGGGATGTTAAGAAAACTTGTTTCAAATTAATATCTGCACCACGGATATAAAAAAGTTGTGTCATTCTTTTGAAATGTCGACTTAAATCTTTTCTTTCATACGACTGACACTTCATCTGAAAAAATTCTTTTCTCTTAAGTTCCTTGTTTTCAATAAGACTTCCTAAGAATGTGGTGTTCAAGATTTCAATGGCTTGATCAAAATCTTGTCTGGTGAAAAAAATTGTTTTATCTTGATCTCCTAGAGAAACCCATCAGTCTTTCAATATTCTTGCAAAATGAGTAGTAAATTCACTTAGAATATCAAAAGCTGAGTCAACTGTAAGATTTCTAACAGTCATTCATGCATGAAATTCATGGAATCTTTTTTTCCATTGAGAGGAAGGAATGTCATCAATAGTAAAGATAGAAATACTCCCTTTATGGTTGTTTTTCTTGGGCTGCTGTCTTCTTGGTTCTTCATCAACGATGTCTTCTTCATCAGAAGGGAAATGAACTTCTCCTTCAGTTTCTGCTTCTCTGGCCATGAAGACATGAGAAATCTTTCCAATGAATTCTGAATAATCAGACAAAGTTTCTTCCTATTCTTGAGAATCTGAGAATTCTGAATTAGATGAGTCAGAAAGTATTTCTTCAGAAATATCCTCCGATGTAGACTCGTCAGAGGTAACCTCCTTGTCAGACTCAGAAGCATTTTTCATGACATTGATCTTTGGAAGACTAGACTCAACTTGTTCCTGCAAAAACAAAGAGATTAGATTATTTCCATGAGAAAACATAAAAACATGTTTTATGACTTCTGACTTTTCTTCTGTTTCCGACGTTTCTGCTTTTTCTTTTTTCTTTTGTTCTTGTCTTGTCTTTTCTTTTTCTTCCTGCTCTGCATTTCTCTTGAGCTCTTTTTGTTCACGGAGCCATTTTGGATAATTTTTGGATGAGGTGGGTAATTCTTTCTGGACTGGCATTGGAAAATATGATGGGAGAGCACTAAACAGATAGGGGGAAGCCATTTCTCTTAATGGTTTTGCTGCAAAATGAGACATGTAGTCATTTTCTGGTGATGGAACTGGTTTTTGGATAGCTGATTCTGTTGAAAGTTTTCCAGTTTCCTGTAAACTCTGAATCTGTCTCTTAAGATATTCAATATCTTTCTCTTTCTGTTCTCGAAATTGAGATAAAGGTTTACCAATCTCAGAAATTCTGTGATACACTTCATCAAGTCTTTTTTGAAAGATCTTGATCATTTTTTTGGCTTCAGAATTCTGGGTTTTCATCTCATCTCTGAAAGAATCAATTTTGGTAGAGACTTGAGTAACTTTTTCATGGATCATAGAAAGAACTTTGTTCTGACAGATTGCATTTTCAGATTGTCAGTTTAGAACTTGTTCAGTTCTATCAAGAGAGGCAAGCTGTCTTGAAGGAAGGACAGTTGTTTGTGCATTTTCAAATTTTAGGACATGGCTAGAATTGTCTTTTGTGAAGGGTTGCAAAGGGGAAAAATCTTCAGGCTTAAACATATAGATCTGAGGAATTGGCTTAGACTCCAGTGGCTTAATTCTTAAACCTTAATGGTTAAGAATTTCCACACAATTTTGATAGTATGGAGAAAGTTTTGGTTTAGGTTTTGGCTTTTCAACCCAATCAGAAGGAATAGAATGACCATCAAAATTACTTCGAGATGAAGAAAAAGGTGGCTCCTTTTCTGTATCTGAATCCTTCTTTTCTGGGCAACAGCAAGAACGCCTTTCTGGACATTTTCTTTTTATGCATTTCCTGCAATAACAAACATCAAAATAAGTATGTCCTGAAAATGGATCTTGAAAAAAATATACAGGTTTCCCTTCCTGGTCAAAATGAGAAATGAGATCTATAAGGGATTCTCTTGGCTTCCTCCATGGAGCAGGTTTATCCATGGGGATTTCAACAGACATGGACATAATTCGGGGAACATCTTTGACTTTTCTCAGATGAGAATGATCAAAGGAAATAGAAACAGAACCATCTAGTCTTGATGAAATTTTTGAGTTTGTAGATTCCACCGGACAGTTTAAAAACTGGTTCAAATTCTCATAATCAGTAATCCAAGAATCAGGTAAGAGTTTTATCAACTCTTCTCTCGGGATCTGCCAAAGAATATTTGTACATGTAGCAGTATTTTGCTCATCTACTCTTATAAGGAGAGCATCTTCTCCTCCAGGAAGAGTAAGATCAAGAGCATGATTCTGAACAAGGTAAGCCATTTGATAGTGAAGTGTAGCAACAATGGCTTCAGGGACCTATTCTGCACCTGCTATCTGTACCTAGATCTTAAGAGCACTCAACAAATATGGATCATCAAGGGACATATTAAAATTAGAAAACAAAGTAACAAACACAGTACCAGCATTTAAAATTGTCTCTACTGTCCCGATACAAGCATGCTGATATTTGACAAATCTACTATCTAATAAAGCAAGACGAGCATGAACTGGAAGATCTTTTCTACCATGAAATGACAAGAAAAATCAGATTGCACCAAAATGGATATGAGTATAACCTTGCTGTTTCCACAGATTAGGAAAATCAGGAGGAATATGCAGGGTTATAAATTGCTCTTTTCCTGTTGCAGGAATCTTGTGCTGGTCTGACTTGGAAGACTGAACATATTCTTTAACACCTTTATGTCGATGTTTGATCAGAGATTTAATAGTGCCTAAAGGAGAAATGTTCTTTTTAGCGAAAGAAGAATACGTGTCTAACAAGGATAGATCAGTGGGACCGACTTGCACTAGTTCAATTGAAACTTCGTACAGATAATCTAGTTTTGAACAAATGATATTCTTGAAAGACTCATCTTTTGTAAATTTGGTACTGGAGCAGTGACGTAGGCTTGTGCAATGGGTTACTATATTCACCATTATGCCAGTGTGCTTATTCCGATATACCAAAATTCACAGATCAGCCTCAGACTGAATAGTATGAATCCTTTGCCACAAAAGATCAATATAGATCTGACACTTACTAACAAGGTTTGAATGTTGATGATAATCTCTATCTAATAATTGAGAATAATATAACCAAAGCTTATGAATATAATTATATGCTTCCTCTATATCTAGATGCTGAAAAATTACATAGGGTGGATATTACTCTTCTGGATTATAAAGACCAAACAGATGCTGAGAGTGGCAAATCTTATCTAATTGAGACTTATAAAATACTGAAGATAAAGGAGTAGTAATACGAGGATCAGGGGTTCTTTGAACTAATGGACGATTAGAATGAAGATGAGAATCAAAATCGTGACCACAACGATGAGTATGAGAATCAAATAACATAATTTTAGACAAACCACAATTACCTCCTCCATGAGAAGATATCAGAGTGGCTCTGATACCAGCTTAGGTTCCTTCCAGATTTTTACGATAATTGGTGTCATTAGAGTTTAAGCTTTACTAGAGTTTCGTCTATTTCTTTTCGCCTCCTGCTACTTTTTTCGACTACTTTTCAGGTTAGCATTAATCTCGGAAGGACAAACAACGAAAGTGTTTTAATCTGTCAGGAATCTTTTACTGAAAGTTTCTACCAAATATTTTTTTAGAATAGGGGAATCGGATAATTGGATTGCTCGAGAGCAAAATTTAGAGCACCATAACTTGAGAAAACAACTTCTCGATTCTAAAATTTTATTATGTAAAATCTCGATGCCCCAAAGAGAATAGAGATTCCCCTTTATATAGGGATTACAACTGACTCCTTCCAGCTGAAAAACAAAGACCGGATGAGATAAACAAACTTTATACAAGTGGCCGACCAAAGACCTTTAAGAGTCATTGAAGACGACTTTAGACGCCGGACATAAAGTAAAAGGAAAACAACAATCCTACGAATTTTAAGGCAAAAAGGCTGCCAAAAAGTCATGGAGATAATAGTACATTTGTTGACTATTTTACACAAGACTAGACATGACTCATAATGCAAGCAAGAGGACAAAATAACAAGGCTACAATTATAACTCAAAAGTCATAAATGTTTTAGACAAAAAGTCTAAAATCATGACTTTAAAAGTCTTAAAGTTGAAAGGACTTGTAGACTTTTAGTCCGATAGTTTTTCGTAGTAAGTGAAAACTTCTGATGGGGTATCTGAGGGTGTCGAATCAGGATCTGTAATATTCATTTCTTCAATAAATGCTTGATGTCGGAAATGATTTTTTCTTTTGTTATTCTGTCGACGTCTTTCACTTCTGAACTTCCATTTACCTTTGGGCTGTGATGAGTTGGGTTGAGTTGGGCTGGGCTCATCTTGAGAATCCTGCATCATAGAATCTTTCATCATCGCTTTATACTTCTGCTGGGCTTTCCGGATGACTGTGAAATGAGGATAACTTCTTTGATAATTTCATGGCCCATGAAAACCTGACCAAATAATCTCTGGAATGACTCCATTGACTTGAAAGATGTATCTCTGGGTTTCATCATAAATAGCATCATCCTTTTGGACAGAAAAATTGAGAACTTTATAGATTAAAACCGATGGGAGTGCTGTAATAACATTCTCTTGGATATGATCAGGCCTATGAAGATGTAGAACTACATAATCTTTATGGGTTTTAAAAAAATTAATCTACCACTTTTTTGGTTTGAACCACTTAAGGAAAATCTGGTGGTGGGTGACTCGTGTATCAAAATTTTCAAAAGACATGGAATGAAATTCCATGAGAATATGATAGGAATGACAAAGATACCACAAAACCCAAAGCAATGGTTCAGGAAGAATCATGTTCTGTGCAATGAAGACCTGTGAAAATGGGTATTCAGGATTGATACCAAAAGGATTTAGAATAGATCCTCCATAATTGGCAAACACTGAGATTTCATGATTTCTTCTGGCATTTTTCAGTGTTTCTTTTCCCATGGTTGAGATAAAGACAAAATTTCTGGTGGATTTGGAGAAGAAGGGATGATATTGGAGTACATCCGAATTGAAGGCAGAGAATCTTTTGGGGGATTTCTGGAGAAGAAATTAGCAGCAATGTTTGACGTGCCTTTAATGTGAGTAACCTTAAATCTCAGTGTTTGTCAATTATGGAGGATCTATTCTAAATCCTTTTGGTATCAATTCTGAATATTCATTTTCACAGGTCTTCATTGCTCAGACCATGATTTTTCTGAACCATTCCTTTGGATTTTGTGATATTTTTGTCATTCCTATCATATTCTCATGGAATTTCATTCCATGCCTTTTGAAAATTTTGATACACTAGTCCTCCACCACCAGATTTTCCTTAAGTGGTTCAAACCAAAAGAGTGGTGGATTAATTTTTTTAAAACCCATAAAGATTATGTGGTTCTACATCTTCATAGGCCTGTTCATATCCAAGAGAATGTTATTACTGCACTCCCATCGGTCTTGATCTATAAAGTTCTCAATTTTTCTGTCCAAGTAGATGATGCTATTTATGATGAAACCCAGAGATACATATTTTAAGTCAATGGAGTCATTCCAGAAATTATTTGGCCAGGTTTTCATGGGCCATGGAATTATCAAAGAAGTCATCCTCATTTCACAGCCATCCGGAAAGCCCAGAAGGAGTATAAAGCGATGATAGAAGATTCTATAATGCAGGATTCCCAAGATGAGCCCTGCCCAACTCAACCCAACTCATCACAGCCCAAAGCTAAATGGAAGTTCAGAAGTGAAAGACGTCGACAAAACAATAAAAGAAAAAATCATATCCGACATCAAGCATTTATTGAAGAAATGAATATTACAGATCCTGATTCGACACCATCAGATACCCCATCAGAAGTTTTCACTGACTACGGAAAACTATCTGACTAAAAGTCTACAAGTACTTTCAACTTTAAGACTTTTAAAGTCATGATTTTAGACTTTTTGTCTAAAACCTTTTTGATTTTTGAGTCATAATTGCAGCCTTGTTATTATGTCCTCTTGTTTGCATTATGAGTCATGTCTAATCTTGTGTAAAATAGTCAACAAATGTACTATTATCTCCATGACTTTTTGGCAGCCATTTTGCCTTAAAAGTCGTTAGGATTGTTGTTTTCTTTTTACTTTATGTCCGGCGTCTAAAGTCGTCTTCAATGACTTTTAAAGGTCTTTGGTCGACCACTTGTATAAAGTTTGTTTATCTCGTTGGTCTTTGTTTTTCAGCTGGAAGGAGTCAGTTGTAATCCCTATATAAAGGGGACTCTCTGCTCTCTTTGGGGCATCGAGAGTTTACATAATAAAATTTTAGGGTCGAGAAGTTGTTTTCTCAAGTTATGGTGTTCTAAATTTTGCTCTCAGGCAACCCAATTATCCGATTCCCGTGTTCTAAAAAAATATTTGGCAGAAGCTATCAGTAAAAGATTCCTGGCAGATTAAAACACTTTTGTTGTTTGTCCTTCCGAAATTAAAGCTAATCTCAAAAATAGTCGAAAAAAGTAGCAGGAGGCGAAAAGAAGTAGACGATACTCTGGTAAAGCTTAAACTCTGATGACACCAATTATCGTCAAAATCTGGAAGGAACCTAAGCTGGTATCAGAGCCACTCTGATATCTTCTCAGGGAGGAGGTAATTGTGGTTTGTCTGAAATTATGTCATTTGATTCTCATACTCATCGTTGTGGTCACGATTTTGATCCTCATTTTCATCCTAATCGTCCATTAGTTCAAAGAACCCCTAATCCCCGTATTACTACTCCTTTATCTTCAACATATTAAAGTCTCAATTAGATAAGATTTACCACTCTCAGCATCTGTTTGGTCCTTATAATCCAGAAGAGTATTATCCACCCTGTGTAATTTTTCAGCATCTAGATATAAAGGAAGCATATAATTATATTCATAAGCTTTGGTTATACTGTTTTCAATTATTAGATAGAGATTATCATCAACATTCAGACCTTGTTAGTAAGTGTCAGATCTATATTGATCTTTTGTGGCGAAGGATTCATATTATTCAGTCAGAGGTTGATTTGTGAATTTTAGTATAACGGAATAAGCACACTGTGGCATAAGGGTGAATATAGTAACCCATTGCACAAGCCTACGTCACTGCTTCAGTACCAAATTTACAAAAGATTAGTCTTTCAAGAACGTCATCTATTCAAAAGTTAGATTATCTGTACGAAGTTTCAATTGAACCAGAGCAAGTCGGTCCCACTGATCTACCCTTGTTAGACCCGTATTCTTCTTTTGCTAAAAAGAACATTTCTCCTTTAGGCACTATTAAATCTCTAATCAAACATCGACCTAAAGGTGTTAAAGAATATGTTCAGTCTTCCAAGTTAGACTAGCACAAGATTCCTGCAACAGGAAAAGAGCAATTTATAACCCTACATATTCCTCCTGATTTTCCTAATCTGTGGAAACAACAAGATTTTACTCATATCCATTTTGGTGCAATCCGATTTTTCCTGTCATTTCATGACAGAAAAGGTCTTCCAGTTCATGCTCGTCTTGTTTTATTAGATAGTAGATTTGTCAAATATCAGCATGCTTGTATCGGGATAGTAGAGACAACTTTAAATGCTGGTACTGTGTTTGTTACTTTGTTTCCCAATTTTAATATGTCCATTGATGATCCATATTTGTTGAGTGCTCTTAAGATCCAGGTATAGATAGCAGGTGCAGAACAGGTCCCTGAAGCCATTGCTGCTACATTTCACTATCAAATGGCTTACCGTGTTCAGAATCATACTCTTGATCTTACTCTTCCTGGAGGAGAAGATGCTCTCCTTATAAGAGTAGATGAGCAAAATGTTGCTACATGTACAAATATTCCTCGGCAGATCCCGAGAGAAGAGTTGATAAAATTCTTACCTGATTCCCGGATTACTGATTATGAGAATTTGAACGAGTCTTCAAAGCGTCCGGTGGAATCTACAAACTCAAAAAATTTCATCAAGACCAGATGGTTCTGTTTCTATTTCCTTTGATCATTCTCATCGGAGAAAAGTCAAAGATGTTCCCCGAATTATGTCCATGTCTGTTGAAATCCCCATGGATAAACCTGCTCCATGGAGGAAACCAAGAAAATCCCTTATAGATCTCATTTCTCATTTTGACCAGGAAGGGAAACCTGTATATTTTTTCCAAGATCCATTTTCAGGACATACTTATTTTGATATTTGTTATTGCAGGAAATGCATAAAAAGAAAATGTCCAGAAAGGCGTTCTAGTTGTTGCCCAGAAAAGAAGGATTCAGATACAGAAAAGAAGGAGCCATCTTTTTCTTCATCTCGAAGTAATTTTGATAGTCATTCTATTCCTTCTGATTAGGTTGAAAAGCCAAAACCTAAACCAAAACTTTCTCCATACTATCAAAACTGTTTGGAATTCTTGACCATGAAGGTTTAAGAATTAAGCCACTAGAGTCTAAGCCAATTCCTCAGATCTGTATGTTTAAGCCTGAAGATTTTCCCCCTCTGCAACCCTTCACAAAAGACAATTCTAACCATGTCCCAAAATTTAAAAATGCACAAACAACTGTCCTTCCTTCAGGATAGCTTGTTCCTCTTGACAGAACTGAATAAGTTCTAAACTGGCAATCTGAAAATGCAATCTGTCAGAACAAAGCTCTTTCTATGATCCATGAAAAAGTTACCCAAATCTCTACCAAAATTGATTCTTTCAGAGATGAGACAAAAATCCAAAATTCTGAAGCCAAAAAAATGATCAAGGTCTTTCGAAAAAGACTTGATGAAGTGTATCACTGAATTTCTGAGATTGGTAAACCTTTATCTCAATTTCGAGAATAGAAAGAGAAAGATATTGAATATCTTAAGAGACAGATTCAGAGTTTACAGGAAATTGGAAACTTTCAACAGAATCAGCTGTCCAAAAGCCAGTTCCACCACCAGAAAATGACTACATGTCTCATTTTGCAGCAAAGCCATTAAGAGAAATGGCTTCCCCCTATCTGTTTAGTGCTCTCCCATTATATTTTCCAATGCCAGTCCAAAAAGAATTACCCGCCTCATCCAAAAATTATCCAAATGGCTCCGTGAACAAAAAGAGTTCAGGAGAAAAGCAGAGCAGGAAGAAAAAGAAAAGACAAGACAAGAACAAAAGAAAAAAGAAAAAGGAAAAGAAAAAGCAGAAACAGAAGAAACAGAAGAAAAGTCAGAAGACATAAAACATGTTTTTATGTTTTCTCATGGAAATAACCAATCTCTTTATTTTTGCAGGAACAAGTTGAGTCTAGTCTTGCAAAGATCAATGTCATGCAAAATGCTTCTAAGTCTAACAAGGAGGTTACCTCTGACGAGTCTACATCGGAGGATATTTCTGAAGAAATAATTTCTGACTCCTCTAACTCAGAATTCTCAGATTCTCAAGAATCGGAAGAAACTTTGTCTGATTATTCAGAATCCATTGGAAAGATTCCTCATGTCTTCATGGCCTGAGAAGTAGAAACTGAAGGAGAAGTTCATTTCCCTTCTGATGAAATAGACATCGTTGATGAAGAACCAAGAAGACAGCAACCCAAGAAAAACAATAGTTTTAGTTGGAGAGATAACTATATGTATATTGAAAATAATTTGGTTGCTTGAAAGTTAAAATTTTAATTAGAGTGAATAGTTATTTATCTAAAAAATTGGTTACATGAAATTTGTGAGATAACAATGAAAGGTGAAATATGATTAATATATGGATGTTGTTGTTAAAATAATATATGAGAGAGAAGAAAAAGTGACAACTACAAAAAAAAAGTTTTATTAGGGAGAGAAGTGAAAAAGAAGGTTGAGTAGAACATATCTCACAAGAATTAATAAAGCACAAGAAATCTGTAATTACATATAAAAAAGGGATAATTTCAGAAACCTCTCCTGAGGTTTCTCATAATAGCACTTAGCTCCCCTGAACTTTTTAAAATCTCACTTACCTCCCTTGTCAAATTGATAAGACTAGATATTCTTATAAAAAATCACAAATTGGCAACATTACCCTTGATCTCAATAACTATTTGACTAAAAGCCAAACCAAAAAAATTACTATCTAATAATGATCCATATTTTTCTACATCGAGATTGTGTTAAAATAACAAAGGATGTGAATAAATTAAATTTAGTTAAATTCAACCACTTAGGAGGATTTTGGTAACTAATTAACATGTAAAAATTTTTTATGGACAGTTGTAATTAAGGAATTAAAGAAATATTTTTAGAAAATATGTTTTAATACATGATGTAGTTTAAGTTTATTGATAACTAATATATTTCTTTGTACATACAAATTTTTCATGGTATAATTTTTTTAAGGTGTAAATTTTGCATTTCTTTCAATACAACTAAAATAAATAGTTTAAATCAAGAAATTTACACATTATAAAAATTTAGCCTTAATTTATTTTTTATTTTTGACTTCATAATTAGGATAATACAAGGGTTGTATTGGAACAAAAATTTTATCTTTCTTGCATTTCCTTCAAAGGGGGTAAAATGTTATAAGAAATGTCAATCCAAGGGAGGTAAGTGAGATTTTGATAATCTCAGGGGAGTCAAGTGATATTATGAGAAACCTTAAGGGAGGTTTCTGAAATTATCCCTATAAAAAAAGTTTTAAGGACGTGTTAATAATATTTTTTCTGAAAGAAAAATAATAAACCAAAAAAGGCATTATATAAGTCTGTAATTAGTTAAAAAATTTGGACTTCTTTTCCACAACACAATCAACCTGCCAATTACATAATCGTGTATCAGTAGAGCTAACAACAACTAAAAAAATATCCAACGCAAAGCATTATCAATGAAAACATTTTTATATCCTATAACAAAAAAGATCATGGATCTATTGTTACTAAATGTAGAGAAATGAAAATGGTGCATTTCTCAATCTTCATTTTACACAAAGGGTGCAAGTTCTAAGTGAAGTAACAAAGGCTGGTTAGTATGTGGAGAAGGTAATAGATGGGGAAAAACTAAACACCCGTTATGTTGATGCAATCTAAAATGGATTTGAGTAGAAGATCGAAGAGTCCGACGAGGAGGCTGCAAACTTCTAATGCAGAGAAGAGAATGAAACAAAATCATTTATAAGCATGCTTGCAGGGATTCTCCATCCTTTTAACCAGATTTAGTCTTTCCCAGAAGTTCCACTTCCAGATGCTAAGTCTGCTCTAAAAGCCTTGTCAGCAAGTGCATTATGCTTTGTCTCTTTTTTACTCTCATTGGTCTTTGCTTTGGCTGATGTGGATAGAACGGGTGTAGGAAGCTTAACAGCTGAAGTGGTAGTGGCTACAGTTGTGGGTTTGTAATATTTGAACAGCGATGGTTTTGTTCCTATTTGGCAACAAACATGCAGACTGATGTTTCTAAGTGTCAAGTGCAGTGAACAAGTACATGTACGAATGGATGTTTTCGAATGTGCATTCATAAGAAAGACAACCTATCATTTGATAGTAATCATGGCATATTTTGTGTTCCACCAATAAGTACGCCACCTATTTATTTAAGCAGGGAATCATGTTAGGTTCGTCTTCTATGTTTATCAGCACTACACAAATCAGGTTAATGCATATATCTTAAAAGTCAGTACAGAATATGTAGACGGCCACCAAACAATTGTGATCCTAAGTTTTGGCCAATCAAATAAATGTTTCAGACGACTCACTCAACTTCTAACTACTAAGTCTGTTTCCATCTTTATGTCTTTTGATTCTGTTAAGTATAGGAACATTTATGTCTATACATAAAAGAATTAATATGTAAATGGAAATAAACCCATCAACTGCCCTATACATGGTTAAGAAATAACAAAAAGAAATGAAGAAAATTATGAGAACCAGAATAAAGTAAAGGACCACGAAGTTACTTGATGTTTTCTTTTTAGCTTTTCTTATAATAAAAAATGACATAAATTCCCCCAAGATTAACAAAATTAGAGAAACTTACCAGCTAAATCGATGGAATGATCATTCACTTATAGTATCAGAAGTTGTAAAGAATATGCAAAGCTTTTAATCGTTCAGTCACCAAAAACTTTATGATGACAATAGTTTAGTGGGCTCCTCAGTCTTTTAAGTTAAGAAAGTACTATAAAGAAAAACTAAAGCAGTGCTCCAGAAGGCAGAGTTTTCCCAGCAAGCTCACCATCTCGGCTCGTATGAAACCCTTCTCAAAGTCGGAATGAATAACCCCAGCAGCTTGGGGTGCAGTCTGTAAGGAATCAAGGAGATAAACACAGCGGAAAATTAAAATTTTTGATTCCTTTAATAGATCGTCCTTTGATTAAATCCATGTAACATAGAGATAGTTCAAGAAGATTACCTCAATCCATGAAGACCTCCTTGAACTTGGTGGAGATTTGATGCAGAGGATGGCAAAGAGATCCACGTAGCCGTACATGCGTCCGGCCTCTAATGGTGATCCACACGAACCTCCTTAGTTAGAACCTTCATGGTCGAATTAGCTTAAGCTAGATTAGTGCTAGCTATTGCCAAGACAACCACACACAAGTCTATTGAGATAATTCCAATTTTTCACCATGAAAAATTCATCCCAAGATAAGAAATAAGAGATGCAATTTTTCCCTTATTTTCTTGGACGAATTTTGGGTATTTTTCTCTCAAGATTTTTCTCAAAAATCTCACAAGACAAATTGTGTGATCATCACCTTGCTAGCAAAAGCTTAGTGAGTATTTATAGACAAATAAGTTGTCAAATCCTTATGGAAACCTGAAATCAGTTTCCAATAAGATTTAGCTTCCTAATTCTAATACAACTCTTGTATTTGGAAGACTAAAACTTATTTGCACCATAAGTCCCTCAAGTTTAATTTGTCTCACAAATCAAACTATAAGTTATAAAACTTATCTATCAAGTCCCACTTGAAATTCATTTAATCTAGTTAAGAAAATTCTTAATGTGTGTGACCCATTAGGTTCTCATATACGTTGGCAATAAGTATGAGCTATACATTTTTAATAAATAAGAACTAGATAAATTAAAACTCCTTTTAATTTATCACTGATTCCACTAATCAATCAACTCATACTTATAGATCAAGATTGGTATCTAGCAATACATCATGACCACCCAAGTAATGAGAAAAGTCAAGTGGATGACTTCACCTTTCGATTAGCGTTTATAATGTAACTAATATCCTTTTACCACACTTATCTCACATTAATCTTGGAATAAGTTGTGCCTATTCCATTGTGTGATTAATGCTCTTTTCTCTTGTACCAAAATATAACTCCAATGAAGAAGTTCTTAGAAACACTTTCTAAGACTTTAACACTTAGCGCTAAGATTTCTGAGTTATACTTCTACAAGTGGCCAAACACGAGATAACTCCTCTCACATAAGAGGCGGTAAATCCTTATAGGTTATTCACCATCTTTCCATACTTCAAGGATACACCCATTTGCTAATGATGTGAGCATTCCCTTTTACAGGAACAATCATATAACAAAGAAAGTATAACTATCCATATTCAAGATATCATGATAACCTTAAGTCTAAGAATCATTTACATAAGCGTCACTTAGACATTAATCCTTTGGCACTTAAAGGATGTCCCTATGTGGATCAATCTAGTGAACTTGATCATACCATCAAGCACCCATATACTTGCTTAGGTGTCTCACACACCATAGTAGATGAGGTCTACTACTTCTCATATAGAAGCGGCATAGTATATGCTAGTCTAACCGTATTAACAATACCCTTTCTTGTTAATACTATGACTAGAGATATTTAAGAATAAACCTTATTTATAATCGAATGAACCTCACCATCATAACTCTTATGATTTCATCGATTAGGTTTATTCTAAGGGTTTTATCATACTTATATGAAAATATAAGCAATCAACATGATAAAGATGTCATTTATTATTACATAAATAGTCAAAGTATATAATAAACCCTAGAAGTTGATTGACTTTGGGGCATATTCACTAACAATCTCCCACTTGCACTAAAGCCAATCACTCACAAGTTAAAAAACAAATGAGCAAACATGACTATCATGTTTTCTTTAAGATAAGATTTAGTGAAGGGATCAACTATGTTGTAATCCATGGGTACTCCTTTTAATCTTCACTTTTAATTCCCACCAATGATTTCATCAAATCATGTGAAACTACCTTAACAAATAAGTGGATCTATGATGAGACTTTGGTTCCTTTGTTAGGACAAATTCTATTATAGTCTCAACATAAGTTGAAGGACTTCTAATAGAATGAACCAATTCAAACTCAAATTTGAATTTGTAGATTCACATGTTTCCTTTTGCCACTTCTCAAGTAGCATTTGTTAAGGTTTTAATTGTAGAAATTTAGTTGTGTTTCACTTGAAACTCTTTCAACACATAGCACTGATATTATGAATATACAGCATAATTACTTGCAAATCATTTCAGGAAAGTTTACAAGTACATTCTCGAACTTTCAATTTTAAACTCTTCATGGACCAAAGGAGACAATGAGTTTAGTACAATGAAAGGATTATTCTATATAATATAGATAAGACCCCTTCTTAGATTATTCCATGCTAAACATTTTAGCATCTTGTCTAAGTACTTAAAAACTTAAGCAATCATACCTATCAATATAGACCTTTACTCTAAAGGTAGATTGCCACTCCTTTATATCATGAAGGAAGTCTTGGATAGCGACACCTATAACTTTGGAATATAGGCATACCATTTCAATGTATCATATATCAATTATATATGATGCATGAAACCAACAATAGCTCCCACTAAACCAAATATACGTACAAGGCCATCCATACTTTTGATAAAATCGAACTCTTTGATTATTTCATCAAAATGGATGATACCACTTTTAGAGATTTGCTTTATTGGCACACTAGATGTAAAACCTTTAAATTGTGTCACATACACAATTATTTGTTGTTTCCATTTAAGAAAAATGGTTTTAGCATCTATTTGCCATACCATAACTCATAGTTAAAACAAGCAAGTAAATCTAAATGAATTTAAGCATATTGATTAGTAAGAAGGTTTCTTTAAAGATAATTGCTTATCTTTAATAGTGACCACTCTACCAACCAAACTCTATAGGTAACAGTTTACCTTCCATATTAGTCTTTACTCTAAAGACTCTTTTGCAACTAAAAAGGTTTATTAAACCTTTAGGTGAATTGACTAAGGTCATTACCCTTCGTCAAATATGGAATCCATTTTAGATTCATGGGTCTTAACCATCTCTATAAATTATAAAAGTATTCATAAATCATTTAAAAATGCATGATCAAATATCATGATTTTCTATAAGAAATCTATATTTCTAAGATTTATGAAACCCTTATTTTAGGAGCTTTCGCTGCGCCTCATCATCATGAAATGCAAGCCCCAATTCTATGCATTTTGTTCAACTTGCTTTTGTGATACTTGAAACTATTTCAAGTTTTAAGTTCCATCTTTCTCCCACTACTTTATCTAGAATAAATCATATATCTAGAAAATAGTAGTTTTAGAACTAAAACACTTTTATTCTTGAAGATGATAGAAATATAAAATTCTTGGAGAAAATAAGAAAATTCTAGCATATGTGCTAAGAAAAATTTAAACCAAATGAAATAAGAAGAACGGATTTGCTCTTCTTCTTTTTTGGCCCTCCTTTTCTTTTCCTTTAATTCTCAAGAATACTTCACAAAAGGTTTTAATCGGATCTTAGCTCCACTTTATCCGATTATGGATGCTCACTTCATAAGTAGCACAATCCAAACTTTCATAAAATTTGGATTCCTTAACATTCCATATCTCATATGGCACACTTTGAACAAATATATATTTTGGAACAAGATTTAGTGTATAGGAGACAATTTTATGTAGGACAAAACCCCAAAACCATTTTGGTAAACTTGCATGGGACATCTCATCTCATGAGATATAATTCTTTATCTAGATTACACAATAATAATTGAGATAACTAGAAAAATTATTTTACTTGAGAATCACATTCTCCTTTAGTTAATTTTAAAACCCTTAGATTAGGTATTCTTCACCTTGATCAAATCATGGTGTTCCAATACTTTACCATGGCTCAAGTATTCTTCACCTTGATCAAATCATGGTGTTCCAATACTTTACCATGGCTCAAGTATTCTTCACCTTGATCATATTTAGGTGTCCTAGTACTTGACCAGATTGTTTCTCTACTTTATACTTAAACCTCTTAACTTCTCAAAATCTTGGATTAGTACCTTAAAGATACATATATCCATTTTGAGTTGTTATTAGTAAAAGTAATAAAATATGAGAAATAATCTCTAGTATGAATTGTTAATCTTCCACATACATCATAATGTATGGATCCTAACAATTCATTAAATCTTTTCATAAAAGATCAAATTAGCCTTTTATTAGTGAATAAGGCTCATATGTCTCAAATGATTCATAATCAAATGAGCCAAATCATCATGCGATTTGAAAAATATGTTTCTTATTCAAAAGACTAATTTCCAAATGTTAAAGATGGTTTCAAATTATCTAACATCATATTGAGAAATGGACTTTCTTTTATTTTAGAAAATAATAACATTTATTAAGTTCTAAAATATGTCCATTAGTTAATCTCAATTATAATCTCAAAAATAAAACTTTCACAAAGTTGTATTTTCAAACCACGCATTGAAAGCTTGTACTACAAGGCTAGTTCTTTAAAACTCTTAACTTATCAATTCTTGATAAGTAATTCTTATTATCAACTCTTGATAAGTAATTACTTTTAGTCAACATTTGACTAATAGTGTATGACAAAACTTTGATTGATCTAAATTTCTTAATAGAGTCAATCGCTCTCTAATAAATTAATATTTAATTAGAGATATTTTTGTCATCTTGTAATAGAATTATTGCTCAAGGATTTCATACATCTTATACCTTGATTATTCATCATTCAACTCTTGAGATGTATAATCATGGTGAAAGAAATTGAAATCTTATCTAGTAAAGGAGATTTAGGAAGCATCTATGACATACTATCATTATCTCCCCTTACTTATTGTAAGCAATTTTTATTAATTCCATTACATCTTCCATAATTGGAAGTGCTAAGGTTTTAAATGATATAGCCAAATTTTCTTGTGAACTTTTCTCAATTTAACTTGCCAATCCAAGAAATTAAAAAAAACAAATTATATCAAGAATAATATGCAATTACTCATAATTTCTACAACGGATAGTAAAGATAAAAGAGAATTGCTATTTATGCAAAACAAAACCAAGTAAAAATGACATAAAAATCAAATTTGGTTTTGCTCCCACTATTTTATTCAAATCTATAACCCTCTTATATAGATTCGAGAATTTCAAAAATTCCTAGTGGGCTAGAATCCCATTTAGTTATTTTGATCTTGAGTATGCTCAACAAATCAAAATAATTTCAATAGGTAGGTACTCATTACCAATTATAACTTTTGTAACTTCTAGATAGTTGAGTTATCAACTCTTGATAATCACATCATATGTGTCACCCAACCTTTGCCTCTAAAATTTTATGACCTTGAGTGTACTCAACAAGTCACAAATTTTAGTTAAGTCATACCCATTATTCGAGATCTCATCTCATAGTTAAAACTTCTCATGGTAGAGCAACCTTGAGTGTACTCAACAAGTTAACTTCGAACATAATTTCATTTTAACTATAACAATGGAGAGGCAACTTAAGTTTAGACTTAATATTTGAGTAGGGATTTTAGACATGGTATTCCAAATTGGTCTCATCAAATATATATATATAGCATGCATATCCATTCATCAATATAAATAAATAAATAAACATACTATAATTAAACATGGATGATTATGGACTTTTATTCCTACACTAGTTTCCTTGAGCCAAAAGGAAACTAGATGGTCAAACTAAGGGACGAGCGACATCTCCATGCCCTGTACGTCGTTTGTATGTTCACCATGGTGGAATTGGTACCATCTCCATCTTCTTTGTACATTACAAATGTAAATCTATTCTAAACATTTTAGATCCTCACCCTCTCCCTATCCCTAATATAGTACATTACATAATATTGGGAGAAACCTTGAGTTACATTCAAGGGGAGTGAGATGAGAAGAGAATTTACATTGAGAATATATAGAGAAGGCAGGACACGCAGGCCCTATTTCAAAAATATCAAAACCAAATCATACATACATTCAACCATTCACAATCACATTGGCCTTAGTCCATAATCATCCATCATGCATTCATAAAATACAATATTAAATGAAAGCATAAATATTTATTTAGTTCCAATCATGTATCATTATATGCACAAGCCTTTAATCTCAAAAGCTTTAATTCAAGAGGTTTAAAATTAATTGAATCAAATTCAATTTGAAAATTTCTAATTTCTGGAATTCAGTTTTAGCGACAAAAAAATGTCTTTAGCGACAAAAGTTCTTCATAAGAAAACTGTCGCTAAAACTTTTAGCGACGCTATTGCAGACAGCATCCTTTTTCTTTCATTTTTTTTTAATTTCCAGAAAGATTAAACACAAGAAGAATTTTTTGGCAATACTAATGATTTGGAAACTATATTTTATTCATAATAAAAAGTAGATTCAATTTCCAAATCACTTTAGAAACCAATATTAATTTGGAAACTTATATTTCTTAGAAAATCCAATTTCTTAAGGAATATTAAATAGTTTCCAAATTTCTTTTCAATTCCTTTTGTTTTAAATTATGGAAACCACATTCTAATCTCATTAAAATGATTTTCCATACTTTATAACCATGATAAGAAACTTTTCACAATCAATGACCATCCAAGTCAAAATTAGAATTTCTAGTCTAACTAGAATCTCCTAATTCACTTATTTTGGAAAATTTCTTTTAAACCATTTTAGATCTCAATTACTAACTTTAGATCACTTTCTTAATTTAATCTTATTAAATTAGAAAGTTTCTAAAGGTATTTGAACACCATCCAAATTTAATCTTATCAAATTGAAAAGTTTCCAAAGTTGGTTTACTTCTTAATTCTAGTCTCACTAAAATTGAGTAAGTTTCTAAAACTTAATTGAACAACTCCTTGTCCAATTTGATTTCTAAAATTTCCAGAAAACACCTTAATTCTAATCATATTAGAATTATAGGAAATTTCCATACTAATTTAGAAACCCAAACGAAAGGAAATCAATGACCAAATCCCATTTGTTATTTGGAAACTAACTTGTTTCTTGAATTTCCTTTACGAGAAAATTTCCAGCAATTAGTACAAGGAAATCCCTACACCAACTAATTGATGCAAGAAATAGTACGTGTTGAATGTGATGATGAAACCCGTGACTAATCACTTATGATTAATCTGTGGATTTTCACCCTAAACATGGCCAACGACTTCTTATTCTTTCCGTTGTTACCGTTTTGCTTGAAAGCTTCAACCACTTTATGAATTTTCACGATGAAAACAATTTTTCAAGAAAATTCATTCCATAAAAAATTATTAAATCTTTGAAACCTTTTCAAAAATTTATTTTTCATCAAAAGTATATTTTTAAAACTCTTGAATCGCACATAATCAAATCTAATTTGACATACATGACAACTAAATAAACAAATTACATGGTTTAATCAAAGTTGGCTCTGATACCACTGTAAGGAATCAAGGAGATAAACACAGCGGAAAATTAAAATTTTTGATTCCTTTAATAGATCGTCCTTTGATTAAATCCATGTAACATAGAGATAGTTCAAGAAGATTACCTCAATCCATGAAGACCTCCTTGAACTTGGTGGAGATTTGATGCAGAGGATGGCAAAGAGATCCACGTGGCATACGCGTCCGCCTCTAATGGTGATCTACACGAACCTCCTTAGTTAGAACCTTCATGGTCGAATTAGCTTAAGCTAGATTAGTGCTAGCTATTGCCAAGACAACCACACACAAGTCTATTGAGATAATTCCAATTTTTCACCATGAAAAATTCATCCCAAGATAAGAAGTAAGAGATGCAATTTTTCCCTTATTTTCTTGGACGAATTTTGGGTATTTTTCTCTCAAGATTTTTCTCAAAAATCTCACAAGACAAATTGTGTGATCATCACCTTGCTAGCAAAAGCTTAGTGAGTATTTATAGACAAATAAGTTCTCAAATCCTTATGGAAACCTGAAATCAGTTTCCAATAAGATTTAGCTTCCTAATTCTAATACAACTCTTGTATTTGGAAGACTAAAACTTATTTGCACCATAAGTCCCTCAAGTTTAATTTGTCTCACAAATCAAACTATAAGTTATAAAACTTATCTTTCAAGTCCCACTTGAAATTCATTTAATCTAGTTAAGAAAGTTCTTAATGTGTGTGACCCATTAGGTTCTCATATACGTTGGCAATAAGTATGAGCTATACATTTTTAATAAATAAGAACTAGATAAATTAAAACTCCTTTTAATTTATCACTGATTCCACTAATCAATCAACTCATACTTATAGATCAAGATTGGTATCTAGCAATACATCATGACCACCCAAGTAATGAGAAAAGTCAAGTGGATGACTTCACCTTTCAAGAACGCTTTATAATGTAACTAATATCCTTTTACCACACTTATCTCACATTAATCTTGGAATAAGTTGTGCCTATTCCATTGTGTGATTAATGCTCTTTTCTCTTGTACCAAAATATAACTCCAATGAAGAAGTTCTTAGAAACACTTTCTAAGACTTTAACACTTAGCTAAGATTTAAGTTATACTTCTACAAGTGGCCAAACACGAGATAACTCCTCTCACATAAGAGGCGGTAAATCCTTATAGGTTATTCACCATCTTTCCATACTTCAAGGATACACCCATTTGCTAATGATGTGAGCATTCCCTTTACGGAGCAATCATATAACAAAGAAAGTATAACTATCCATATTCAAGATATCATGATAACCTTAAGTCTAAGAATCATTTACATAAACGTCACTTAGACATTAATCCTTTGGCACTTAAAGGATGTCCCTATGTGGATCAATCTAGTGAACTTGATCATACCATCAAGCACCCATATACTTGCTTAGGTGTCTCACACACCATAGTAGATGAGGTCTACTACTTCTCATATAGAAGCGGCATAGTATATGCTAGTCTAACCGTATTAACAATACCCTTTCTTGTTAATACTATGACTAGAGATATTTAAGAATAAACCTTATTTATAATCGAATGAACCTCACCATCATAACTCTTATGATTTCATCGATTAGGTTTATTCTAAGGGTTTTATCATACTTATATGAAAATATAAGCAATCAACATGATAAAGATGTCATTTATTATTACATAAATAGTCAAAGTATATAATAAACCCTAGAAGTTGATTGACTTTGGGGCATATTCACTAACACAGTCATTCCTGAAAGGTTGAGGAGAAATTAACTAACCAGCAGAATAAGAATGGCTATGAAACATGTAGATGCTATTGTCTATGTGGTAATCAGAAAATAGTCACTAAAGAAAAAAGAACAACTCAGATCTTTAGAATAAATTTTACTCAGGGAAGAGCAACAATAGGACAAATCCCACTACAGTATCTCATTCGGAAGAAAAGGAAAAGCATTGCTTTTTACTCAAGAGCAAGGCAATAGTTTACTGACCTGATAGTATGGTCCATGCTTTGGTTTCTTGACAGCAGAACGAGTAAATATGACTTTTAGCTATACATAGTTTTAGATAAACACTGAAAAGTTTCTGATGTACTTTACCTTTTCACCTGACGTGAAGTAAGTACGCAAACCCAAAAGTCCATAGGTCTCCCTAATTAAATTTCCTAAACCACTTTCCTTGACACTGAGTGATGCTAAATACTCCATCCTTTCTTCAAATGGAAGCTCTGTAAGCTCTGATTCAACCTGGGGTAACACACTTTACGGTCAGTTTTAAGCTATAGTATAAGAAACTCCCGAAGCTGAGCATAATATATCAAGTAATTAAGCTTTAATCCTACCAACCCACCCAGGGGGAAACTTCAGGGACAAACAAAAAGGTAAAATAAGGAAGTAAAAAGGCCTCCATTGAGGTTAATTCAGTCATACATTCCATCTACCAAAGTTAGATAATGTAGGTTTACTACACCGAGATAGCAATTTCAGTACCATGGCAGACTTGTCAATAGAGAATACATAGTTCAGGATAGATAAAAACTCAAAAGTACGACACTGAGGAAGGGATGAGGACGATTTGCAAATTTGAACGACATCTATATGAATGGATGTGGAAGAAAAGAAACCCAAAGGAGAAAAGAACTTGGAGGAATTATAAGGTGAAAGGGCTTTCCGCTAAGAAATTACAGCACTGTGGAAACAAGCTAACCTGACTGCAATTCAGAAGCCAATTTCTTCACTTCCGCAACGTAAGGGTTACTTTCTAGTACAGATAGATCAGATTCAGCTACATTTGCAACACATATGATTGGTTTCTTCCCTTTCTCCTCGACCTAGGCCTAGCCTCCGGTTCGAGTCGACGGGTTCACTTATAGGTCTCAGGGATTTTTTGACCTTTCCAAACACATGCAATCACTATAATACACTTTAAAGCACTTTACAATCAATCAATTCAAGTCACTTTCACAATCACTTTTACTCAAATGGAGTAGGTGCGGTAAAGTACACACCATCCCCATCAGAGGATTCAAAGATCAATTTTCATATAACAATCACTTCATTGCATTCATTTACAAACATTTGCACGTAAACACGAAACAAGCATGGAAACTCACCGAAGTAAGGTTCAGCTTCCACGTAAGGTTCAAAATCACCGCCTTGCACACTCCCTAAAATAATTTAAAACAATCAATGAGATTCAATTCATTCTTTTTCATTCACTAATCACAGTTCACTTCCACTTTTAGTTTCAAACTATAATTTTCTAAAACTCTCTTGAGGAAAATCCTTCATTTCACATAGCTCAAAGTTCCAAATAGATCCCCTTGGGAAAATCACTTTATCATTTCAAAAGGAAATATCTCACCGATATACTCATTGGCACTACAAGCACGTTCTTTTTTCACAAAACATTTAAGTGAGGATTCACACCTCAAAATCACTTTTTACACAACACGTTCGACATTCATTTTTGGCTGAAACTTCCATTTTGTCATAGAACGCTTCATATCAAGCCATTATATTCAAAATCCCCAGAATTTAACCAAAATACCATAAAACCTTCAAATTCAGTCAAATAGCACTTTTCACTCAAATTTCATGAAAACTACACTTTTTACCCTTTTAAAATCCAAACACTCACTCACACACACATACACTCACAATTTGAACAATACACATTTTTCTCAAAAAGTAAAACCCTTCGAGAACATTCACGACATTCCAAAATCAAACATTGAAATCACCAGTCATGGGTTTGGCCCTAACATACATTTTCCTTCAATTTTTCAACAACTGAAAACCCTAATTTCTAACCATATCAAGGCAAGTTCACAAATAACAATCAAATTCCCAATTAGGTCCTCAAGTCCGCTACTTAGAGGCCACCTCAAGTCCGCTACCTAGGTTGGGATTTCAAGAGCCCAACTTCATCTTTTCAGATGAGATCATTTTTATCAATATAAACCATAGATCTACACTAATCAACACTAATAAAGCTAGATCTACAAGATTCGAGGTTTATACCTCCGGATCTATCAAGATCCAACGAGATCCGGCAAGATCCAATGAAATCCCTTGAGCTTTCCTTCAAGAAAGTAGCCTCCAAGCTTGATGACTTCCAAAAACCCTCGATCCTAGCCCAAGATCTTCAAGATTCGTCGAAGATATCCGCCATCAAGTTCAACCTCGAGCCCAAGATGATCACCCAAGCTTTTCTTTCCTTCCTTTTTTTTTTCTCTCAAAGGTTCGGATCTCTCTCTCTCTCCCCTCTCCTTGGTTCGGCTGAAATGGGAAGGAAGAAACCAAGCCCACAACCCATCAATCAAGTTTCATGGAGTCAAGTTCTTGTGGGAAGAAAAGAAAATGGAAGATCAACCTTAACTTACCTCTTGTTTTCTTCCAAGAATTTCAGCCCAAAGCTCCTTCTCTCTCTCCTCTTTCTCGGCTGCTAGGAAGGAAGAAGATGATGGTGGTTGATGGTGTTTTTAAGCTCCAAGAAGAATGGATGAAAATCTATGGAGAAAACTTGCTCAATCTCTCTCTTTTCTCCCTTCTCTCTCTCGGCAGTCTCTCTCTCTAACTCCCCAAAGTTTCAGCTGAAAATGAAGTATAAGGGTGCAAGAAGTCAAGACTTTTATTACCCAAAAAGTGCATTTCCTTATTTTAAGGGAAAAAGTGCTTTTTGGCACTTTATGTCGCGTCACACGCGACAGTCTAATTTACACTGGTTTCCTTCATCCTGACACTATCTTGCCATAATAATATTTCCAAAATATCACTACATATGCTCGATTTCAAGTCCAAGTCACTATTCACGCGTCGGAACAATTTTTAACGCTAAATTTTGGCCAAAACCACACACCGGCAAACAATTCGTATAAAATTCTCTAAATTGAGAAATAATCACTTTAAACATATTTTCACTAAAATTTCAATAAATAAACTTAATATAAATATTATTATGCAATTTAGAAATAAATTCATATTTTTGAGGCCCTCACATATAGTCTCTTCTTCTTAAGCCTCAACGTGTGATGTTCCTACTTTCAAGTGAAAAATAATTTTTAAAAAAAGATGATAGCAAACTTGATCCAATCTGAGAAAACCGACTCCAAGTTGATGACATCAACATCTGACTTTGGGTCAACTTTCCCATTCACATGAACAATATCATTATCCTCAAAACAGCGAACAACCTGAAAGACCAATAACACAGCTGCTGAATTATCAAGAAACAGAATGTTAAATGGATTATTTTAGAAATTAAAAGTAGTAGGATATTGAATTTTGGGAGAATGACCAAAAAACATCATTCTTTTTGGTCCCTCACATATAAAACAATACAAAATAGTCCCTTACATTTCATAGATGTACCAATTTGGTCCCAAAACCTATTTCTAACAAAATTTCCATCCAAAAAAAGCTCACCCATGTCAGATGCTCATACTTTCAGGCACAAAATAGAACCAAGAATAGCATCTCCAAAAAGCCCTCCAACTACCACTTCTGGGAGGAGCGCCAAGGAGTGGTGAAAGGGCTTTTTTGAGGAAAATATTATTCTTGCTCCTATTTTGCCCTTGAAAGTATGAGCACCTGACTTCAAAGTGCATTTTTTAGCCAGAAATGTATTTAAAAATAGGTTCAGGGACCAAATTGGAGTGTTGTCACATGTGAGGGACTGTTAGGATTCTTTAAAATTTTAAAGGACCATTTTGGTCATTTTCACTTGAGTTTAACATCATGTATTGAACCTGTGAGAGAGAAATTGAAGACCAAGAATAAAACGTATGAGCAAGAAATTTGTAGTAACTTAGATGCCATCAAATAATTTGCAACATTCTTAATTTCAATCAACATAAATTGCAAGGGCTCGAAAATTTTCTAATTTATTTTCAGTATATTAATTTGAAAAGTAACATTTGATGTTCATTTTGCTTGTACATGAAAAATTTTCTTAACAAAAGTGTTATTCATGAACTCGTCAAAAATAAAATTTCAAATTAGCACCCAATCGGCCAAACAAGCGTTTAACCGGCAACTCAACATTAAAAACCCTAAAACTTCGATATTAGGTGGAAAAAAATTATAACTGTGTAAAATTGAAGACCAAGAAGAATTAGAGGGTTGGTTTAAATTATTTTATCCTCATGCAAGCATTAGAACAAGTGTCAAATGAGAGTTGCAATTTGTCAAAAATCTTGTAAAAGACCATTTTGCCCCTCATCTTCCAACAATTAACCATGCAACCAAGACCAGCCAATAAATCAGAAAAAAAACATCTCATTCTCTTCATTCTTGTCCGTAGCTAGTCTTGAAGATTTTCTCCAATTTCATTTCTTCCATTCCTTGCTCCAAGTGAAGCTTGAAAGGTTGAGAAAACATATCTTTTCCATTCCAAAAAGCTAGTCCAAAGCTTGAGTGTTGAGTGAAGAAACCTCAGCTGGTTCTTTAGGAAGATTAGAGAGAGAGAGAGCTGTGAGAAATTTTCCAGCTTCCAAGTCCATCTGCAAGCTGTCCGGTTGAGCATAGGAAGGAGAAAGGAGGTGATTCTGATTTCCATCCATTTTCCTTTCAGCTTGGTGGTTTTCTCCTAGTTTCCAGCTTCAAATCCTTAAGTTCTTAAGGTAAACTCAGCCTTGAACCACCTCTTCTTGATGTATAAACAAGAAATAATGCATGCATGTTAACCTTAGGTTTTAAAAGAAGAATTTCTGAGAGCATGCATGTTAGTTTTGAGTGAATCTACCAAGGAAAGTTCTAGTTGCTGTCCGATGGTTCAAAGCCTATATCTTTCCAGGATTTCGGTTGTTTTGGCAGCTTAAAACTTCAGTTTTTGTTGCTTGATTTCGTAGATTATATTGCTAAATGTTATATTAACTCATGCACATGGATATTAGATGGTTGTTGATAATGGTTAAGGCTTGAAAGAAAATCATGCTTGAACTCCCGTAGTGCTGGAAGAAAATTCCAGCAAAGCTGAAGTTTGTAAACATCTCATTTCTTGCATGATATCTCTGTTTTGAAGCTAATAGGAGGTACGGTTGTTTTGCATCTTCCTTAGCCTAAGGAAACTGTCTTTACCTCTCAAAAATGCCATCTTGATTGATGAAACTGCCATGCATGTAATCGTTGGCTCAAAATCTTGCTATAGCATGCTTGCATCCTTTCTGTTTTGCTGGAAGTTTAGTTTTGCCGAGAAGAATCACTGTCCTTGGTTTCTCTAAGCTTCCCGAAACTCAAAAATAATGGTTTCAGCTTTAATACTCCATGCATGTTGATTTTGACTTATGATATAGCCTAGAAATGACCATGCATGTTGCTGAAATTTCATTCCAGTAAACTTCCAGCTTTCTTATGTATTAAAACCTTCACTTTTCTTGCAAAATAAGCTGGAGTTATGGCTAAATGATCTTGAGAATCATGTATAGTATATATGTATTGAGTATTGAGGCTTGCATGTGCATGTTAGATGGTTAATGATAAATTTGTGGCTTAAAATTTCTTCTTGAGCTAACCGTGACTGAGTCAGCAAATTCCAGCCTTGATTAGTAGCCTTAGTGTGGTGTTCTCGCTAGATAAAATGCATGATATTGAACTAAAATCTTGTTGCTAAGACCCAAAACCTACTGCATGAGGAGTTTAAGCATGAGAACCTGCAATTTTAGCTAAGGAAATGACTTGCACAAGGCTGTTTTGAAGCAAACAGATTTCTGCTGAAAATTTGATGAAAAACCCAAAGATGTTGAAACTTATTACCACTTTATGCTGCTATTATGACTTGTACCTTGTATATATATGTGTGCATGTCAGTTTTGGGTTGAAAGAATAAGGTTTTAAGGGAAGAAAAACCAATTTTCTCCAACTATGCACATTCTGGAATTTCGTAGGACTGCTTGAGCAGTTTGGGGAAAATAAGCGTAATTTAATGTAGAAAAATAAAATTTGAGCTCTGTTTATTGAGTTGGAAACTAGATTCAAAGATGTTTAAACCCTATAAATTTCAAAGTCTAATTTGTTTTCTAAAAATCCCAGTAAATCCTCAAAGTTGGCTGAAATTTGAAACTGTTTTCTTTCTCAAGTTAAAAACAAAACTTTGAACAACCAATTTGACCATCTTGTGGTCTTATTTTTGGCAAGGATGTCTTCTAACCAATTTTAGGCCTTTCAATATCGTTTCCAGTATGTGGTTTTAAATCCAAAAGTTAGGTTTTGATTGATTTAGTGTCACGTGTATTTTTTTTAGTGTCACACATTAGTAAAAATCTTTGGGTTACAAACTTCTTTTAACTAAAATTTAAATATCCTTATACTATCTTATAATGGGTTGTAGTTGTTTTAGGACGTGTGAGTAGGCGAGCTAAAACATTATAATGCCTAATCCAAAAACTTAAACGTTTTGAATCACAAAATATTCGTCAAGAATAATAGTGACTTATATAGTAAACTTAAGTTTATTTTAACCTAAGAATTAAGTATCGGTCTTTATTGGTCAAAATTTCTTTTAATAATTAAAATTTTAATATGGTAATTATGTACTTCAGGATCCAGTGTACAAGCAAACGAGGGTTTAGATATTGAGACGTTCGACTCACCAACCCAATTTTAGTCTAACCAAGGTGAGGGTTCCAATTTGTTGCTAAATGATCCTTGTTTGCTAAGTGTTACTTGTTGTTGAATGATACTTGTTTACCAAATGTGATTTATTATATTGCTTAATTATTGAAGTTATGCCAAAACGATTTGACAAAGGGACCGAGTGTGTACTTTATCGCACCAGCCCCCTCATCCTATGAAAAACAATTTTAAACTACTGTAATTGTGCCTGTGTGTGTCAACTGTGTATGACTAAGCTGCAATAGGGTAGGCCGGGATCCCAAACTTCAGAGGCGAGTCGACCGATTCCGAGCAGGCAATAGGGCTTGGTAGGGTACGTCGACGGACCCTGGGGACTGTTTAAGGTTACCTCGAGTGTACACCACCTATTGTTGGTTTTTGGGCCCGAAGTTGGGAGTGAGGGGTTGGCGAATGGGAAGCAGTGAAGACTCTACACTGACTGGCTCAATGAGCACTGTATCCTTCTACTGTGACTGTTACTGTTCTATTAAACAAGTTTATGTGGTGAAAAATTACTGTTTCGCAACTTTCCTTAAATGAAACTTGCCATTTTGGATGCTTGCCTTATATGGATATTACTGTTATGGAAAGCATGTTACACTAATGTGTTTAACTGATTTTTTGTTTTGGGACACTCATTGGGCGTAAAAGCTCACCCCATTATATTTTCCCTTCCCAGGATTTTCAGGGTTTTAGATCAGGTGCGGAGGCCAGACCGAGACCGGATCTAGTCTTTTGAAGTTTGGTGGTTGTAAATACTTTATCACTAATGACTTTTGGAGTTAATTTTGTGAATTACCTTTTGAATTGTTATGTTAAGGTTCTGTAGAATGAACCCTGGTAGTTGATTGGATGTAATTAAGTAGAACCAACTTCGATGGTTGCATCTTTAATTTAAACCCTAGCTGGAATGAATTTGACTGATCGAGTCCTGGCGAGAGCTAGGCCGGAGGCCGGGTCCTTGGGAAACGTGGGGCCGCCACATAAATGCTTCCCTTGAAGTGGGGATTTACATTTTTGACTATTCATACACTTGGAGCCTATAAGCAAGTAGTTGCATTCCGTAAAGTGGCCACAGAAGAACAGTTACATAAGAACGTTACAGTAACTTGCTCAAGAATCAAAGTGACCTTCACTCGTCACTCAATGTTGATCAACTAAGCAGGGTGAAGGATCAAACATGTTAGCAGAGCTATCCACATAATCTTGACTGCAATTTGAGTCAGATTGGACACTGCTACATAGAGTGATATGCCTTTAAAGGCAACAACTTTATTCATCTCAAAAGTTCTATTTGAGATACAGTGGATACTTATCTTCTTGTCCTAACAACTACAATGATCATAATAGATGATAGAAAAATGCAGCTTTGCCACTGTTAGACATGTAACAAAGCAGGCCCCCAATACTCAAACTGCATCCAACTCTAGGAAAGAACTAACTTTTGCATCTTGATAACAGCTGTTCAAGTGTTCACCTACTAAATAGTAGATACTATAAGCTAAGATTATGATAAGCGAAGAACTAATACACCTACCAAATAGCAGACGGTATAAGCTAAGATTATCATATGTGAAGAACTAAAACACACCTGAAGTGTGTAATCAACCTCATAATGTGTGACAAGAACTTATTACCCAAACCCTGCAATCAGAAATTAGTTTCCAGTAAGCGTAACACATGAACACCAGTATGAAGCAAAAGAAAAAACAAGAAGACCAGGCAAATGAACTGTTTGTAACAAAATTTCAAAAAATATAAGCCTAATGGATCCAAACCTCAAACTTTAAAAATTACAAAATATCAGCCTTAAGGAAGAACTTTTTCTTGTATATCCTTGAAAAATTCACAAATAAATGTAGCAGAAAGGTTTATCATGAAAACTTGCAGATGCATGAAATGTTCGAGCTATCTTAAACAAAACCTGCTAGCATAACACAAATGAAGGTGTGAGGCCCCGATTTTTCCCAAGTTTTTGGAAATATTAAATAATGCTAATTATAGTCATTACTGTTTGCCAAGGTGTTTATATGGTTTGTTTTACCTCTCAAAGTGTTTTGATTTAACTATTTTGTTTTACACGTCTAAAAACCCTAATTTGAAACTTAAACCCTAGTTTGCTTCGAAACCCTAAATTTCAATAAAACCCTCATTTGGATGTGAAAAACCCTAGTTTGGTTTCGTTAAACCCTAGTTTTGAAAATGAATTTAAATATTATGTCCAACTACGAGTTTGTTATCTCTTTGATTTTATGTGTGTAAATGCATGATTAAGAAGAGTGATTAAGATTCCTAGGTGATTAGTAGCCTAAGTAGGTGTAATTAAGTTTTGATAGACTAAGTTGAATTGAGCACCTATGGACTAAATTGATAGGAAAAGAAATCACTTGGGCAAGGGTGAAAATAACCTAAGTTGTGAGGTTTAAGTGGCATGTCAATTTTGACCCACCCTTGACTAAGTCCTAAATATCTAAGTGTTGTCATCCTTTAGCTATTTCTAGCACCAATAGAGCTGGCCAAGCAAGAAACAAAAGGAGAAGGAAAAAAACCGTGAGAAAGGGGAAGAAAAGAAGAAAAAAAAAGAGAGGAAAAAGAAGAAAAGCTTGGGGAATTCTTGCAAATGTTAACCATCCAATCTTGAAGCTTGAGCTAGGAGGATAAGTGGACCACTTGGGCTTGCAATTTCATCAAAAACATAAGCCAAGAAGGTATTTTTCTCCTTATATGCAACCTGGAATTTTGATGGATAATGTGTAATTGTTGGATTTTGTGGTTCTTTTGGCTTGATTCGTGCTTATACTTGGCTTATGAGCTGATTCTACAGATTAGATGGGTTGATTTCTATGTGTTTATGCCTAGTTATGATTATGAGTTAGGGTTAGGGTAGGGTTTTGATTTCAAGCTTTAATGTTGGGAGTTGTTGCTTGTGATTGATGGTTGGATGCAATTAATGCTTGTTTTTAGCTTAATTTGCGAAATTATGGTTTAAATTTGGGTGATTCTATACCCTCAAGACTCGGCCAGCAAGCAGCATGAATGTTCTTGGTTGAAGTTTAATGTTCCATGGTTTAATGTTCTTAGCATCATTCCATGCATGAGTTAAAACCGTTAGAGGGGTTAAGCGCTTTTGGTGCATAGGTATGGATCGAGTGTGTGTGTGTGCATGTCGAGGGTAATGTAGGACGTGTTAAGGCTGCATTTGCATGTTTGATATTGCTTTTGAGTTGTTGGATTTGCATGTGCGTGTTTTGGATGGAATACAATGCATTTGGGCGTAAAACAGAAAAACAGGGTTGACCGAGCAGCAGCTTTGGCTTCATTTTCCGTGTTGATCCTTTGTGATTTGGCTTTTGGCCAAAACACAAAAGTTATAGCCCTTCGTTCTAGCTTTCCAACTCATCCAGATTTTCTTGATTTGGATTTGTGAGCGCTGAGTTATGATCGTTTGAATCAAGTCTGTCCGAAATTCTGACACTGAAATTCCCGAAATTGTTTTTCTATTTTAGACCTAGAAATAGTGAATCTGGGCAGGAGTGGTCTTCATGAAAATTTTAGCTTGTTCTCTTAGTTTCGAAACGGCACCTCGTGCGCTCTAATCTGATACTTGTAGCCTGAGTTATGGGTAACGGCGTACAAGGTGTCAAAACTGTCTTTTACACCTTTTAGTGTGTGTTTTCCGTTTTCGTTTCGTTCTCGTCCGTTTTTCGTTTAACGCCCATGCATGTGCTCCTTTTGCTATTTTAAGTGTTTATAAATGTTTCTCGTGAGTTTTAGCATTGAGTATATGTACGTCGCATCGTTTCATGTATGAACATGGATTTTCATATCTCAGGTGATCACGTGGACACCAAGACGCTTGTATGACCTCCTGAATTTTCTCGCTTGCTCTCGGTTATTTGGTGAGTGTCAAGTGCATGATTTGTTGACTTGCTTGACTTGTTACCTGTTTAAATTGATCGTAGTATTAAACTTGTCGAGGCGGACGTGTACTTTATCTCGTCCGACCTCTCTTACTTGACCTGACTTGCTTGCTTATACTTGTTACACTTGAAATGACTTGCCTGGCCTGTACTTGTACTTGTTTGATGATTGAGCATTGTCTCATAATCTTACTTACTATTTAAACCTGTTGGGGACGCCCAAAACCTCATTGATAAACCTTTTACCTCGGGCCGGCAAGGGCTTGGCCGAGGGATTGGTAAATCATGGGTCTTTACATATTTTCATCGGTTGGAGTGCGCTCACCGACTACTTACCTGGGTATACTCGAGTATTACCAAATTTTCTATTTTGACGAGCGGACTCGGTTGGGGGGTGAGACGGTGGATGGAGATGGTTGACAAGTGGAGCTCTACATGGAAAAGAAAATTGGCGGAGTGTCAAATATTTGGAATGTGATCAAGATTCGTGGAACTTGGCTCCTGAGAGCCCCTGTATCCTTTATTTAATGTGTAATTAAATACTGTATTTGTATTCTTGTTCAAAGTCCTGGTTACTTATCTTGTTTACTAAAGGTGTAATTTTCTTCAGCCTGCATGTTTGCATGTTTTCTTGGCCTCACTGAGCGTTAGCTCACCCCAATTTGTTTTCCTTAACAGGTGTCGAGGTGGGGCACGTGAATCAAGGAAGCTAGTATTTTTATAGGATTTCCTCGCTTTGTATAAGATTGAAGTTAATAGATGAATTTGATGGTTTACGGTAATTTGAGAGTTCGAGTTGTAAGTTGAATTTAGTAATGTTATTATTTGTGGTTTGGATTAAAATGGTTAATTACGTTCACTTACGAAGGGTTATCAGTCATTCGAGTGAATGAGTCCTGGCGAGAGTTGGGCAGGCGGTCCGCCGAACCCTTTGGTCCGCCCTAGGGAGAGGTGGGCTGTCACAGAAGGGATTAGTAATGCGTTCAAAAGTTTTACCTTGTTCTTTGCAGCTGCATGCTCAGCAACAAGTAGGATAGACTCTGGGGAAACAGTGAGGAAGAATCCAGCAATGTAGTAGTACTTGGCCTTTTCAACTGTCCAAATACAAATAGAGCAGATCACATATCAGATCACAAGGAAATATAACCTGTAAATGGAAAAGGAAACAAAACACAGAAAAAATGCTTACCCAAGGCCCAATTTTCTGGTCTCTTCAGGTGTTCAGACTTGTAGCAATTTGCAACTGACAAATTGGCAACAAGTGACGTGCATAGGTTTTCATTTGTATTCTCATCAGCCCAGTCGGATAATAAGAGTCTAAACTTCAAGAAAGAAAGGCATAGGACATCTGCTAACTATCAAATCAGGCACAACAAACATGATAGTGATGAAGAGACAATCTAAAGAGGGGGAAGAATATTCAGAAGATTCTTTTTGTTTTACTTTTTCTTGAGCCGGGAGCTCAAGCAAATATTTAGGTATCCTCAATTTTTTGTAAGAAGATATTTAGATATCCTCAATTTGTTTATGACAACAAATTCTGTTCATCAGAAGTGTCAACATTATAGCCATCTGTAGAAAAGTAAATTAATACCACATTAACCCAATAAAAGATAAGGTCAATATTTTCAATTTTCACTTCCCCTGTGGACAATAGTTCAGATTAGCACCTACAGTTCAGGAGAAGTTTACAAACTGTTCTGTTTAAATCATTCTCAGCAAAACTGACCTTTCACCACCGACAACACAAATAGCACACGTACCCATTGGAGCAGACTCATCCTCTTCCTCATAATAATGAGCCTAAACACAAATGGAATAGGGAGGATATAATTTGATGTTATCAAAGGTACTCTGGATTTCTGTTGATTGTAAAACAGAGTAAAGCTGAACTAAATATACAGAATACCAAGACTATGATTAGGTTCAAAGAGAGCAAATGTGATGAGTAATCTTGTAACTAAAATAACAAAGCTAGTTTATGCATTATGCATAAGAGAAGCAGATAAATCAGATGTGTGACATTACATTTACACCAGCTTGAGTAGAGTTTTTCTTCATCTCCTCCCTAAACTTGTCTTTTCCAATGCAACCCATGTAACTAGTTGCACCAGGAGTTTGAAGCATCCACTGCAGATAACAAACTACCAGTGAGTCTTCTGAAATAGCTAGACACTCCAATAGCCAAATGCCTAAGTAATGGAACATAAACATACCTGAGCAACCCTACTTGAATTTTGAGTCGCGCCTAAAACGTTAAAAAAATAACATGGTCAGGAAATGGTAGTGCTCATTATAATATTCCAGAGCAGTCAACTTGCAAGAGTCAAATATCAGCAACATTAGAAAATTACCTCCAGTGATATACTCTACATTAAACTTGGATACCATCTCTTCATACCAGAGATAGTGAACCAATGGAAAGCTTATTCAGAGGATTCTTAAGGTGAAACGTGACCCTTTCAGCAACTATCCACCCATGGGACGTTTATAGAATAAAATTTCATAAATCCAGATTACTTACATTGGCAAGTGCTTCTCCTCTGCAAGAATGGCATCGTTCAACTTTATATCGTACCTGTTACGACATATTAAGGCAGGCAATCAATACTCCATCACAGTGTCACACCAAGCAATTATAGATAAGCATCAATCGGCACCATAACCCAAAAAAGCTATATCCACAAAATTCTACCAACTTGTAACAATCCATATACAACATCACGTGCTAAACAAGGACCCAAATGCAGCAAAAAAAAAAGAACTTGCATCAGGCAATGCGTTCGTGCTAGACCATTTGGATCAGAAGTCATTTTGAGCTATGCTAATCAAATGAAAAATCTGTAAAAACGAGCTCAGAGTACAAACACACTAAGAAAAATGTGATAAAATAATTACCCCAATTCCAGGTCCTTAGATCTATCAACTATGAGAACAGAAAAATAAATAGGTTGATCGCTCATGAAGAAGCACTAATGCAAACCTTATGTTTTTCGACAAAAAATAAAAGTCATTGAAATGAAAGCCAAATTAAATGCAGAGCTCAATGGATCTGGTCTGCACAATATACAGAAAATAGAGAATCAAAAAGGGAGTAGTGAAATCTCTCTTGTCCAAGAACTCTTGGTCGACAGTGGAGGAGATATCCAAGAGGGGATTCCCCATTCCTAAAAGTATCCCTTCCTCGGCTGCCATTTCCTCCTGCAAATATTTTGTGCATCCATTGACAGAAGAATAAAGAGGAACAGAAAACGGTACCTGAAATTTGCTTGCTTCGTGGTGGAGCTACTTTTCTAGTTCGTATAAGGGATTCTCAGAGAGCTGAACGATTGAATTCCTCGAGTGGTTCTTTTTTTTAAGCTGAAGAACAAAAGATCTAATTGGACGATCTAAATTTCCCATCAAATCAAGTCTAAGAGTAGGTTTTCTTCAATCATTTTTGTGTCAAGAAGAATCCATGGCCACAATCACCAATCGTGTACAGATTAAACACATTAGACGACCAATGATTTTTCATAAATAAAAATCTCTAATTTTTTTGCTTAAAAGCACACGCAAATGCACCAAACAATCGGTACCTTCCATGGCAATAATTAGAAGTAAGAGATTAGGCATGTGAATGTGTAGAGAAGGTGGAATAGAATTTTGGGTCAAAATTCACTGAATCACTAATGGAGAAGGAAGGGTAGTTGAACTGCTCCCTTCCCCGTCAGCCAAAGAAACAAGCAATGGAGAAGACAAGCGGAAAGAAAGAGGTGGACCAGATTACCAAAAGTACCCCTGCACAGTAGCAAACTGTTCCGGAAGCAAGGTTTGTAGCCGTGGGCAAAAGCATAATTTAAAATGAAAGGACTAAAAAACCCCTCAATGGTTGCTTACTATTTGGCAGAGATGGTACTTTATGAGGGCAAGATTGGCAGAACATGCAGCTGCACATGGAAACTTCAATCTACACTATCCGGCGTGGCTCAATATGGAGGAAGGAACCTTGTGTCTTTATATATATATATATATAGGAAAAGAGCATATAATCTTCCGGTCCAAAAAAGTACAAAGTAATGAAGAGTGAACGGTCAAAAAAGTCACTGAACTATTTATCATGGCACGCTTTAGTCACGAGACTTTTTTTTTTTTGGCAACAAGGTAACTAAACTGGCAAAAATAGACTAGTGAGGTCATTTTGGCAAGTTCCACTAGTAGAACAATTGGTTGTTGGGACCCTTATGTTTGGACAAATATTGTCTTATGGGCAAAATTGTCCAACAAAGTTGTGGTATATAAAGAAACCCTCAGCAAAGAAGGAGATGAAAAGTTAGAAAAAAATTTCAAATCTTCTCCTCTGAAATATGAAGAAACCTTCTTTAGGTCTGCCAAATTGAATCACCAGACAAGGATTTTTGCAGTGTATTCACCTCACTAGCTTCAGCAACGACCAAGATTGTCAACATAGTGGTTGAAGATGGACTGGGTGAAGTGACCAAGGGATGAGTTGGCCGACCGTACATGTTGTATGGTATGTAGTGTGGAACTCTCTCTCTCTATTTTTGTAAACAAAGGAAGAAAGACTTAAAATAAGTGAACTTGCCATGGAAAGTGATGGGTAATAAATTGCATTTTGGGTTGAAAGGGATATGAGAATATGGACCTCCTTTTTTGTCTACATAGTAGGTTATTTGGAGTCTCCACACAGACGTATATTTATAGTTTAGTTAATTAGGTAGAGTGGTGGAAATTTGGTTGTATGTGTTGACTGATGGTTGTATTATATCCAGATTTGTTAGTTGATTATTCTAACACGCACTTTAGATTAAATAACTAATAGGAGATAATCAATAAATTATCAAAACATTGGGAATTTTTAGACAATTTATTGGAGCTAGTGCAGAAGAACATGCACATGTACAGTACATAATATGTTTAATTTCTTATTTCTTATTGTAAAGAGGGAATGTGAATTATTTTTGATTAAATTGCATCATCGTGGTAGAATCGAAGGAGAAGGATACATGAGCTATGTGAGTGGAGAGATAAATTATTTTGATGACTGTGATGGGGAGAGGATGTCAATTCATGAGATTAACTGAATGGTAAAGAAGTGCAGCCACAGGAATGGAGTTATTTACTACTACTATGTCGATCCCAAAAGTGACCTAAGTCATGGAATGGGGAGTTTGAAATTGTTGAGCATATTATTGAGTTTTGTAGCTTGATTGAGGAATACAAGTTGATAGAGATGTTCTATGACCATTTGCCAACCGAAGAGCTGTACAAATTAACAAGACCTTAGGGGTCACACCTCATTCGAAGAAGTCTTCGGTGATCATAATAGAGATCGATGATGACTGTGATGCAAAAAGTTAAAAAGAAAAGAGTGGTCAATTTGTTAGGAAGTGTTCTTATATCCCCAAAAGAGTGGCAGCTTTAGAATAGAGGGATGATAGTGCAAGTGTAAAATTAGAAACACCTCATCAACCTAATTTGGAAGGTGAAAATGAAGTAGGGATGGACAAAAATCCTAGCCAAGATAATATAAGTAACATCCAACATCATGAAACTGATCATGACTCTCTTGGGCAAGTAGTAGATGAGGGAGATGCTGAGGATAATGAGGATGATTCAACAAGTAATGAGAGGGACTTTGAACCCTATAAAGAATATTGTAGAGATGATGAAATGTATGAAGAATAGCTTTAACAAGATTTTGATTAGTTGCATCAAGATCAGCCACCTGAAGGGATTTAAACAGCCACTCAGTGTGCTACAAATGAGCAGGCTCAAACTCAAGAGACTCTGGTGGGTGAGGATGGAGAAGCAGCCAGCCAACAACCACAAGGTGATCAACCTCAAAGTCAACCAACTAAAGCATCAAGGGATTTAGTCAACTCTTCTAGATAGCAAAGGAGGAGTGATAGATTGAGAAGATCATGCACCAGTGAGGACACTAACAATGAGACTATATAGCAATGTGGAGCAGCCTATGAAGAGGATCGAAATCCATTGATGGCTGATCATTTGGGTGCAGAATTGAATAGCAATGCTAGCTCATCTCATAAGCAGAATGATGAAGCAGTCTCAAGGTATCAAAATTTTGATATAGACAAGTTTATGAACTTTTTTTTAGCACATACTAAGGCAATAGATATCCATAACCTTCATTTCCTTACATGATCTTGCACATACCCAAGATATCTTCGAGCTGGATTTCTATCCGTCCATGAAGTCTTCATAATTGTTCTTGTTCCACACCTATACAATGGAATTGGTCTATTTCTCCAGGCCATGCTTCATATAAACAGATGGACAAAGAGGCAGATTCCTCCCTTTCATATCAAAGGTTATATTTTGTTGCAAAATGGAAATTAGTTTGCTATGCAGGTGAAGAGAACAAGGTACTTTTAGGGCAAATTTGCAAGGCTTCCGAGGAAGATAGGTCTGCCAACTTTATTCTAGGCATTTTTGCCCATGGGAAATCAATTGGAGAGGTTCACTTTTTGCTATACTAGTTGTTTTACTGGTAGGATTTGCCAAAATGACCTCACTGGTCCCTTTTTGCCAGTTTAGTGACCTTTGTTATTTTTAAAAAAATAGTTTAGTGACGAAATCGTGCCATACTAAATAGTTTAGTAACTTTTTGGCCATTCACTCACTACTGAACTATAGCCCAAAAGAAGAAGATGACTTTTATTAGTACATTGGACCGACTTAAAAGGAGTGGCCATTCACTCATCCTGTATTAGTGCAAAAGGAGAAAAAGCAGCCGAATAAAAGAGCTAGTGACAAGATTGATGAAATTTTCACTCCAAAGAAGAAGCAACATAGCAAGAATCCTAATAATCAACATCTAGGGACCAAAAAGCCTGCAGAGAGAGAGAGAGAGAGAAAGAGATATAGGGATGATAAAACAATAAAAAAGAATAACAGTAAGAGGAATAAAGGCAAGAAGAATTCCACAATAGAAAATGGCAGCAAACCAATAGCAATTGGGATAAGGTCGAGGAAGAGGTATGGAGATAGTTTAGCTATTTATGTAGAAAATGAGTTAGGGACTGGGAAAGCAGATGCTAGAGGCATTCCTTTATTTCCCTTTGATTGCGAGTTGCACTTGTTGCTTTTGATGGCAATTCATCCCAGATTAAGGGATTCTTGTCCCCTTTCTATTTACCATTGCAACCTGCACCCGTTGTCTAATTGCCGGATCAAGCAACTTCTAATTTGCTATGAGTATCCACTGTCAACAAGGGTTGACTAGCAATAGTGCTCGAAAAATTTTATTCTGTCATTTAGCTTAGTGCTGCTGAAGTTCCTACTTTTGGTTTTCTTTAGCTAATAAAGAATTTTAGAGCTTCTCATTTGAAATCAAACATCTAAAGCATTGGGATTTCTTCCATGTAGGAGAAGTTGTCATCTTTTTATTAAAAGATTATATGAAGAGTCATCCTTGGTGACTTAAAAAGGTCTAAATGCTTTGTATCTCATCATCATGCCCTTTACTATGATTGGGAGTATTAGCATAAGTCACCATCATGATTCTAATCATTGACTGTTGCTATCCTGTATGAATTGATTCACTCAAATTTGATCTCACAATAGAAATTTGATATTTTGGCAATAGAAGTGTAAGAAATATTGAGGTAAAATATTTAAACCACTAATAGGAAGAGCGATACGAAAATTTGGAGGCAACTCACTCAAAGTATCATTTTTTTATGACACAATCTTACAAGTTGTAGCCTGACTACTAATACATGTATACGTAGATAGATAGTTGATTACTACCCGACTTCAGAAACCAATAATCTAACTAGTGCATTTAATAGTCCACCACACAAAAAAAGTAGTATATCTTCCAACTAGTTGCAACCACTTTATCCAATTACAATTGTTTCTGAACATTGAATCAATATATAAAATACTAGAAGCCAAATTCAATTTGACTACTTATCACATGTAGCTCATAGTAGCAACCGATGTCAATCAACCACAAAGAATTGCTTGGGAACTTGGTTTAAATAATTATACTGCCTCCCTTAAAACCAACTTCTTCAAATTTCATCATATCCAACAACTTCTTCAATTTCTTGGGCATCTCTGATTTGAATGGCTTTGTAAGTTTGTCTGCTATTTGTTTCTTTGTCTTGTATTTGAATGGCTTTGTAAGTATGGCTGCAATCTGATTCTATGTCTTGCAATAATTGATGGCAATCTCCTTGTCCTGAACTAGCTTCCGAATGAAATGAGATTTGATGTCAATATGTTTACTATGTCCATGAAATAAAAGATTTTTCATCAACTCGATTGCAGACTTATTATCACAAAATACCTTGGTCGGATCATCTTGTTCATTTTGAAGAAAACCAAGCATTTCTCCCTGCTGCCATATATTCTACCTCGACTGTTGATAAAGCCACAATTTGTTCCATTTTAGATGATCAAGAAAATAGTCCATTACTCAAATAGAATGGATACTAGAAGTACTCTTCCTTTAATTGTATTTCCTTCCAACCTAATCACTATCTGTGAATCCAACAAGTCTAGATTTATTAGTAGATGAATTATATGTGCTATTGGACTGCATATCTCGAATGTATCTCAATATTCTCTTGGCAGCTTGTAAATGAGATTGGCATGGAGACTAAATGAATGTACAAATAAGACCAACTCTATAAGTGATATTTGGTCTTGTAGTAGTCAAATATCTGAGACTCCCTACCAATCTTCTAAAGTAATCAGGATTTAAAAGTTCTCCAGTGCCATCTTTTGTTAACTTCATACTTTTTTTCAACAGGGGTCATAATCGGTTTTGCCACATCCATCTTAAATTTCTTCAAAATTTCACTAGCATATTTCTTTTATGAAATAAAAATTCCACCATCTAATAAACTTCAATTCCAAGAAAGTAGGATATCAATCCTAAATGTGTCATCTCAAAATGATTGATCATGGTCTCCTTGAATTTAGAAATTAGTTTGGAATTGTTGTCTATGAAAATTAAGTCATCCACATACTAGCATACAATAAGGACATCTCCTCCGAAATTGGATTTGATGTACAAGATATGCTTGGCATCTCTGAAAACCATGCTTAGCAAAAGCCTTCTTGACTTTTTCTAAGATAACCTGTAGGTTGCTTAGCATACAATTCTTCTTCTAGAATACCATTTAGAAAAGTAGATTTCACGGCCAGTTGATAAATTTTCCAATGATTATTGGCAGCAAGAGAAATAATCATGCGAATGGTATCAGGTCTAACAACTGGTGCAAAAATTTCAAAATGATCAATACAGGCCTTCTGCTTATAACCTTTAGCAACTAATCTCGCTTTGTGATTATCCATATCTTCACCTGGTTTATACTTGGTTTTGTATGCCCATTTGACTCTAATGTGCTTTTTCACGGGCAGAAGAGTAGTCAACTCCCACATGTTATTCTTCTTAGTTGCATGAATCTCCTTAGCCATTACATATAACCAACGATCATCTTTAACAGTTTCCTCGAAGATAACTGGATCACAATCTACAAATAGTGCAAAATTTACAATGTCTTCATTAGATAAATCATTATCTCTCCAATGACATAATATTTCAAATGGGCAGGTAGGTGGCACTCTCTTTGTGGATGACTAGATGTCTCAACTTGCATAGAAGAAGATGAAGTATCATTGTGTGGTTGCATAACCTGCTTCTTGGGCTGTCTACTAGAACTTGCTTTTGAAATTGGAGGTACAGGTGGATTTTTTAGTGATATCTTGACCTCTTTTCTTAACCAATCTCATACTTCTTACTCATTAAATGTGACATCTCTAATAATAATCATATTTTCTATATTTGGGTTATACAATTTGTGCCGCTTAGTCTCATGACTATATCCAAGAAAATACATCTTTCTGTCTTTTGTCCAATTTCTTTTTCAAGGCACCTGGAACATAGGCATGGGCAAGACAACTAAACACTCTGAGTGGGAGATATTTGGCTTCCTACTAGTCCAAACGTTTTGTGGGATCTTCCCAAAATTGCTCATTTAGGGCACCTGTTCAAAACATACATAGCACAAGAAACTACTTCTGTACATAAACCTTTGGCATATTTTTAACATGCATCATAGCTATAACCATATCAATCACAGTTCTATTCTTCCTCTCAGTCACATTATTTTGTTGAGGAGTATATGTAGTGTCAATTGATGTTTAATGCCATGTTTCGCCAAATAATCACCACACATAAGAAACTTATTGCCTCTATCAGTTCTCAAGATTTTAATATAGTAGCCACTCTGTTTCTCCACATACACTTTAAAACTTGTAAACAAATTAGATGCATCAAATTTATTCTTCAAGAAATACGAAGGTGATTCATACCCGACATAGATTCCCAATCTTTTTTGGGAGCCCATTTTTGTACGTCGGAACTAGGGGTGATATTGAGTCAAGTCGATACTCGAGCTCAAACTTGATTCAAGTCAACAGAGCTCGAGTTTGATTGAGCTATAGAAAAGATACTCGAGCTCAACTCGAATGAGCATTAACAATACTCGAAATCGATTCGATTGAGGTCAAATGCTTTTCGAACTCAAAATCAAGTTCAAGTACTCGATTACTCAAACTCAACCCTCATATCCTGAAATTTTGGAGTCTAGTTACTCCAGTAGCACCACTATGCAGCAGCAGCTAGGGATATTGTTGAGAGAAAGAAGAAAAGGGCTGTGAGGAAAACTATGAGGGCCTCAAAATTCAGAATTATTTTAAAAATAAAAAATAGTATTTATATTGTGTTTATTCATCGAAATATGAGTGAATTTATATTTAAAGTGAATATTTTCCAATTTAGAGAATTTTAAACGAATTATTTGCCGGTGTGTGGTTTTGGCAGAATTAAGTGTTTAATTTTGTACTGGAGCGTGATTAGTGACTTTAAGTTGAAATCGAGCATATGTAGTGATATTATGGAAATATTGTTAAGATTGGACAGTGTTGGAATGGAGTAAAACAGTGTAAGTTAGACTGTCATGCACGACGCGACATAAAGTGCCCAAAAAGGCACTTTTCCTTAAAATAAGGAAAGATCACCTTTTTGTCTTGACTTTTTGGCCTCCTTGAGCTTCATTTTCTGCAGCTGAAAATTGGGGAAGTATAAAGAGAGAGGGAGGCCGAAAATAAGAGAGAGAGAAAGAGAGAAGCTTGAGTTTTCATTTTCCCTTTCTTCTCCCTTCAATCCTTGAAGCTTCAAGCACCATTGAAGACCATCAACTCCTTCACTTTTCAGCAGCCACCTTGAGAGATAGAGAGAGAGGTTGCCGAGAGCAAGGAGAAGAGAGAGTGTGTGTGAGATTTCTTGGTTTCTTCCATCCCTTCCATCAATCCTTCTTGAAGCTTTGATGTCCATTGAAGATCATCATCTTCTTCACTCCTTGTAGCCGAGAGAGAGAGGAGAGAGAGGGAGAATTGGTCCGAGAGCTTAGAGAGAGAAGGAAGAGATTTTTGCTTGGTTTCTTCCACCATCTCTTCTTGAAGCTTTGATCTCCATTGAAGGTCTTGATCTTGGTTCATCCTCATTTGGCTGCCGAGATAGAGAGAGTGTGTGAGAGGGTGGACCGAGTTAGAGAGAGAGAAAAGAAAGGGAAGGAAAGCTTGGGTGGTTTGTCTTGAGGTTGATCGTGAGCTTGGAGTTGGAAATCATTGTCAAAGCTCGAAGCTCTTGGGCTAAGATCGAAGTTTTTGGGTGTTCCTAAGCTTGGAAGCAATTTGCTTGAAGAGGAGCTCGAGGGATCGTGTTGGATCTTGCTAGATCTTGATAGATCTGAAGGTATAAGTTTCGAAACTATTAGATGTAGCTGTATTAGTGTTAAATATCGTAGATCTGTGTTTTACTTTGGTAAAAATGGCTATATTTGAAGTGATGAAGTTGGACTCTTGAAATCCCAACCTAGATAGCGGTCTTGAGGTGGCCTTTAGGTAGCGGACTTGAGGACCTGATTGGGATTTGTATGTTATTTGTGAAATTTATCATGATATGGCTAGAAAGTAGGGCTTTGTTGTTGGAAATGGTGATAGAAAAATGTATGAGATGGCCAAACCCATGCTTGGTAACTTTTATGTTTGATTTCGAGACTTTGTGGTTATCTGTGATGAATTTCTGATTAAGAAAATATATGTTATATTCATTTATGAGTGTATGAGTTTTAAAAGATGAAAAGTAAATTTCTCATGAATTCTTGAGTGAAAAATGACGTTTGAGAGAATTTGAGGGTTTTAAAGTATTGTGGCTAAATTTAATGAATTTTGAAAATAAAGATATGGTTTGAAGTATTTTAAATTTATATTAAAGTATTGTCGACGATTGAGTGTTGAGCTTTGTGATAAAAGTGATTTTGAGGTGATAAACCTCACCTAAGTGTTTTATTAAAGAAAATGTGAAAATAGTGTTTGGTGAGTACATCGGTGACATGTCATATTTGAAATGATATAAAGATCTTCAAAAGATTTATTGAAACTTGTATCATGTAAAATGAATGATTTTCCTTGAGGGATTTTGGGAAAAATATTGATTGGAAACTATGAAGTGAAAGTAAAATGTTTTAGTTAATAAATAAAGAAGTGAATATTAACTATTGTTTTTGAAATTGTGTTAGGGAGTGTGCAAGGAAGTGAATTTGATCCTTACGTGGAAGCCGAACCCTACTATTTCGGTGAGCTTCCATATATGTTATGTGATTTGTGAATATGATTTGAAGTGTATTGGTCAAGTGATTTGAAGTGATTTTGGATTTTTAAATCGATAAGTGGGGTAGGGTGTATTGTGACGACCCCACTTCTCCCAAGGGCGTACCCTAAGGTATCCATGGAGTGCCTGCCCAGCTCTCGCCAGGATTCACTCACTAGAATAACCAATAATACTTCAAAAGTGATTGTAAACAACCATTCCAATCCAAATCACAAATATTACACAATGAAATTCAACTTACAACTCTCATTCCCAAATTACAGTTCAAAGTACTTAGAGTACAACCACATTACCATCTCACGGGCCCAAGTATAATAAAAGTCCATCCATCCATGGTTACAAAAGGTACAAGAATTAACCCAATCAAATACACTAAAAAGGATCACAGCGCACGCTATCCAACGTCTCGAGACCTGTGGGGGAAAATAAAACATTTTTGGGGTGAGCTAGAGCTCGCTGAATGTCCAAGAAAAGCAAGAAATTCATGGACCTTTGAATTAACACTTTGTAAACAATTGAGTTTTCAAGCAATCATTCCATCAATACTCAATTTAACAATAACATACAGTAAACAGTAATTCAGTACACAATTAAATCAAGTATTGGAAGGATACAAAGGCTCACTTGGAGCTATTTCAGAGTCCACTTCACCTTATAACTCGATCAATCCCTCAAGCATAACCTGCCATCACCTTATCCCTCCAGTGGTAATACTCGAGTATACCTAATCAGTGCCCAAGGCTCCAACCTACCCAACCGAGTCCGCTTCTGACTCGAATAGGCTAGCAACCAAGGGTAGGGCCAGCCAAAGCATGCACAACATGCTAAATAATGATCGGCCACGCAAGGAGTTTGTTTTAAGATAAAGCTTTTCCAACCTATCCAGCCACCCTAATGGCGTACTCAAGTAGGCTTTTGACCCACCGATCGCTCAAGAAGGTGGTTTTAATAGGCTTTCTAGCAAAAGGGTCTTGAGACCCGCCTACCGATGCGATAAAGTACACCTCGACCTACAAGTAGTGAACGATGCGATAAAGTACACATCGGACTACAAGGGGTAAAATGCTCCTTGGTACACCATTGTCAAACAATCAAGTTATCAATAAAACAATCAAGGAAACAAGTAATTATTTCAACCAATCAATAATACCACTTAAACAAATAACACTTAACACTTGAACATTTAACTTGAAACACAAGTCCTTTGGAATCAATTTCTTTTCAAACCACGAAAATCGGTCCTTGACCAATATGTGTGGAAACATAATAGTAGCGAAATATTTGGGTTAAAATGGATTTGAACATTCATAAACTCTTCGTAAATGGTTTTACTTGTAAAAGCATTTTACTTGAAAATAGTGGTAAATCACTTCATTGTAAATACTAGCAAATCATTTCACAAATCATTCATTTACAAACAATGGCAAGATTTTCATTTAAAAGAGAGTTAGAACACTCACCTCGAACCACTCAAACTAGTGAGTAAAGAAGAACGCTAAACTTCGTTAGATGGTTCACCCTCGACAAAATCTTGGCCACCTGAGCCAAAGTTCAACTATCAGATACTTGCCAAAATATCATATTCCAAGTCTTAACTTAACTCCACAAAAGCACCAAACCCTCACTACTAAGTCTGGTTCGGCCATATTTAAAATTACCCTTGTTGAAATAGTAAGGTCTCAAACCTCAAAATCATTATTTTCAAAATAACTTGACACTCACTCATAGTCAAACTATACATTAATTTAAAATACTTCATACCAAGCTCTTATATTCGAAATCCATAGAATTTGACCCAAAATATAATAAAACCCTCAAATTCATTCAAATGACACTTTTCATTCGAAATTCATGAAAAACTTCACTTCTCATCTTTTAAAATTCAAACATTCCCTCCACTCAAACATACACTCACAATTGAACAAAACACATATTTTCTCAGAAGAAAGTTCTTCAAGAACAAACACAAATTTCGAAATCAAGTATTAAATTTACCAAGCATGGGTTCGGCCATCACATCTATTTTCCTTCAAAATTCTCAACAACAAAACCCTACTTTTCTAACCATATCCTCATATATTTCACAAATACCATTCAAATCCACAATCAGATCCTCAAATCCACTACCTAAAGGCCACCTCAAGTCCGCTACCTAGGTTGGGATTTCAAGAGCCCAACTTCATCTTTTCAGATGAGATCATTTTACCAAAATCAACCATAGATCTAAGCTATTTAACACTAATAAAGCTATATCTACAAGGTTCAAGCTTTATACCTTCAGATCTGACAAGATCCGACAAGATCCATCGAGACTTTGTGATATCTTCTCAAAATTGACCCCTTCCAAGCTCAACAACCATGAAAGCTTCGATCTTTATCCAAAATCTTCGAACTTTGACGGTGATCTACAACTCCAAACTCACGATCAAGCAACCCACCACTCAAACAACTTTATTTCTTCACTTTTCTCTTTCTTTTTCTCTTCCAAACTTTCGGATGGCACCCCTCTCTCTCTCTCTTCAGTCGGCTGCCATGGAGGATGAATCTCAAGTCAAAAATCTTCACTCAAGCTTCACAAATTCAAGATACAAGTTGAAGGAAAGAATGGAAGTTCAAGGTGCAAGCTTTACCTCTTTTCTTTCTCTCCAAAAACCGGTCCAAATCCTCTCTCTCTCCTCTCTTTCTTGGCTGCAAGGAATGGTGGGGAGGATGGGCTTCAATGGTGGTTTGAAGCTTGGGAGAAACAAGGAAGAAGAAGAAGAAGAAAATCAAGAAGACAAATCTCTCTCTTTTCTCTCTCTATGGCCGGCTGCTCTCTCTCTCTCTAAGCCCAAATTGCAGCTGGAAAAATGAAGCTTCAAGAGGCCAAAAGTCAAGTCTTAAGGGGGACAAAAAGTGCCATTTCCCTATTTTAAGGAAAAAGTGCTTTTTGGGAACTTTATGTCGCGTCATCCGCGACAGTCTAACTTACACTGGTTTACTCCATTCCAACACTGTCTAACCTTCATAATATTTCTCTAATATCACTACATATGCTGGATTTCAAGTCCAAGTCACTATTCACGTGTCGGTACAATTTTTAACGCTAAAATAGCCAAACCACACACACTGGCAATAAATTCGTATAAAATTCTCTAAATTGAAAAATAATCACTTTAAACATATATTCACTCATATTTCAATAAATAAACATAATATAAATAATATTATACATTTTTAAAATAAAATCTGAATTTTGGGGCCCTCACATCCTTCCCTCCTTAAAGGAATTTTGTCCTCAAAATTCTTACCTTCTACTACCTCAGTTGACCCTGGAGTCTGTTGACCGAAAATGGTATATACTCTAGCTGGCGCTCATGGTTGTTCCTCTCTTTCAATAGCTTGTTGAGAAGTGTCCACATTTCATTGGCGAGTACTACTATCTCGCAGTTGCTTCCTCGGGCAAAGGTTAACTTGATGGTCGGTACTCCCACATCGTAAACACCTTCGTTCTTTCACCCAACAATTGTCCTCAGTGTGATTGCTTTTTCCACAATATCCACAAGTTGGTTGAAAAACCGTGGCTCGACTCCCTTGTGTTATTTCCTTTGATTTGACTTTTCTCGCTTGGGTTCCTTGTGATGTAGCTCTTTCTATTCGCTCCACTCTATGAGAAGAAGGAAGAGGTGGTAGCCTCACTCCATCAGCCCCTTTTCCAACTTTGAATGGTGATACACTCTCTCTAAAAGATTCAAAGTGGCTACCACTAGGTGTATCTCTCTTTCGTGAGTAAGAGGCTCTCAATTGGGATTTTGTAATCTCGACCCTTTGGGCTTTCTCAAGAGCATCAGTGAAGGTCTCAATTTGAGCTGCTGCCAGAGCATCTTAAATTTCTAGATTGAGTCCTTGAATAAACCGCCTTATTCGCTTTCGCTCTGTAACCACTAGTTCCGTGGCAAACCTAGACAATTTGGTGAATTGGGTTTCATATTCAGCCACACTTAAGGTTCCTTGCCGAAGCTTTATAAAATCCTCTTCTCTCTTTTCTTGGACTAGTGGTGGAAGGAACTTTTCATTAAATTCTCGCACAAAGTTCATCCAAGGCCTAGGAGTTTGTTCCCTTTCCCACTTGTTTCTTATTACATTCCACCATGCTCGAGCCGCTCCTTCAAATTGGAACACGACAAAGGTCACTTGTCTCTCCTCTGAATAGTCCAATGCATCAAATATATTTCTTATATTCTCTAACCAATTCTCGCTTTTATCGTGGTCGATCCCTGAAAATTTAGGCGGAGAAAACTTCAAATCTTTCTAAAGCCTTATCTTCTCCTATCTCTTGGTTTCCAAGTTGATTCACTTGTCCAGTTCCATGGCCTTGTTGAGGCACTAAACGTTCTAATATATCCGCATATGCTTTTAAAACCTCGTACATTTGATCATTTGCCTCACTCTTGACCCAAGTGTTTTGTTAGCCATAGATCCACTCTCTTCCGCTTGATTTTGGGGTTGTCTGGACGCCCCGCCGTGGTCTTCTAGCTTCCATTTTCCAACTAAACGATAGGGACATGCATTAATGCAATATACACTTGGAGCATACACATACAAGTATCAATCCATAAAAACAAGAGAGACTCCATTTTTACGTAACATTTTCACAACACGCTTTAAACTCATGTTCCAATCCAAGACAACCGAGCTCATTAAGTTAAAACACAAGTTACAGGCAAGTTAAGTACATATCCAGTCAATAATAGCAAACAAAAGCAAGTAAATTGTTAACAAAACACATTGGTCCCTAAGGTAGAACTCTCGACGTTCTAATCTCGCTATCCTCATACAAGAGGTCAAAAGCAATACATCACTAGAATAATAGAATCAAAAGATTCCGTTCTCTAACACGCATAACCTTCATTTCCAACGCTAGGATCTTCGTGGCGATCTTCTCCACCTCTCTCCCTTAGTTGTTGAGTCATTCGAGCCAAACGATTATTATGCTTTTGTAATTGTACACGCAAAATATCAGTTCGTTCTTGCTCCTCGAGCACCCTAGTCTCCAACTCTCGAATCCGGTCATTTGCTCTTGCATTTGCATTGACTAGCCTTTGCCTCTCATCTACTATAGCTAGCACCACACGATCGGGATACGAATATGTCATCCAACTATTACATCGACTATCCACCCTACGTCCTGGGACGAACTGCCGAAATGGCTCACCAGATCCTGTCTGAAACATAATAGGACGAAGTCGCCTTCGAGGTAGTTCTCATGCTCCATTTTCTTCCATTCCTACAATCACATCTAGGATTAGTCTTCGAGATAAACTATTACATAAATCACATCACTTAATAGTCAAACCAGTCCCACAGTCCGGCATCCTAAACTTAAAGCCTAGGATACACTACAGAGATCTGAAACCTGGCTCTAATACCACCTGTGACGACCCCACTTCTCCCTGTATGCACTCTAAGGTATCCGTGGAGTGCCCCTCGCCAGACTCACTCACTAGAATAACCAATAATACTTCAAAAGTGATTGTAAACAACCATTCCAATCCAAATCACAAATACTACACAATGAAATTCAACTTACAACTCTCATTCCCAAATTACAGTTCAAAGTACTTAGAGTACAACCACATTACCATCTCACAGGCCCAAGTATAATAAAAGTCCATCCATCCATGGTTACAAAAGGTACAAGAATTAACCCAGTCAAATACACTAAAAAGGATCACAACGCACGCTATCCAACGTCTCGAGACCTGTGGGGGAAAATAAAATATTTTTGGGGTGAGCTAGGAGCTCAGTGAATGTCTAGTAAAAGCAAGAAATTCATGGACCTTTGAGTTAACAGTCACTTTGTAAAACAATTGAGTTTTCAAGCAATCATTCCATCAATACTCAATTTAACAATAACATACAGTAAACAGTAATTCAGTACACAATCAAATCCAAGATTGGAAGGATACGGTTTCACTTGAAGCTATTTCAGAGTCCACTTCACCTTATAACTCCCGATCAATCCCTCCCCGCATAACCGCCATCACCTTATCCCTCCAGTGGTAATACTCGAGTATACCTAATCAGTGCCCAGGGCTCCAACCTACCCGACCGAATCCGATCCGCTTAATAGGCTAGCAACCAAGGGTAGGCCCAGTTCCAAAGGCGCATAACATGCGCAAATAATGATGGCCACGCCAAGGAGTTTGTTTTAAGATAAAGCTTTTCCAACCTATCCAGCCACCCTAATGGCGTACTCAAGTAGGCTTTTGACCCACCGATCGCTCAAGAAGGTGGTTTTAATAGGCTTTCTAGCAAAAGGGTCTTGAGACCCAGTTCAGTCGATGCGATAAAGTACACCTCGACCTACAAGTAGTGAACGATACGATAAAGTACACATCGGACTACAAGGGGTAAAATGCTCCTTGGTACACCATTGTCAAACAATCAAGTTATCAATAAAACAATCAAGGAAACAAGTAATTATTTCAACCAATCAATAATACCACTTAAACAAATAACACTTAACACTTGAACATTTAACTTGAAACACAAGTCCTTTGGAATCAATTTCTTTTCAAACCACGAGTAAATCAGGTCCTTGACCAATATGTGTGGAAACATAATAGTAGCGAAATATTTGGGTTAAAATGGATTTGAACATTCATAAACTCTTCGTAAATGGTTTTACTTGTAAAAGCATTTTACTTGAAAATAGTGGTAAATCACTTCATTGTAAATACTAGCAAATCATTTCACAAATCATTCATTTACAAACAATGGCAAGATTTTCATTTAAAAGAGAGTTAGAACACTCACCTCGAACCACTCAAACTAGTGAGTAAAGAAGAACGCTAAACTTCGTTAGCTGGTTCACCCTCGACAAAATCTTGGCCACCTGAGCCAAAGTTCAACTATCAGATACTTGCCAAAATATCATATTCCAAGTCTTAACTTAACTCCACAAAAGCACCAAACCCTCACTACTACGAAGTCTGGTTCGGGCCATATTTAAAATTACCCTTGTTGAAATAGTAAGGTCTCAAACCTCAAAAATCATTATTTTCAAAATAACTTGACACTCACTCATAGTCAAACTATACATTAATTTAAAATACTTCATACCAAGCTCTTATATTCGAAATCCATAGAATTTGACCCAAAATATAATAAAACCCTCAAATTCATTCAAATGACACTTTTCATTCGAAATTCATGAAAAACTTCACTTCTCATCTTTTAAAATTCAAACATTCCCTCCACTCAAACATACACTCACAATTGAACAAAACACATATTTTCTCAGAAGAAAGTTCTTCAAGAACAAACACAAATTTCGAAATCAAGTATTAAATTTACCAAGCATGGGTTCGGCCATCACATCTATTTTTCTTCAAAATTCTCAACAACAAAACCCTACTTTTCTAACCATATCCTCATATATTTCACAAATACCATTCAAATCCACAATCAGATCCTCAAATCCACTACCTAAAGGCCACCTCAAGTCCGCTACCTAGGTTGGGATTTCAAGAGCCCAACTTCATCTTTTCAGATGAGATCATTTTACCAAAATCAACCATAGATCTAAGCTATTTAACACTAATAAAGCTATATCTACAAGGTTCAAGCTTTATACCTTCAGATCTGACAAGATCCGACAAGATCCATCGAGACTTTGTGATATCTTCTTAAAATTGACCCCTTCCAAGCTCAACAACCATGAAAGCTTCGATCTTTATCCAAGATCTTCGAACTTTGACGGTGATCTACAACTCCAAGCTCACGATCAAGCAACCCACCACTCAAACAACTTTATTTCTTCACTTTTCTTTCTTTTCTCTTCCAAACTGATGGCACCCCTCTCTCTCTCTTCAGTCGGCTGCCATGGAGGATGAATCTCAAGTCAAAATCTTCACCTGCTTCACAAATTCAAGATACAAGTTGAGGAAAGAATGGAAGTTCAAGGTGCAAGCTTTACCTCTTTTCTTTCTCTCCAAAACTGGTCCAAATCTCTCTCTCTCCTCGGCTGCAAGGAATGGTGGGGAGGATGGGCTTCAATGGTGGTTTGAAGCTTGGGAGAAACAAGAAGAAGAAGAAAATCAAGAAGACAAATCTCTCTCTTTTCTCTCTCTATGGTCGGTTGCTCTCTCTCTCTAAGCCCAAATTGCAGCTGGAAAATGAAGCTTCAAGAGGCCAAAGTCAAGTCTTATGGGGACAAAAGTGCCATTTCCCTATCTTAAGGAAAAGTGCTTTTGACTTTATGTCGCGTCATCCGCGACAATCTAACTTACACTGGTTTACTCCATTCCAACACTGTTTAACCTTCATAATATTTCTCTAATATCACTAAATATGCTCGATTTCAAGTCCAAGTCACTATTCACGTGTCGGTACAATTTTTAACGCTAAAATAGCCAAACCACGCACACCAGCAATAAATTCGTATAAAATTATCTAAATTGGAAAATAATCACTTTAAACATATATTCACTCATATTTCAATAAATAAACATAATATAAATAATATTATGCATTTTTAAAATAAAATCTGAATTTTGGGGCCCTCACTTGTATTTCATCGCACTTACCTTTATTTGAAATAAAAGTATTGTGAAAGTGTTTGGCAGTGTCGTATATGTGTGAGAGTTCTAACTCTCTTTTAAATGAAAATCTCGCCATGGTTTGTAAATGAATGATTTGCTAGTGTTTACAAAGAAATGATTTACCACTATTTCCAAGTAAAATGTTTTTACCAGTGAAATAACTTGTGAAGGATCTGTCAGTGTTTCAACTCCCTTTCTAAAGGAATGATTTATTGAAGTGATTGACTATTATTTCTGAGTGAAATGCTTTATAAGTGAAATAGTGATTGAAGAGATTGTGACGTCGTTGGGCGAAGTCCCTCAACTAGTTTCAATGAACTAATGTGACGTCGTTGGGCGATGTCCCTCGACTAGTTTCAATGAAATGATGTGACGTCGTAGGGTGAATTCCCTCGACTAGTTTCAGTGAAAGATTGTGACGTCGTTGGGTGAAGTCCCTCGACCAGTATGTGACGTCGTTGGGCGAAGTCTCTCGACTAGTATGTGACGTCGTAGGGTGAATACCTTTGACTAGTTTCAATGAAATAAAGTGACGTCGTAGGGCGAGTACCCTTGACCAGTTTGTGATGTCTTGGGCGTAATCCCTCGACTAGTCTACTTTGTTGGGCAATGTCCCACGAGTAGTTCATATGAGCAATGTCCATTTAAGTGTCTATCTACTTGATTTGAATTGTATACTTGAAGTGTGATTTGAACTGTTTTACGTGAATTGTAAGCTTTTTTGGAACTCACTGGGCTTTTTAGCTCACTCTTTCCAAATTGTTTTTTTAACAGGGACCGAGAACCCAAGTGAAGGAGCCAACCTTTAGAGTTAGGGTTTGCTTTTGTATTGATGTGACAAACGTGGAATATGATTCCGAGAGCTTTTGTATTATGAGAATTTGAACGTTTGATAAGTATTTTATGTAATTTGGAGATTGTAAGGATGGTGTAATGTGATTGTAAGTTATTGTTGAGTTTAGATTTGAGATTTGAATGTTAGTTTAATGTTTTAGTGATATTTATGTGAGTGAATCCTGGTGAGAGCTAGGCAGGCGGTCCACGGATACCTTAGGGTACGCCGTAGGGAAAAGTGGGGCTGTCACAAAAACTATGAGGGGTTGAAGATAAAGGTGGTGATAGAGCAAGAAAAGCTTTGTTGAGCTCAAGAAAACATGTGTGCAAGTGCTATTTTCAACTTTCATCTTCATTTTTCTGTTAATTGTGCTGCTCCTCATTTTGTACAAAACTAAATTGCACTAAACATTCCAACTTTAGTACATACATCAACATGGATCAAAGAAGTAGAACTACAATGTAATAAAATATGATACAAGAGGTGCAGCTAGTTGTAGAGAAAAATCCAAGCAAATGAAAAAGACTTAGAAGCATGAAGTTGCTTTTTTATACTTTGAGAGAGAATTACATTGAAAAGTCAAACTTCCCGCGGACCAACTTCACCATATCTAGTAGAAACACAAAATACATGAGACTAAATAAGAACATGTAGCTTGTTAGACACAGCAAACCACTACTCCATCCAAGTCCAATATCAGAAATTTTGACAAAACATGAATAAAGATTGCAGATTGCTGAACCCTTCATTCATTCCAATCCAAACAGCAACTACATACTAATAAAATGCATGATCAAGATTCGAGAAGTCCAAATTTCAAATTCCTATTTTAGCAAAATAGATACAAGAGGCAGGCAGATTCCAATTTCCAAAAATACACCCATGCAGAAACTAAGTGGCCATGGTCCACATCAACATTTCCAGCAATATACCAAAGGAATAACATGTTCTCAGCCCATTAGAATTTCATAAAAATAGAAACAACAGTGCAGCCAATGAAAAGATAAAATTCAGGCAAATAAACAATATTAATTTAGCCAACTAAATCCAGTCAATTAGAAAATAAAATTTGGATTTCAGCCCATTAGATCCAGCAGTCTGTTTGCTCCTTTTGCAACTTTCAACTTCACAATTAAAAGGCAAAATTCAGATTTCAACCAAATAAATGTAGCCAATTTGCAGTCAAGCAGTTAGCAGTCAGTAGTCAACAGTCTAGTCCATATTCAACGCCTACATGAACAAATCAATAAACTCATTTGCAATTTAAAATTGAACTTTTAACACCACTTAAGGCAAGATAAGATCATAAGAACAAAAAATTCAGATTTTACAAAGGAAAAGAAAGGATGTGAACCTGAACTCCATGCAAAGTACATGTTCAAACTTTTGAAAGCTCATACTCTTTAAGAGCTTTCTGTGGCTGCATAAAGTGGCCTCTGATTTAGTAAGATATGAATAACTAATACATACTAATAAATTGACAAAGTAACTAATAAATACTAATTTAGTAAGAAATAACAATATTATGTAGCTAAAACTTACATTTACATCAATGAACAAATCAGGAACATGCTCAAATCAGATTTCAAGGTACTTACCTACTCTCCCTACTGTTGCATCAACTCCAACCACCGAATCGTTTGTTGAAGTAATCGAGCTACTCTCCATTTCTTGAAAGTCCCAGAACAACTACAAACTCAGATGGCAGGCAAGTGAAGGTCCTGTTTTGCAATTTGCCCTTACTCCTATTCAATTACAGTCCCCAATTTTTGGTTAGGGTTTGGGGATTAACAATTAATACCAATTTAGAAAATTTAACCTAATAATGCACATATACACACCTCAATTTGTCAAACGTAGTTGCTGAAATTGGTGGACTCTGATTTGATTTCAAACCCCAACTTCTACATTCAGCCATTGACCTCGTAGTCTATTACATACACCCTTTGAGAAGAAAGAATGAAGATCGTAGCCAAAGCTGGAGCAATGACAGCAATGTATTGTCACGACTTCCGAATGCCTTTGATTAGTGAGTTTTAGAGTTTTGTGATTTGTGAGTTTCTTGAGATGATGAAGAGCGGTGGCAGGGAGAACCAAAGAATGATGAATAGGTTTCAAAAGAATTAGTTTCCTTTCTTCTTTCCAATTTTCATTTTATTTTCTAGTTAAAATTACTTATTTACCCTTGAATAATATTATAACATAAACGATTAGAGTTGTAAATATTGTACCTAACAAACCTAAATGAGTAAATTCATAATTAATAAATACATATTAATTAAATACCTATTGAGCTTGAGTAGCTCGTCAAGCTCACAAGCTTGACTATTACATACTCGAGCTTGACTCGATATCCCAATTGAGTAGGTCGAGCTCGATTTTGATTGAGCTCGAATTAAGTAGCTGACCAAGCTACTCGCGAATTGGAGTTAAGCTACTTGATTGGTTTGTACCCTTAGTCAGGGCGATGCAATGGGAACATTAACCACACACCCAAAAATTCTCAAATGAGAGATGTTGGACTCATGGTCAAAAGCTATTTATAGGGGAGAATAAGTATGATAACTTGTCTGCCTGATTCTTACAAGTGTTGCTGCATGTAAGATAGCATGCCCCAAACAAATAATGGGAGTTTAGACCTTAGTAATAATGGTCTAGAAATTAATTACAGTCATTTAATGAATGATGTAACTAGATCATTTTGTGTATGAACATGAGCTACAGGATGTTCAATAGTTATTCCAATGGACATGCAATAATCATCACATACATGTGATGAATATTCACTAGCATTATCTAGATGAATTGTCTTAACTGGATAATTAGGGAATTGTACTCGTAATTTTATTATCTAAAATCTCGCAAATGCCAGGTTGTGAGTGGATAATAAACATACATGCGACCATCTTGTTGATGCATCAATTAGCACTATAAAATATCTCCGCATAGTGGATCTACAGTCCCACATATGTTACCCTGAATTCATTCTAAAAATGTAGGAGATTTAGTTCTTACTTTAACTAGAGATGGTCTAACAATTAATTTCTCTTGAGAGCAAATAGCACATGAGAATTTATTTGAATTTAGCACCTTTTGACCTTTCAATGAATGGCCATGTGAATTCTTAATTATTCACCTCATTATTGTGCAACCAAGATGTCCAAGACAATAATGCCAAATCATAAAATTATTGGGATTAAAAGATTTCTGGTCTTATAAATGATTAATTTCAACTGCATTTATTTTTCGTATAACATAAACTAGAAGAGAGAGAATGCACCTTTTCCAATACACATTTCTTGTCAGAAATGATATTTGTAATTAATAAATATTCACTATTTGTCTCATTCATCATCTCAACATGATATCCATTTTGGCGGATATCTTTAAAACTCAGTAAATTTTTTCGAGACTTAGCAGATAGTAGTGCGTTATCGATCACAATTTTAGTTTCTTCAGGGAGAAATATAGTGACTCTTCTGGAACCTTCAATCAATTTAGCACTACCACCAATGGTATTAACATTCGTTTCTCCCACATTCAAGTGGGAAAGTACCATTTATATTTATGTAAGGTATGTGTAGTTGCACTATCAATGAGACAATTTTATCATCACCAATATTTAATCCCATATATTTGGCATCTATTCCTTATTCAGGAAGAAATGATAAGAAAATTGTGAGGGACTCAAAAATTTATTTTTTAAATATTGTTAGTATTTATTATTCTAAATATTGTTATTATTGTCATTAGTTTATTTGATTATTTTAAAGTCATTCTCAAACATATTCTCTAGAAAATTTAAATGAAAATTCTATTTATTTATTTATTTAATTTATTCTTGGGTGATTCAAATTTTATGTCACACATATTTTCTCGTAGATTTTTAACATTTCATCTACCTTTTTCACAATTCGCTCTTTTAGTATTAATTCGTGAGAAAATGAGAAAACACATTTTTCGAGGTAAAAAAAATTTGAGCAGTGAGTGAAGTAACTATAGAATGTAAGGATGATCACTTGTAGGCTAGGAATATAATCAAGGGACCAGAAGTGAGATTAAGTAGGGTTTTGAAACCTTAAAACCTTAGTTGGACAAATTTCCGAAAGTTAGGATTTTAACCTGCGATTGTTTATCCATTTAATTTCCTCCAATTCACTTTAACTTTTCCTCTTCCTTTCTCTCTCCTAACCAAAATTATCCCCTTTAATCTTCTAGTTAAATTTGTGATTCCATTCCCCTCCAAATTAAGTTGCAAGACTAGAAATTAAAAGGGGAACAAATATTCTTAAAAAAAGGCTTTACGTCTTGTCAAAATTTTGTATCAAGACAATAAAGTTTTCCCTTCTTCCTTCTCCAATTTCAGCCGATCACTTTCTCCTCTTCTTCCTTAGCAAAACAGCCTCTCATTTCCTCCAAGCTCTCCATTTCAGCCGCCAAGTTCCTCCACCTCTCAAAGAAAACCCTCAATTTTCTTTGCAAAACCCTTGCTTAGAAGGCTTGAAGTTTTGGAGTGGTGAAGGGTGGTTGTTGGCTGAACCTTGCAGGAGAAAAGGAGGGTTCTTGGTGGTGGATTTTGGACCCTAATCTTGCTCAAACAACTAGAGGAGAAGGTAATCCTCCTACACCTAAAATGATGAGCTTTAAGTTTAATTCTTGAAGTTTAGTTGTTGGGTTTCTTTATTATTAACCATTTGTTGACTTTGGTTGTTGAGTGGGCTCTTGGAATTCCCACAAAATGAATGAAATTGTTTGCTAGTGTTGTTAAATGATGAATGGTGTGTGTATATGTTGGAATTTGTGGATGAAATTTGGAGGAAAAACCTCAATGGAAAAACCGAAAATGGGAGGTGAAATGGGGGCTGAAAATTTGCTGTTTTTCCTTTGATTTTCGTGGCTTCATTTTGTAAGTTTAAGGGCTGATTATAGTGCTTAAATGATGAACTTTGAGTTGTTAATTTTCTCTACAAAAGCCCCTCAAAATTTCTAGTAAGAATGGCATGAAAAAATTCTGCTATGGGAGCTTAAATGTTGGTTGAAAATCCTGCTATGTTTCCCCTGTTTTGTGGCTGTGATTTTGCAAGCTTGAAGTCTAAATGTAATGCTTAAATGTTAAAGAGTTAGGTTGTTAATGTTTCCCACAAAAAGCCTTTCAAAAGTAATAGCAAGAATGATAGTTAAACTGAAACAAGAAGAGCTGGAAATTGAGCAAGCCTGCTGTACGGATTTATGGGCCTGTTTTGTGCTAAATTTTGACAAAATCCATCATCGTTTGTGACCACCATTAGATTTAGAAAGGTTAAAAATATGTTGGTTTCGAAAATGAGGTCTTTTGGTGGTAGTTTAGATAGGTTATAAGTGATGAGAAGAAGTAGACCAAAACTTGACAGATTGGGGGCACGATTGCTGAGCGAACTTTGAGCTTTAAAAACACTATCTTCCCGTGATATTTTTTTACTATATTTTGGTGTGGACATAATCTATATATGTTATAGTTAGTGTACCAAATTTGGCAATTTTTGAGGAAGAATTCGTCACTCATTCGAAGCTTCAAACATTGCCTAGTAAAACTGGATTTCAGAAAGTGCAGAATTTCGAACCAGCCCTGTTTGAACTGCTATAATTTCTTGCTCGAGAGTTGGAACTGAGTGCCGTTGGTCGCTGTTGAAACTTCTTACATAGGACTATAAATTTTATAAATTTGAGAGGCCAATTCGTTTTCTGTAATGTTTGGTGAATTTTCAAAGTGGGCTGGTCTACCAACCTGACGTGCCTTGTTTTGGTACTGTAGCAGTTTCTTTCTTGAAAATCTAGGTAATTTCTGCATATAATTTTAACTGGGTGTCTTCTAAAAAGTTTTAGAACTTTCAAAGAGGTTTCCAACGGTACCAAGTGTGTGAAATTTGGACTTGTATAACTCAAGTTACGATTTTTCAAAAATTTTTGCTCAAGTAGGAAGTTATCGAACTTGATTTCTTTCTTCAATAAGAGTTGATTGGTGAACTAGGAACTTATTTTCATTGTTTTTTTAAAATATTTTAGGAGTTGGTGCCGAACTACAAAGTGACCCGAACTCAAACTCCGAAACCTACTTTGTCGGTGAGTGTCAAGTGTATGATTTGCTGAACTACCTGACATGTTTGCTTGAATATGAACTGTTGAGGCAAGAGTGTACTTTATCGCACTCGTCCTCCTCTACTTGACTCGCATGAACATGACTTGCTACTTGACTTGACTTGAACTGAATGTCGATTGGAGTGATTCGTCGACTTAAAAGTTATAACTGGGGACGCCCAAACCTCTTGGGGATCCTTGGGACCCGAACCGGCAAGGGCTTGGTCGGGAAGCTTGGTGAACCTTAGGTACTGTTCTTTGAGCTTGATCTATTGCAGAGGTCTTGCTCGGTATTGCTCGTTGTAGCTTTACCCTTTTCACCTGCTTGTTTGGTTTCGGGCCCGAGAGGGTGAACTGTTGGACGGAGGTTGTACCAAGTGGAGATTCTACGGACTTTACCTTTGCTAAGTTGACGGAGAGTTAACGTTTGGAATGGAATGGACTCAACTGCTTAACCGTGGAAATTGGCTCCTGAGAGCCCTGTATCCTTACCTGCTTCTGTGTGTTTTTCCTGTATGAGTACTGCTCACTGTTCTTGCGCATATTCACCGTAGATAGAGAGGCTCGAAGAGGGTTCTCTGAACCCAGCTCCAAGACTCTTGTCTAATGTGAGCCCTCGAGTAGTGATTCCTTGAGAATACGGTCTCCTGGTGAAAATTGCAATAGTACAAGTGAATGATTGATTTACACGTTTTATATCTGAATTTACTGGCTTTCCTACTTGCTTGATTACGTGTTGCGTGCCTTTTCTTGGCCTCACTGAGCGTTAGCTCACCCCAATGTGTTTTCCTTAACAGGTTTCGAGATGAGGCACGTGAATCGAGGATGTTAGTACTTTTGTAGGATTTCCTCATTTTGTATAAGATTGAAATTAATGGATGAATTTGATGGTGTATGGTATTTTGGAGTATTTCTTGTACAATTGTAATTTTGGTTGAGTTGTAATTTATATTTTGGAGAACTTGGGCTGTATTTACTACTGGGACGTACTTGTGGATTTTAGCATTTTGTATTTTTTTTGGAGTTTTAGAATTGTAATTATTATTTAATGGAGTTTTTAGTTTGTAATTAATTGAGGACTGTAGTGTGTCCCGGCGAGAGTTGGGCAGGTGGTCCGCCGAACCCTTTGGTTCGCCTTAGGCGGGTGGGGCTGTCACAGGTGGTATCAGAGCTTTAGGTTTCAGATTTTCGTAGTGTATCCTAGGCTTAAAATTTTTTTAGGATACCGGCCTGTGGTGCTAGAGTGTTTCTTGATTGAAAAGGTAAGCATGGTACTTGATGACTAGATGAGAGAATTGAAAAAAAGAAAACTGATAGGAATTGACATGGAGGGACTAAGACTTTAATTCTGGATGTGTGCTTGTAAGAGATTTTCTTAAGAGTGTGAATAACTATACCCCCCTTCCTAATTGTGGTTGGTGTTGAATCGAGAGCTCTCTGTTGTGGCTAGTACTTAAGGGATTTTAGATCGGAGAGATTAAATTCCTAGTGATCCAATTGGTGGATGATTAAGAGATACCCTTCCTAATCTTTATTTGTTATTATGTGATGTGCGACTTTGGGATCTAATGAGAGTTAGCAAGGAAGTGTTTTGATCGAGGTTTCCTTATTTGTTTTCCATGAAGTTTTAAATTTTATATCTTTGGTTTATTTTAAACACTCTTTCATTTAACCTCATCACGCATGTTGAGTTCTCATGATTTGGACAAGAAACTGGGGCGGTTTTGGAAGACAAGAAGTGTTTTAATTTTGAAAATTTTGGCAATTTTACACCTGAGGTGTGAAAAGAGACTTACTAACTTTTAAACTCAACATCTGACAGAATCACAAAACGTCTTACGCCTTATTTTTGTAATAAAACAATCTGAGTATGCACAAGGCATATTACTCGATTTACTCAAAGACAACTTAATGAGTTTGAATGAAATTGAAGATTTTAACCTTGAAAGTTTTCACTACTTGTAACTACACTAATTTCCATGAAACCTTTATATACATTGATGCATTACGTATGTTTTAGTTTGACAAGGGTCTTAGTTTGAGAATGAGCGTGCGAACCCATAAGTTGGAACTCGTATCTAAGCCTGAATAATTTTGTGAAATCAGGGTTGACTTTTAGAGTTGAAACCTCTTGGAACACTGAAGTCAATCTATGACCGAGGGATTATGGAAGGAAAGATTGATAGATAGTCTTGTGTAGTCCAATGGGATCCTAATACCTGATCTAAGCCGAAACTGAACTAGGAGATTAGATCTACTAGTGTTATGATCGATTGACCTAGTTGTGCACCTAGTAAGGTTCTCCCTTGTGAACTTAATGATTGCTTTATATATATATATATATATATCTTGTGATTGGTCTTATGGACATGTTTTAACCCTTTTGTAAAGAGAAACCACTAGGGTGATTCTTGTCTTTGTGGGTATATGTTTATTTATCGCTTTCATTATTGAGCTTTTGTTTAGTAAAATGGCCGTGAAAATGATTTTGTGCATCCTTTTGTGATAAACATGCCACCGTGATGTACTTGATTCTCTCGGAATATATATGTATGGAAATTTGGTTGATTCTAAGAAATTCTCTTGCTAGTTTCCAAAATTTAACTTGTTAATTGTTTATTTTATTTTGGTGTTATTTCATTATATTTCATCCTACCTTATTCTATTTTATTTTATTACATTTCATTTTTGTATCTCCTTTTAAAAAAATGTCTACCTTCTATAAAGATTATGGACGATAGACGAGGCCGAGATCGAGGTCAAGGTCGAGGATTAGGGCGTGGGCTAGGCAACCCCAAAACATGGGAGATAATCAAGAGTCGAAGTTGAGGGTTAATGAATGAGGGTAAAGAGATAATTCGTGGGGTGTATGTTGCATTTTATTGAAATCAAAAAGAGTTAAGTGTGAAAGAGTCGAACTAGTGAATAAGATAAGATTTCATAAGAGTTTCAAGCTGTGACAGCCCCACTTCCCCTAAGGCGAACCAGAGGGGTAAGCGGACCGTCTGCCCAACTCTCGCCAGGACTCAAACATTCATTTATGGAACCATCGTTAAAAGTATTTAAAAACGCCGACAAATTCACACAAATTACAAACCCCCAACATTCCATCCAGGAGACCTTGATAACAACTCCAAAATACTATAAACCGTCAAAATCATTCATTAATTTCAATCTTATATAAACTAGGAAATCCTACAAAAGTACTAAGAGGAAATCCAGCAAGGATACTAGGTTCCTCGATTCTCGCCCCACTTCCACACTGTAAGGAAAACAAAGCTTATGGGTGAACAAAGCCCTGAGGTCAAGAATGCATGCACAAGCTGTGAAAGCGATAACAATTCTTGACAACCAATAACAGAGAAAACTTGGAAATCATATAAGACAATATAAAGTAATCACGATAAAAGGATACAATGCCGTTCCATCTTTCTACCATTTTCCACATCTCGCTTCGTCCGTCCCAAGTCAGTAGTTTCAGCAGGAATGTTGACACTCACAACCACTATCTCACCGAATCAGAAATCACTTTACTCTCGCCTGCCTACTTACACCTCCCTGCACTGGCCCACTCGCCAAAATAGTAATAACATCAAACCAAGTCGGATGAGCGGTACCTCCCGCTCCATAGAGCGTGGTACATACTACCGCTTGTAATTAACATCAAACCAAGTCGGGATGAGCGGTACCTCCTGCTCCATAGAGCGTGGTACATACTACCGCTTGGTAAATGAGTCAACGAAACTACGCTCCAATCGACTTAACTAGAACCCGACCAAAACGGGAGGAGAGGCACCTCCCACTCACTCGAGTGTGGTACATGCAACCGTTTGGTCTTATCAAATCAAGAACAAGCACAAGTACAAGCACTTAACGACTTCAAATCAAGCAAATTAAGCAAGGTGAGCGATAAAGTACACGCCACCAAGTCAAACAAGCATGCTTTTCAAACGTAAGTTCACCAAACCAAGTATTCAGTAACAAGCACTTGAACACTCACCAACAGTTGAGAGCAAGTGAGAAAATTTAGAGGACCAAACACGTTCTTTGAGGTCCACGGAATCCCCTGAGATATGCAAATTCAAACAATTAACCTTTCGATTTCCAATTAAAAGGAATCTCGTAAGATTTGGAAATTTCCATTTTCAAATGTGAAATGACGTGTCATGCATATACTCAATGAGCTAAACTCTTGAGAAATGCTTATAAACACTTAAAATAGCAAAAGGAGCACAAGTATGGGCGTTAGACGGAAAACGGACAAGAACGGAACGAAAATGGAAAACACACACTAAAAGGTGTGAAAGGCAGATTTGACACCTCTTGCCATTTTGACCATAACTCATGGTACGAGTGTCAGATTGAAGTGTACGAGGTGCCGTTTCGAAGCTAAGAGAACAAGATATAACTTTTATGAAGGTCATTTTTACCCAGATTCACTATTTCTAGGTCAAAAGTGCGGAAACATGTCCAGGAATTTCAGTATCAGGATTTCCGACAGGTTTGATTCAAATGATTATAACTCAGTGCTCACAAATTCAAATCAAGAAATTCCAAAGGCGTTGGAAAGATAACATACAAGGCTACAATTATTAAGAGACACCAAAAGCAAAAACATTCATCTTCCTAATCAAAATGACCCATTACAGTAGCAAAAAAACATTTCTGACAGAAACAGGGCATCAGGGGCATTTTAGTCATTTCACATGCTACAGTACTCCGATTCATCTGAAAATTTACAGGTAGAATCCTCACTCAATTCTCTACAACTTTCATGTTTTGTGATAAAGCTAATACAGCCTCCATCATATTCGAATATTCAAACCAAATTCGGACAGAAAATCTAAACAAAAAGTAAAACTTGGAGTTCATCCATACCAACCAATTTCCAGCCATCCAATTCAGTTCCTAGCTAACTAAATTCAACTTCCAATCATTAATTCCCAACATTAAGTCTTGCAACTAATGAAACCCTAACCCTAGCTCTTGGCCAAGGTTCAAGACAAGCAAAACAATAAAAGCAATCCATGGAATCATCTTAGAAGTTAAGAATGAGCACTAATCAAGGCTAAACATCAACCAAATCCATCAATTACACCATGTACAAGAAATTCCAACTTTCAAAGTAAAGCTAGTTACCTCCTAACTTGATGTTCTAGGCAAGAACTCCAAGCTCCCAAGCTTCAATCACTTCTTCCTAGCTCAAGCTTCAAGATTGGATGATTGGAACACAAGACTTTCACTTGTTTTTCTCTCTTTTTTTTTCCTTTCTTTCTTCCCTTGCTCACGGTTTTCTCCCTTTTCTTTTCAACCTTCACCCGACTCTCCTCTCCCTTATTCCTCTTAATTGGTCTCAAATTGGGTTATAAGATAAAGCCTAGGAGATATTTAAGGCATGGGTCAAAGGGTTGGTCAAAACTATCAAGCCAACCCTAGCATTTCAATGACCTTTCACCTTGGCCCCAAGTGATTTCATTTCCTAGCAATTGAGTCCATAAGTTGTAAATCCCACTTAGTCCACTAATACTTAATTACACCTAACTGGGTCACTAATCACCCAATTACCGTAACTAACTCCCGTGAGCATGCAAGTTCACACCGAAAATTCATGAAATAACAAACGTTTGATTTGTACATATAATTAGGGTTTTGATAAAATATATTAGGGTTAGTACATTTAAGGTTTAGTGTGCAAACAAATTAGGGTTTTGTCGAAATTTAGGGTTTTCAAAGCAAACTAGGGTTTAAATTTCAAATTAGGGTTTTTTAGACTTGTAAAACAAAATAGCTAAAACAAAACATTTTGTGAAGTAAAACAAACCATATAAACACTTTGGTAAACAATAATGATTATAATTAATAGTATGTTGTGTTAAAGTCGATGTTAAAATTTAAACAAAAATATTAAATAAGTAGGTCAAATAAAATAAATTTTCGGGTCCTCACACAAGCAATGAGAGGATGACAATTGGCATCACCTTCACCACTCATTCCTTGCAAGACTTCAATGAATCTTCATTCTTTCTTCCATTTTTCAAGAAAATCACCAACACGAATCTTCATTCTCTTCCTTTCTCGTAGCCGGTCCTATAGAGATGAGAGAGGCGAGATTTTTCAACAATTTTCTTCACATTTTACTCTTTTCTAGCCGGTTCTTCAAGCTCCAAATAGAAGAGAAAGATTTCATCTTTTCTTCCATAGACTTTGCTCCAAGACCACTATCACATCCAACTTCACTTGCTCCTTGGTTAAGTTTGAGGGAAAGGTAAATCCTGTGATGAATCTTAGAGATCTAAGACTTATCTTGACTAGGATTGAAACTATACTAGCAGGAAGAGCTTGAACTCTTTGGACCTCTAAGTTTTATGGTTTAAATCTAATGATTTATGCTTAGATGAGCTTAGGTTATTGAAGGGATCTTTTAAAACCCGAATACCAGGTTAGATGACTTGAAGATTTTCCATACTTTGTAGTGTAAACTTGTTGGTGAATCTTGATGGTTAATAGCTTAATATATGTCGATTGTTATGTATTATGGTTATTTCATGAGATTGATGAATTATAGTTGTGAGATTGATGCGAGAATCTTGGTGGAATCTGTAGAAATACCCCCTTGCTGGCCGGATCCATTTCGCTACCTTTAGCCCTATTTTCTTACAAATTTTGGTAAAATATTGCTCAATAATCTTTGTTCAATGTTGACTTTAAATGCTAATGTAGAAGTTAAAAGGAATAATTTCTTAAACTGCTTTGCTAGACATCTCCTCGGGAGCATTGCACTATTTGAAAAAAAATAATTAATTTGGGTTTTGCTTGTTAGATTTGAAACTAGATAAGAACTTTTCAACCTTGTAAATTTTAGATTTTGCTCAATCCCCTCCATATGTCAGCACCTCACTCACTACTAAACGTTTTCAAAAAAATCACCGATTTAAATAATTCCAACCCATAAATTCTCATAAAAACAAAACCCCAAAATTAATTCACTAATACACGTCAACCTTAACCAAGACAATAATCCATCAAATTATTCCTAATTTCAGATACAAGATGAGGAAAGTCCAACAAAATTTCTAACTTCGATCCACGCCTCACCTCAAAGTTAAGGAAAACAATTAGTGAGCTAACGCAGAAGAGAACATACATGCATTTAAAAGTCTAACTTATTAAAAAGTAGCAAAAAGCATTTAAACCATACAGCTTTAAAGGATACTATCGATTATATGTTGACACTCACAACCGCCACTCTTATAGTCCAGTTATGAGTATGCCAAGTCGGTGGACTCATTCCAACCGACGATTTGAAATTTTCTTTCAAATAACATTGCAAACAGAACATTCTAAACAGTAGTACACATGCACTTGACACTCACCACAGTTGAACAAGCAAGAAATGCATTATCACCGGAAGTGTAAGCAATTTACTTTTCGAAGTTCAAAAGTTCAACAATTTTGGGAAAATCCATTTCAACCGCATTGATGCAACGCATAAATACATGCATGAACTCCCAAGAGATGCATATAAACACTTTAATATAACAAAAGAAGCACATGCATGCAGAAACAGTTTTGCACCCTGTACCGCCATCGCCATAACTCGAGCTATGAGTATCGATTAGGACGCACGAGGTGCCGCTTCGCTAAGAGAACGAGATACAACTTTCATGAAGGAAGATTTTGCCCAGATTGTCTCTGTTTAAGGTCAAAACGCAGAAAACAGTCTCAGAAGTTTCACCGCCAGAATGTTCGACAGGCCAACTTCAAACGGGTATAACTCAAATCAGAAATTGTTGGAAAGCTAGAATAAAGTATTATAACTTTCGTGCTTTGGCCAAAAATCAAATCACAAGGTATCAATGCGGAAAATGAAGCCAGTGGCTGTCATTTTTTTCCTGTTTACGCCTAACGCCAAAATCACTAACACACGCATGCCAAACTATGGACTCAAATGCAGTACCAAACATGCAATCGCAGCCTAACATTATCCGCACACAACACACACAGCCACACGCACACACCCCACATAAACACACACCGCCACAAGCTGCCCAACCAACCTTTATACATTATAGTTCCTATCCACCAACACATACACTCTCACCTTCCACAAAATCAAAATCATGAACCACCAACCTAACGGCTGGTCGGACCCTTGAAGCTTGCGCTACACCTTACATTCAACAATCACGCAAGATGATGCAACAAGAAAGCCATAACAACCACCATAACACCAAATTCTCATGGTATAATCAACACTTAAACCCTAGTTCATTCCATGGTTAGTAAAACACATAAGAACCAATCAACCAATCCATAAAAGCACTTCACAAGCTAAGCATAAGCATGAATCAAGCCATAAGAATCATCAACCAACTAGTTATAATCCATTAAAATTTCAGCTTATAGAGCAAGAGAAGAAACCTTTCTAGATATTCTTGAGTACAAATTCAAGCTTCCAATGGCAATCACCACCTTCTAGCTTCAATTCAAGGTTGAGTGGTTGAATTCCAAGAATTTTCTAGGGTTCTAGAATGAACCAAAGAGAGCTCAAGACTTATCCAATTTGTGGTCAAAGAGGCCCAAAAGTCAAGTTCCACTATTGCCCTCAACTTTGCTTTATTTCCACATTTGCCCAAACAATTTCCATTCCTATCAATTTACTCCATAAACACTTAACTCATCTTAATCCATTCAAGCTTAATCACACCTAGTTAGGCCACTAATCACCTACCATTCCTAATCATCACAGTCAAAGAAATCAGAACTTTAATCATAAACTTCGATTTATTGTCAAACGAAAGCATAAAAAAGTCAAATGAGGGTTTTTCATACTCAAATTAGAGTTTTATCAAAATTAGGGTTTTCAAAATAGGCCATTGAAATTAAACAAATAATTATGGTGAGAAAATAAGAAATAAAAACCTGGGTCCTCACATGCTCAATCTCCATAAGCACCAATAGTTTTCAAAACCCACTAAAATGTCAAACCTGATATGTTTTTCTACTTGTTAAAGCTATCACTTGAGGTCAAATTTGTCTTATTTATGAATTGAGTTTTGAGAAAACGTCTTTTGAACAGTTGTAGTACTTTGAGTCTATTTACCAAAGTTGGAATTTTCTGGTTTGAAAAAAATGTGTTCTTTAAAACTTATGACTTTACGTTGGAAATGGTGATTTGATTCGAGTTTGATTTCATGGATGAAAAACAAGGTCTCTTATAGTTTTAAGTCGCCTTTAAATGAAGGTTTTCAAAATTTGATGTCCCTTTAAAGTGTTTCCTTTCAATTGAATGGATGGATTAAAGGACTTAATTAAAGATGGTTCAATCGGGTGTAATTGCCTCAGTGCCAAGGTAACTCTAGGAAACAACTAAGAAATCCCTTTAGTCAAGATTCTTTGGAGAAATCACAACATCGATGAGGCAACTTGGGAAGTGGAAGAAGAAATGCAAAAATATCCATAATTATTTGTTTAGCAAGGTGAAAATTTTGAGAAACAAGCAAACTCCTTTATTGAAAATATTATGAATGAACCAAGGTGTCGAGGAAGTAACTTGAGGATTAGAGGAAGGAATTTGGAGGAAATACCTAGAATTATTCCATAGTTCAAATATGAATTTTGAGGACGAAATTCTATTAAGGGGGGAAGGATGTGAGGGCCTCAAAAATTTATTTTTTAAATATTGTTAGTATTTATTATTCTAAATATTGTTATTATTGTCATTAGTTTATTTGATTATTTTAAAGTCGTTCTCAAACATATTCTCCAGAAAATTTAAATGAAAATTTAATTAATTAATTAATTTATTTAATTTATTCTTGGGTGATTCAAATTTTATGTCACACATATTTTCTCGTAGATTTTTAATATTTCATCTACCTTTTTCACAATTCGGTCTTTTAGTATTAATTCGTGAGAAAATGAGAAAACACATTTTCCGAGGTAAAGAAAATGAGTGAAGTAACTATAGAATGTAAGGATGATCACTTATAGGCTAGGAATATAATCAAGGGACTAGAAGTGAGATTAAATAGGGTTTTGAAACCTTAAAACCTTAGTTGGACAAATTTCCCGAAAGTTAGGATTTTAACCTGCGATTGTTTATCCATTTAATTTCCTCCAATTCACTTTAACTTTTCCTCTTCCTTTCTCTCTCCTAACCGAAATTATCCCCTTTAATCTTCTAGTTAAATTTGTGATTCCATTCCCCTCCAAATTAAGTTGCAAGACTAGAAATTAAAAGGGGAACAAATATTCTTAAAAAAGGCTTTACGTCTTGTCAAAATTTTGTATCAAGACAATAAAGTTTTCCCTTCTTCCTTCTCCAATTTCAGCCGATCACTTTCTCCTCTTCTTCCTTAGCAAAACAGCCTCTCATTTCCTCTCCAGCTCTCCATTTCAGCCGCCAAGTTCCTCCACCTCCTCAAAGAAAACCCTCAATTTTCTTTGCAAAACCCTTGCTTAGAAGGCTTGAAGTTTTGGAGTGGTGAAGGGTGGTTGTTGGCTGAACCTTGCAGGAGAAAAGGGGGGTTCTTGGTGGTGGATTTTGGACCCTAATCTTGCTCAAACAACTAGAGGAGAAGGTAATCCTCCTACACCTAAAATGATGAGCTTTAAGTTTAATTCTTGAAGTTTAGTTGTTGGGTTTCTTTATTATTAACCATTTGTTGACTTTGGTTGTTGAGTGGGCTCTTGGAATTCCCACAAACTGAATGAAATTGTTTGCTAGTGTTGTTAAATGATGAATGGTGTGTATATGTTGGAATTTGTGGATGAAATTTGGAGGAAAACCTCAATGGAAAACCAAAATGGGAGGTGAAATGGGGGCTGAAAATTTGCTGTTTTTCCTTTGATTTTCGTGGCTTCATTTTGTAAGTTTAAGGGCTGATTATAGTGCTTAAATGATGAACTTTGAGTTGTTAATTTTTTCTACAAAAGCCCCTCAAAAGTTCTAGTAAGAATGGCATGAGAAAATTCTGCTATGGGAGCTTAAATGTTGGTTGAAAATCCTGCTATGTTTCCCCTGTTTTGTGGCTGTGATTTTGCAAGCTTGAAGTCTAAATGTAATTCTTAAATGTTAAAGAGTTAGGTTGTTAATGTTTTCCACAAAAAGCCTTTCAAAAGTAATAGCAAGAATGATAGTTAAACTGGAACAAGAAGAGCTGGAAATTGAGCAAGCCTGCTGTCCGGATTTATGGGCCTGTTTTGTGCTAAATTTTGACAAAAGCCATCATCGTTTGTGATCACCATTAGGTTTATAAAGGTTAAAAATATGTTTGTTTCGAAAATGAGGTCTTTTGGTGGTAGTTTAGATAGGTTATAAGTGATGAGAAGAAGTAGACCAAAACTTGACAGATTTGGGGCATGATTGCTGAGCGAAATTTGAGCATTAAAAACACTATCTTCTCGTGATATTTTTTGGCTAAATTTTGTGAGCCAGCAACAATATGAGATCTCTGAACTTGCAAAATATTGTTGTGCCATCCAGTCTCTCCGTGAGGAAAAATAAGCGGGTACTGAAGCGCATTGTAACAACCATAATACTGTTTCAATATTCGCTTACTTCCTACGTTGGTGCAAATTTCAATATGTCTACGGTTGTCACCAATAGTAGCATCATTCTCAGACCAAACCGCAGCAACTTGGGAGACTGTAGGAAGATTATATACTCTTTGGTCGAAAGCAAGGATGGATTTAAGGGAAATTCTATAGTCTTGAATATCATGCAATTCTGTCAAGCTTCTCAAGAATAGGCAGTAAGGATTTTCAGCAAGAATGTCTGTTAACTGCTGGACAATTGATTCTCTAAACTTGCTAGAAATTGCCATACGATTTGCTATCTCATGTTGTGTGTCATAAAAGTACAACTACAGATTTGATGCCCTCTCACCTTCTGGAGGAACCAGTGGATTCAAGAAATGGTACATTTGGCCCTGGACTCTAAATGTATACACACCATTGTTTCTCCTACTAAGATCCTTATCATAGTGAACTCCTAGAGACGTGAAAGCAAACATGTTATTGTAACTCCTAATACACTCTTGGAACTCTTTAAGCTTAGGTGTGTTTGCTTTATAAAGTTGAACCAACTTATCTGGCATTTCAGATTCTACCAGGCGTATCTCTCTAGCAAAACAGCAAAACCTAGGTGGCTCCATAAAGAATCATTTAGCACGGCAGTAAATACAATCTGGAACATTTGGTAATACACTTGTCTCAAGAGGTATTTGTTCAAGTAAAGGTATATTTCTTCTGCGCCGACGTGAACCTAAGGAGGGAAAATGTAGATGATTCTAACAGATAGAAGAAGGCAGATAATAGATAGAGATCTTGTATCTTATATGTAAGAAATAACTACGGGCTGGTTGCTGTATCAAGAGGACCAGAGGTAATAGCAAGTTCAGTGACTGCGATATAGCACAGGAGTAAAATGATCATACTAAAATCAAGCTGATTGTAGGAGACTATGGTATTTATATACTAATATAAAGGTGGATAGATAGCTGATACGCCTACCAGAGCGAGCAGGAAGAGCAAACTGGTGATCATTAGATTCAGAAGGTGCCAAACGTAAAATATCCTCACAGGCTGAGTTGGTGGTTGTTGAGTGTACTGCTAAGACAAAGGGAAAGAATTGTCAACCTATAAGAGATTATCAAAAACATGAATACTTCATTTAACAATCAATCTTAAAAGGTAGGAGGAATACTCTTCTCAACTTCTATAGCAGCTGAGGTGGAAGCAAAGATGTCTTCGCTAGAAAAAGGGAGAACAGGTATATCAAAACAGGTACAATTGTTTGTCAAGGAAGATAAAAGCGAGCTATCAGTGACAACAGGGACATCAAAACGAGGAACATCCAGTGGGTAACGAATTGAGGCCATGGCATTTACACTTCCAGTAGCCTGATCCACTGCAAACTATTGTTTTTGTTGCTGTTTATCTGCTATTTTTTCGCATATCTTTCTTTACGACGACGGTTGTTTTCTATACGTTGTTCATCATCAGAGATGAATTTTCGCTTTAGAGCCATTATAGGATATAATTTTTAGAAAATCAATGGAGCAAGTTCACAACAAAGACAACATAAAAAGCTGTATATCTGTTAAGATAAATTTGGAGCTGAATAAACAAGATACATAATACATTAAAGAAGGGAAGAAAAGAATGAATAAATTGAAAGCAAAGAATAGCTGAATAAACAAGATAGAGAATACATTAAACAAGGGAAGAAATCAATGAATAAATTGAAAACAAAGAATAATAGGAAGAAAGGAAGAAGAATGCAAAATGAAGTGCAGAAAACAAATGAGTAAAGTGTAGCATAGATGGATCAAAATAAAGAGGGAGAATGATGAGAATCTGAACACAGCAATCGGCGGGAAGAAAACAGGTAGAGAAAACAGCAGCAATCTACACATAACAGAGAGGCGAAAAAAAGGCAATGGTAAGACTGATATGTGAAAAAAGCAAAACACACAAAGTATAATAAATATAAGAGGTTTCATCCAACAATGAGGAACAAAGAGAAATAGGCTTAATAAACACAGAAATACATGGCAGCAAAGATAAGATTGGGAAAAAGAATATTTGGAGGAACTATGAACAATAAAAAGGAAAGTAAGAGAGAGAGGAAAGTGAATAAGTGAACATGATGAAGAAAGGAAATACAGGCGGAAGAGAACAAATAAGAAGGAAAGGCAATTACTTGTAGTAGAAGAATAAGATTCACTAAAGGAAAACCGAGCGTGCTAATTGTTTAGTGCAAGCATATGCTAGGAAAATAAAAGGTGTTAAAGTTTTTAAAGATGGTCAAAGAATCAAGCTGAGTAGAACAATCCAGCTGAGAGCACCGTGCATACAATAGGGAGAAGCAGAAAGCTGAACAGGAGGCTATACATACAGAGGAGCTGTAAAAAGGAGCAAACGGGGTGATTTTTTTGGAGATAATGGCACCTGTTGTTGAGGAATTGCGTGCAATAAATAGCAAACAGGAAAGTGATAAAACAGAAGGGGGAAAAAGGTAAAACCAACAATGAATCAAACTGAGGAAAAAGTAAAACACAATGAAGATGAACATTTAATAAAGAGGAGTAGGGAGAGGTACAAACAGAAACAATAAATACAGTAATGCAATCAAACCCTCAATCATAAGAGCACATGTACACAAAGGCGAAAAGAATCTCAGCTAACCAATTGTAGAGAGAGCAGAGACCCTCATAATAAATTCAAGATCCAAAAAGTAGTAGCTAATGAGGTTAACAGGAACAGTAAAGTAGGGAGTGGGAACAACAAGAGTGGAAAACTGGTAGCACAACTAAACAAGAACGAGTAGCGTAGCTAATTGGAGCACAAAACAGAAGTAAAGAATAACGGCCGGAGAGGTAAGAAGTGTTAGTATATATGCCCTAAAGACAATCACTTTTAGGGTCCCTTATATGTACTTGAATTATTTATGCATTAATAAATGACATGTTTATCACATTGATTGCTTGTGTGTTAATACTTGTGTGATAAAGTCCCTAGAATAAACTTGATCAATGAGATTATAAGTGTTATGATGATGAGACTCATTCGATTAATTATAAAGTTTATTCTTAAATATCTCTAGTCAAAGTATTAATAAGAAGGGACATTACTAATACGGTTAGACTAGCATATACTATGCCGCTTTTGTTAATAAAATAGTAGATCTCATCTACTATGGTGTATGAGACACCTAAGCAAGTATATGGGTGCTTGATGATATGATCAAGTTCACTAGATTGATCCACTTAGAGATTACTTTTGTGCCAAAAGGTTAATCTCTAAATGACATTTTATGTAAATGATTCTTGGACTTAAGATTTTCATAGTATCTTGAATATGGATGTGTATGTTTCAATTGTTATATGATTGCTCCGTAAAAGGGAATGCTCACATCATTAACGCTTGGGTATATACATTTGAAGTATGGAAAGGTAGTGAATAATCTATAAGGATTCACCACCTCTTGTGGAAGAGGAGTTATTTCATTGTTGGCCTCTTGTGAAATATGACTCAAGAAATCTTAGTACTAAGTGAATGAGTCTTAAAAGCTGGTTTTAAGTACTTGTTCTTTTGGAGTTATATTTTGGTACAAGAAAGATACATTAATCATGTATGGAATTGGTACATGTTCCATGATTAATGTGAGATAAGTATGGTGAAAGGATATAAATTACATAGTAAATGTTCATTGAAAGGTGAAGTCATCCACTTGACTTTTCTCATTACTTGGGTGGTCATGATGCATTGCTAGATGCCAATCTTGATCTATAAGAATGAGTCAATTGATTGATTGAATCAATGATAAATTAAAAGGGTTTTTTAATTTATCTAACTCTTATTAAGTGAGAATTATGATTTATTCTTATTGCCAAGTAATTGAGAACCTAATGGGTCACACACTTTAAGAATTCCTTTGGTCGAAATTAAATGTGATTCAAATAATGATTTAAAATTATTGAATTGATTATTTATGGTTTAATTTGTGAGACAAATTAAACATTGAGGACTTATGGTGTAATTATGGTTGTTTCTTCCAAGACAAGGAGTTGTACTTGGATTAGGAAATTGGATCCTTAAGGAAACTAAGTTATGCTTGGATTAGGAAACTGAATCCTTAAGCAAACTAACTCCGATTTCCATACGGTTTTGGAACAACCTAATGGTCTATAAATACCTCATATTACTCTTGCTTAAAGACACAAGACAAGACACAATTTTGAGGGTTTTATCTCTGAAAATTCGTTTGGAAAAATTACCCAAAAATTAGAAAGTTGGGCTAGGGTTTTATTTTAGAGTGTTAAGAGGAGAAAAATTGTTTCTTCTTCCTACTTGACATTCGAGCAACCCTAGTTGTGAGATAGAGTGATTATCTCATTCACTTGTGTCAATAAAAGTTAGCTAGCACTAACACAAGCAAGGGTTGAATAGCCTTGGAGGTTTTGGCAAAAGGAATTCGTGTGGATCACCGTTAGAGGCCGTACGCTTGAGCGGCTACGTGGATTCGTCACCTACCTCTACGTGCATTGTTAGTACTCATTGTTTAAGGTATTCTCAATAAACACCCTTGTACAAATTGCATGTTTTATCAAGGATTGATCCTCTTGGAATTGAAAATTTTAATTTTATCCGCTTTATTTCTTCAATTCCTAACAAGGTAATGAGCCAACCTTGATAAGACATGCAATTAGTTTATTTAGTTGTCATATATGTTAATGAAGAATTAATTATATGCGATTCAATGGTGGTTTACAAAATTGAAAATTTTGAAAAAAAAAAGGGTTTTTTTGTTTTCCGGATTTTCTCCTCAAAAGATTTTATAGTTCTTGGAAATCCAAAGTTTTGGAAATTAGATAACAAGTAGGAAACAAAATCAAAATTGGAAAATAGATATGACTTATTAGGAAATAAAGATTTCCTAATCTAACTTGTGTTTTAGGAAACCTAAAACAATAAGAAATCTTGATTCTTATTTAAGTTAATTTTCCAAATTTGATCTTGGTTATTTTCCAAAAGTATCTTTGGAATTATTGCGTAAATTTATTATGAATAAAATAAAATTATATCAAATATAATTCTGAAAAGGTGGCTGTGTCGTTGAAACTTTTAGCGACAGATTTCTTAATGAAGGATATTCGTCGCTAAAACCTGTTTTCTGTCACTAAAGCTGTTTTTAGAAATTGATTGAACTGTGCGTCGCTGAAACTTTTAGCGACAAATTTCTTGTGAAGCATATTCGTCGCTAAAAGCTGTTTTCTGTCACTAAAGCTATTTTTCAGAAATTAATTGAATTTGATTCAATCAATTTTTAAACCCTTGGATTAAAGTTTTATTGATTAAAGACTTGTGCATATAATGATATATGACTAGAACTAAATAAAAAATTTTTTTTATGCTTTCATTTAATTATATATTATATGATTGCATGGTGGATGATTATGGACTAAGACCAATGTGATTGTGTATGGTTGAATGTGTGAATGTGAGGACCCGCATATTCATGAGAATTTTAATTTTTATTTTATTTCAAAGCATTTTCATGAGAATTGTAATATTTAATTGTATGTGTTTTTTTTAAATATATATATATATATATATATATATATTTCCATTATCGACTTTATTCTCCGCCGACTGTATCGGTTCAAAATCTTCGATTTTGCACTAGTACTTGTGCCCTATACCTCGCTTCACGAAGTCACTGGCAAGAACCTCAATTTAAAACCCTAAGTTCAACCCTCAAGTGTAAGTAAGCTTGCTTGACCTTCTGTTTGACTTGAATTGCTCCGACTTGATTTTTAATGCAGCCATTTTATTCATTTTAAATCCATTCATAAAGATTAATGCCTCACTTGTGCTTTTAGAACATGGTGATCGTGAGTTTGATTTTTCCACAGCTACTAGTGAGAATTAGCTCTGCACGCTTTTCGAGGAAAATGGTAGTTCGATCACGATAAATTTTGGGCTAAAAGGATGATCATTAGTGGACTAAGAAAAGTGAACTGAGGGATTATAGGTGGTTGAGACAAGTTAAGCACAACTAGGAGCTCTAAAGACGCATAATGACCTTTGACTTTGTGTCCAAAAAGATCACTTATATCATTTTCTTCCTTATCTCATTCCACTTTACCAAATCAACACTCTCATCTCTATTTCCTTCTCCTCTTGGCGACCACCCTTCCTCATTTGTCTTCCAAAAATTTCAGCCCCAATTCCTCCATTGAAGCTTCAAGATTCAACTTAAACTCATTTCCTCTTGGAGCACCAACTAAACTTGGAAGGGGCTTGGCCTAGGCAGAATTTTGGTGGCTTGAGGACCGCCAGCATTGTTCTTCATCGTGGAAGTTGGGCCTCTCTTCATCGTGGAAGCTGAGCTGATCTTCACCGTAGCAGCTAAGGTAAAAGTTGCAAATGCTCATCCCTCCTTTCTCTCATTTCATTTCAGCTCCTAGTAGTAAGAGTAGTGTAGATGATGTAGTGGTTGGTTGTTGATGGGTTCTTCAAGAACCTTGACCCTAGGTAGATGCCTTGAGGATTTGAATGTTTATTGCTTGATTGTTGTGTTATCTAGGAGAGATATGGTGTAATTGGTTAGAACATTGAAGTAAAACAAGAGAGGAAGAAGAAAGAAGCTGGCCGAAATTTCTGCTTGAGTTGTGCCTTGAATTTTCGAATTTTTGGTAAATTCATGGTGCTCTAATGATTGTTATATGATGATGTTTGTATGTGTTTTAGTTGGTTTAAGAATGGAAGAAAACCTTAGCCCTAATTGGAACGATTTTTGTTGGATTAAAGTTTATAACATTTGGATGAAATCTGGAATTTTACTTGAACAGGGCAGTCTTCTTTTGCAGATTGAATTTCGAATTTTCCATGTTAAACTTAAGCTACTTTTTGCTTCAAACAACTCTTGGGACTTTAATTTACAAGTGTGTGATAGTTTGGGGCAAGAAAATTTGGGTTTGAAGGTCAAATGGACATGATTTGTAAACTTAGAAGGAAAGTTGGAAAAATTCCTGTTTTGTGACCTTGTTGATGACCAAACTTGGTGCATTTCGAAAGTGACCTTTTCGTGGGAATGTTTGACTGAATTTTGGCAGGATTATAGTTCATATATGAGAGTATATGTGTATCAAATTTGGTGTTAATCTAAAGTGTTTTCGACCTCCAAATGATATACCAAAAATTGCCCTGTGAATCTGGAAATCTGTTTGCTCAGTCAGCTTGACCTGTCCTGTTCTTTGGACTGTTATTTAGTGCTCGAGAGTCGAAATTGAGTGCCGTCAGCGGCATTTGAAAGTAGACTCGTAGGGCTTTCCAACGGTATGTCCCTTGTGCCCTGATTCTTTTCCTACGAGTTGCAGTGATTTTTGAAAGCTGGCTGAAAGTCAGCCCTGCTCTACCCGAAATTGTTCTAACAGTTTCGCGTGATGTCCAGTTTTGATTGCCTTGCCTCGTAAATTTGTACCTGATACCTTCTCGTGATTTTTAGAGGGTTGAACCTAGTTTCCAGCGGCTCAAGCTTTACCCATTTCTGAGATGTGTAACCCTACTATGAATTTTCTCTTAGTGAGATTTTCTGAGCTATTTTGAACTTCAAGTATAAATGTTTTTGTGTCAACTTGCTTGAGTTAGTTTGTGATGGGGATTCTCGAGATATTTTTGTTGATTGGAATGTAGGGTGGGCTCTATGAACTCCCACCCCACTTGATGATTGACTTGTGTAATATGTATATGTGAAATGGATGTGTTTTGGGGAAAATGTTGATGAGATAAGTTTAAGAGGTCTTGGAATGTGGTGGATGAGGGAAAAGAGGAAATGCCTGGGGTTGAAGTTAACTTTTCCCTGTTTTGCAGCGGTTTTCATGAGGTCTTGGGGTGGTTTTGAGGGCTGATATCTCAGGCTTTAAGCTGGGTTTTTCATAGCTAAGAAAGTCCTTCAATTGGTGCATGAGAAGGTGAATGAAATGAGGTGCAAAAAAAAAATCAGTCTTCTTTGCTGTCCAATTTGACCAACCTGTTTTGGAGTGTTTTGTCCGAAATTTTTCCACCAATTAACCTTTATTTGATCAAGAAATATTTTTAGAACCTTGGTTTTGAAAATGGGTGAAATGAAGACCATTTTGGATAAATTCAAAGCTGAAACCAAAATTTAGTTTAGGTAGGGACAGGATGGGTCACCTGATTTTCAGTCAACTTTAAGTTATAATTCCTTGTTCAGAGTCGAAATTGAGCTCCGTTGGTGGCGTTAAAACTAGACTTCAAGGGCTTTCAAACGGTATATGCTCGCATGGTAGATCATTTCCTATGATCCGCAGAAAACGAGGAAAAAGGCTGGTTTCCAGATCTGATTTGCTGTTTCGTCGCCTTCGCGTCGCTTTGTTGCACATTTTAACCCAAGTTAAGTTATTAATCTTAAAATGAGCCCTTATAGTAAATCATAGTACTCGAAGTCTAGTTTCCGTAAGCTTTGCCCAAGTTCGATGAGTATAACTTGAGATATGGCTCGGACAAGAAAGTGGGGCAGTTTAACTAGCTATGTTAAGTTTTAAACTTTAGCTTGTTGGCAAGTCCTTGATGGTTCCTTTTGGCCAGTGATCGGTGTTTGACAAGGGTGACCCAGCTGCTGAAGTTTAACGATCTTGTGCATTTTCTGGTTTATCGAATTCGGTGAGTGTTCAAGTGCATGTTGTTTTCATATTGGGATGTCCTGATTTGATGAATTTCATTTGAAAGCATGCTTGTTTGACTTGGTGGCGTGTACTTTACCGCGCTCACCCCTTGTTTTAAGACTTACTTGATTTGAAATCGTAAAATGCTTGTATGCGTGTGCTTGTTCTTGACATGTTAGAACTAAGCGGTTGTATGTACCACACTCAAGAGAGTGGGGAGGTACCTCTCCTCCCGTTTGGGTGGTTGTTGATTAAGTCGATTGGGCGTAGTCTGTCGACTCATTTACCAAGCGGTAGTATGTACCACGCTCTATGGGCGGAGGTGCCGCCATCCCGATTTGGTTTAATGATATTACTATTTTGGCCGGGCCCAGTACAGGGGTGTAAGTAGACGGGTGAGAGTAAAGTGATTTCTGATTGGGTGAGATAGTGGTTGTGAGTGTCAACATGCCTATTGAAAAAATCGACTTGGGACGGACAAAGCTGGATGTGGAAAATCGCAGAAAGATGGAGCAACCTTGTATCCTTTTATAGTGGTTACTTTATAATATTTTGTATGATTCCCAAGTTTTCTACTTGCTATTATTTGTTGAACTTGTTATCGCTTTAACCCGCTTGTGCATGCATTCTTGACCTCTTGGGCTTTGCTCACCCATAAGCTTTGTTTTCCTTAACGGTTTGGAAGTGGGGCACGAGAATCGAGGAACCTAGTACCGGTGCAGGATTACCTCTTAGTATTTTGTAGGACTTCCTCTTTTGTATAAGATTGAACTATTTGGATGTTTTTGATAGTTGTGGTATTTTGGAGTTATTATCAATGTCTTCTTGATGAAATGTCGGGGGTTTGTATTTTACGTGAATTTGTCAGCAATTTTAAATACTTTTAGCAAGGGTTTCATAAGGAATGTTTAGAATCCGGCGAGAGCTGGGCAGGTCCTTACCCCTACCGGTTTACTTTAGGGGTAGTGGGGCTGTCACAGTTGGTATCAGAGCTTAGGTTTCAAATCCTTGTAGTGTATTCTAGACTAGATGTTTAGGGTGCTTGGGGGTTAGCTTGAAAGTTAAGTGAAGGGAATACTTGTATACATTTGGTTAAGACTAGCATTCTAAGCGGTTGATCCGAAAAAAAAAATGTTGAACTATATATGATTAAGGTTTGATTTGTGATTAGAAGATTTCAGATGATATGTCGGGCAAAAATGAGGATTGAGTTAATTTACACTTTGGGGTGGCCAACCTGAGTGTTGATTGACTTTATTCTTATTTTGGTGCCTGAATACGAATATGTCATAACTATGGATATTCGCCATACTTGGAGGTTATCCAAGACCCGTGAGGAAGTAGAAGAAAAGTGGAGAGCATGGCTCGTGAGGACTCTTGGAGGAGGAGCCTTTGAGGATATCTTGATGGGGAGGGACCTCCAGGAGGTTGAGATTGAGGAGGAGACAGCGCCTGATAGTCCTGCTGAGGGCTAGATTAGGACTGACCGACCTTTGACCCGTTTACCTAGATTTAACTGGGGTGGTGCGAGCTCAAAGGCCATTGTATTTTGTTTAACCGTGTGGCCTCCTTTTGAAACACTTGAACCTGTTTTGACATGCTTTGAATAGCTGCACCTTTGTAGCATATTTGTGCTATATTTTGTAAATGCTCCCTTGCTAATTGTGCAATTCAAGTGGTAATGTATGTTAATTCTTGTTATTTCAAAGTCTTCATGTCAGCTTTTATTCCACGAATTTTTCCTGCTTAATTATTTTATTTTATGCACTAGCCATAACTAGGTTATGGACGGACACAGGAGTGATAGAGATTGTAGGCGTGAGAACTAGACCAATCTTGAAGTATGGGAAAATAATTGTGAGGTAAAATTAAGTATGAATGAAGGATGATTAAGAGATGATTATGTGGGTAGAAGCTGACCATGTCGGGATTAAGAAGAGGAAGTGATAAACGAGGATAAATAGTGGATGGGATAAGATGTTAGTTGGGTTTAAATAAAATGAGCGTGACCTTTGGCATCACATCTATCAATCCTTCCTTGCTCAATAAAAATCGATTTCACCCTACTATTTACTTTGATTTTTCAAGGAACACTTAAAAGAAGTTTTGCTTTCTTTTATATCCATTCAAGCCCTTATCCTTCAAGAAAATCGCCAAAACCAGTTTCCTTCATCTTCCATTTGCAATTGTACTTTTGGAAATGAAAAGAGAGGAAATTTTCCTGCAATCTTGGATAAAAATGCAACCCCTTGAAACTTGTTCGAATTTAATTCAATCAAACAAATTTTACCTATTTACTTGCTAAATTTAATCTCCATATAATTATTCAAGTTCCACTCCAAGAATTTAGAACAATTGAATCGTTTCTTCCTACATGTTTCAAAACATCAAAGCTAGAATATTTGAGCCGTTCTTTCTAAATCTTGCACCCCATTTCACTTGCATCTTAGTTAGTGTGACGAATCTTGAAGACTTAAGATCTGTCTTGGGGTTGAAGCTTTGCATGAGATGAATGTTTAGACTCTTTGGATTTATAGGCTTATGGTTTCAACTTGGCAAATTGTGGTTAAATCATAAAATGGATGGACTAAGGAAAGAAGATTTAGTGGGAGAATCTTGAGGTGACTTCTGCAAAACATCCCGTTGGACAAATTGGTTTTATTATTTTAACTTTAATTCCTTACAACTTAATTTAGCTCTTTCAACCATACCAACTTTCTTAAATTTTACAAATGAGAAATTCTTCAAAGTTGAATGAAATATCAAATTTGTTTTGTTTTCCTATTTGCTAAAGCTGCAAGTTAAAGCTCAGGGTTTACCCTATTTACGGTTTGAATTTTATTTCGGAAAAAAAAAGAAGAAATTTTCAGGACAACCGTGATTCTTTTCCAACGACGCGAAACTGGTAATCTTGGAATTTTATGAAACTCAAGATATGGACTTTTCCAGTTTGAAACAAAATGGCTTATAACTTGATCTTGGAACTTTGACGTGCTTTGAATTTAATCCCTAAACAAAAGCAAGTCATTTGTGTTAAATCCTTATTTAAATAGTGACTTTCAAAGTTTAGACCGCCTTTTGTCGTGAATGATGATCCCAGTTGTTTGGATGGAATTGGGGACAAGTAAAATTCCATTAATAAAGGTCTCACGGAGAAATTAGAGTATCGAGAAAACTACTTGGAGTATAGTAAGGAAAGTTTGACAGAAATACTGAGGTTACTCCTTAGCACAAGTGTGAATTTCGAGGACGAAATTCTTTGAAGGAGGGAAGGTTGTGAGGACCCGCATTTTCATGAGAATTTTAATTTTTATTTTATTTCAAAGCATTTTCATGAGAATTGTAATATTTAATTGTATGTGTTTTTTTTAAAAAAAAAATATATATATATATATATATATTTCCATTATCGACTTTATTCTCCGCCGACTGTATCGGTTCAAAATCTTCGATTTTGCACTAGTACTTGTGCCCGTATACCTCGTTCACGAGTCACTGGGCAAGAACCTCAATTTAAAACCCTAAGTTCAACCCTCAAGTGTAAGTAAGCTTGCTTGACCTTCTGTTTGACTTGAATTGCTCCGACTTGATTTTTAATGCAGCCATTTTATTCATTTTAAATCCATTCATAAAGATTAATGCCTCACTTGTGCTTTTAGAACATGGTGATCGTGAGTTTGATTTTTCCACAGCTCGACTAGTGAGAATTAGCTCTTGCGTTTTGAGGAAAATGGTAGTTCGGGATCACGATAAATTTTGGGCTAAAAAGGATGATCATTAGTGGACTAAGAAAAGTGAACTGAGGGATTATAGGTGGTTGAGACAAGTTAAGCACAACTAGGAGCTCTAAAGACGCAATAATTGACCTTTGACTTTTGTGTCCAAAAGATCACTTATATCATTTTTCTTCCTTATCTCATTCCACTTTACCAAATCAACACTCTCATCTCTATTTCCTTTCTCCTCTTGGCCGACCACCCTTCCTCATTTGTCTTCCAAAAATTTCAGCCCCAATTCCTCCATTGAAGCTTCAAGATTCAACTTAAACTCGCATTTCCTCTTGGAGCACCAACTAAACTTGGAAGGGGGCTTGGCCTAGGCAGAATTTTGGTGGCTTGAGGACCGGCCAGCATTGTTCTTCATCGTGGAAGTTGGGCCTCTCTTCATGTGGAAGCTGAGCTGATCTTCACCGTAGCAGCTAAGGTAAAGTTGCAAATGCTCATCCCTCCTTTCTCTCATTTCATTTCAGCTCCTAGTAGTAAGAGTAGTGTAGATGATGTAGTGGTTGGTTGTTGATGGGTTCTTCAAGAACCTTGACCCTAGGTAGATGCCTTGAGGATTTGAATGTTTATTGCTTGATTGTTGTGTTATCTAGGAGAGATATGGTGTAATTGGTTAGAACATTGAAGTAAAACAAGAGAGGAAGAAGAAAGAAGCTGGCCGAAATTTCTGCTTGAGTTGTGCCTTGAATTTTGAATTTTTGGTAAATTCATGGTGCTCTAATGATTGTTATATGATGATGTTTGTATGTGTTTTAGTTGGTTTAAGAATGGAAGAAAACCTAGCCCTAATTGGAGCGATTTTTGTTGGATTAAAGTTTATAACATTTGGATGAAATCTGGAATTTTACTTGAACAGGGCAGTCTTCTTTTGCAGATTGAATTTCAATTTTCCATGTTAAACTTAAGCTACTTTTGCTTCAAACAACTCTTGGGACTTTAATTTACAAGTGTGTGATGGTTTGGGGCAAGAAAATTTGGGTTTGAAGGTCAAATGGACATGATTTGTAAACTTAGAAGGAAAGTTGGAAAAATTCCAGTTTTGTGACCTTGTTGATGACCAAACTTGGTGCATTTGGAAAGTGACCTTTTCGTGGGAATGTTTGACTGAATTTTGGCAGGATTATAGTTCATATATGAGTATATGTGTATCAAATTTGGTGTTAATCTAAAGTGTTTTCGACCTCAAATGATATACCAAAATTGCCCTGTGAATCTGGAAATCTGTTTGCTCAGTCAGCTTGACCTGTCCTGTTCTTTGGACTGTTATTTAGTGCTCGAGAGTTGAAATTGAGGTGCCGTCAGCGGCATTTGAAAGTAGACTCGTAGGGGCTTTCCAGCGGTATGTCCCTTGTGCCCTGATTCTTTTCCCTACGAGTTGCAGTGATTTTTTGAAAGTTGGCTGAAAGTCAGCCCTGCTCTACCGAAATTGTTCTAACAGTTTCGTGATGTCCAGTTTTGATTGCCTTGCCTCGTAAATTTGTACCTGATACCTTCTCGTGATTTTTAGAGGGTTGAACCTAGTTTCCAACGGCTCAAGCTTTACCCATTTCTGAGATGTGTAACCTAATTATGAATTTTCTCTTAGTGAGATTTTCTGAGCTATTTTGAACTTCAAGTATAAATGTTTTTGTGTCAACTTGCTTGAGTTAGTTTGTGATGGGGATTCTCGAGATATTTTGTTGATTGGAATGTAGGGTGGGCTCTATGAACTCCCACCCACTTGATGATTGACTTGTGTAATATGTATATGTGAAATGGATGTGTTTTGGGGAAAATGTTGATGAGATAAGTTTAAGAGGTCTTGGAATGTGGTGGATGAGGGAAAAGAGGGGAAATGCCGCCGGGTTGAAGTTAATAACTTTTTCCCCTGTTTTTGCAGCGGTTTTCATGAGGTCTTGGGGTGGTTTTGAGGGCTGATATCTCAGGCTTTAAGCTGGGTTTTTCATAGCTAAGAAAGTCCTTCAATTGGTGCATGAGAAGGTGAATGAAATGAGGTGCAAAAAAAAACCTGGAAATCAGTCTTCTTTGCTGTCCAATTTGACCAACCTGTTTTGGAGTGTTTTGTCCGAAATTTTTCCACCAATTAACCTTTATTTGATCAAGAAATATTTTTAGAACCTTGGTTTTGAAAATGGAGTGAAATGAAGACCATTTTGGATAAATTCAAAGCTGAAACCAAAATTTAGTTTCGTAGGACAGGATGGGTCACCTGATTTTCAGTCAACTTTAAGTAGTTATAATTCCTTGTTCAGGAGTCGAAATTGAGCTCCGTTGGTGGCGTTAAAAACTAGACTTCAAGGGCTTTCAAACGGTATATGGCCGCATGGTAGATCATTTCCTATGATCCATGAAAACGAGGAAAAAGGCTGGTTTCCAGATCTGATTTGCTGTTTCGTCGCCTTCGCGTCGCTTTGTTGCGCATTTTAACCCAAGTTAAGTTATTAATCTTAAAATGAGCCCTTATAGTAAATCATAGTACTCCGAGTCTAGTTTCCGTAGCCGTAAGCTTTGCCCAAGTTCGATGAGTATAACTTGAGATATGGCTCGGACAAGAAAGTGGGGCAGTTTAACTAGCTATGTTAAGTTTTAAACTTTAGCTTGTTGGCAAGTCCTTGATGGTTCCTTTTGGCCAGGTGATCGGTGTTTGACAAGGGTGACCCAGCTGCTGAAGTTTAACCATCTTGTGCATTTTCTGGTTTATCTGAATTCTGGTGAGTGTTCAAGTGCATGTTGTTTTCATATTGGGATGTCTGATTTGATGAATTTCATTTGAAAGCATGCTTGTTTGACTTGGTGAGCGTGTACTTTACCGCGCTCACCCTTGTTTGGACTTACTTGATTTGAAATCGTAAAATGCTTGTACGTGTGCTTGTTCTTGACATGTTAGAACTAAACGGTTGTATGTACCACACTCAAGAGAGTGGGAGGTACCTCTCCTCCCGTTTGGGTCGGTTGTTGATTAAGTCGATTGGAGCGTAGTCTCGTCGACTCATTTACCAAGCGGTAGTATGTACCACGCTCTATGGAGCGGGAGGTGCCGCTCATCCCGACTTGGTTTAATGATATTACTATTTTGACGAGCGGGCCCGGTACAGGGGGTGTAAGTAGACGGGTGAGAGTAAAGTGATTTCTACGGTCGGTGAGATAGTGGTTGACGGAGTGTCAACATGCCTATTGAAAATACGACTTGGGACCAGACCAAAGCTGGATGTGGAAAATCGCAGAAAGATGGAACGGCACTGTATCCTTTTATAGTGGTTACTTTATAATATTTTGTATGATTCCCAAGTTTTCTACTGCTATTATTTGTTCGAACTTGTTATCGCTTTAACCTGCTTGTGCATGCATTCTTGACCTCACTGGGCTTTGCTCACCCCATAAGCTTTGTTTTCCTTAACAGGTTTGGAAGTGGGGCACGAGAATCGAGGAACCTAGTACCGGTGCAGGATTACCTCTTAGTATTTTTGTAGGACTTCCTCTTTTGTATAAGATTGAACTATTTGGATGTTTTTGATAGTTGTGGTATTTTGGAGTTATTATCAATGTCTTCTTGATGAAATGTCGGGGGTTTGTATTTTACGTGAATTTGTCAGCAATTTTAAATACTTTTAGCAAGGGTTTCATAAAGGAATGTTTAAGTCCTGGCGAGAGCTGGGCAGGCGGTCCGCTTACCCCTCTGGTTCGCCTTAGGGGTAGTGGGGCTGTCACAGTTGGTATCAGAGCTTAGGTTTCAAATCCTTGTAGTGTATTCTAGACTAGATGTTTAGGGTGCCGGACTGTGGGGTTAGCTTGAAAGTTAAGTGAAGGGAATACTTGTATACATTTGGTTAAGACTAGCATTCTAAGCGGTTGATCCGAAAAAAAAAATGTTGAACTATATATGATTAAGGTTTGATTTGTGATTAGAAGATTTCAGATGATATGTCGGGCAAAAATGAGGATTGAGTTAATTTACACTTTGGGGTGGCCAACCTGAGTGTTGATTGACTTTATTCTTATTTTGGTGCCTGAATACGAATATGTCATAACTATGGATATTCGCCATACTTGGAGGTTATCCAAGACCCCGTGAGGAAGTAGAAGAAAGAGTGGAGAGCATGGCTCGTGAGGACTCTTCAGAGGAGGAGCCTTTTGAGGATATCTTGATGGGGAGGGACCCTCGAGGAGGTTGAGATTGAGGAGGAGACAGGCGATAGTCCTGAGGGGCTAGATTAGGGACTGACCGACCTTTGACCCGTTTACCTAGATTTAACTGGGGTGGTGCGAGCTCAAAGGCCATTGTATTTTGTTTAACCGTGTGGCCTCCTTTTGAAACACTTGAACCTGTTTTGACATGCTCGAATAGCTGCACCTTTGTAGCATATTTGTGCTATATTTTGTAAATGCTCCCAGGCTTGCTAATTGTACGAATTCCAAGTGGTAATGTATGTTAATTCTTGTTATTTCAAAGTCTTCATGTCAGCTTTTATTCCACGAATTTTTCCTGCTTAATTATTTTATTTTATGCACTAGCCATAACTAGGTTATGGACTGGACACAGTGATAGAGATTGTAGGCGTGAGAACTAGACCAATCTTGAAGTATGGGAAAATAATTGTGAGGTAAAATTAAGTATGAATGAAGGATGATTAAGAGATGATTATGTGGGTAGAAGCTGACCATGTCGGGATTAAGAAGAGGAAGTGATAAACGAGGATAAATAGTGGATGGGATAAGATGTTAGTTGGGTTTAAATAAAATGAGCGTGACCTTTGGCATCACATCTATCAATCCTTCCTTGCTCAATAAAAATCGATTTCACCTACTATTTACTTTGATTTTCAAGGAACACTTAAAAGAAGTTTTGCTTTCTTTTATATCCATTCAAGCCCTTATCCTTCAAGAAAATCGCCAAAACCAGTTTCCTTCATCTTCCATTTGCAATTGTACTTTTGGAAATGAAAAGAGAGGAAATTTTCCTGCAATCTTGGATAAAAATGCAACCCCTTGAAACTTGTTCGAATTTAATTCAATCAAACAAATTTTACCTATTTACTTGCTAAATTTAATCTCCATATAATTATTCAAGTTCCACTCCAAGAATTTAGAACAATTGAATCGTTTCTTCCTACATGTTTCAAAACATCAAAGCTAGAGTATTTGAGCCGTTCTTTCTAAATCTTGCACCCATTTCACTTGCATCTTAGTTAGTGTGGCCAATCTTGAAGACTTAAGATCTGTCTTGGGGTTGAAGCTTTGCATGAGATGAATGTTTAGACTCTTTGGATTTATAGGCTTATGGTTTCAACTTGGCAAATTGTGGTTAAATCATAAAATGGATGGACTAAGGAAAGAAGATTTAGTGGGAGAATCTTGAGGTGACTTCTGCAAAACATCCCGTTGGACAAATTGGTTTTATTATTTTAACTTTAATTCCTTACAACTTAATTTAGCTCTTTCAACCATACCAACTTTCTTAAATTTTACAAATGAGAAATTCTTCAAAGTTGAATGAAATATCAAATTTGTTTTGTTTTCCTATTTGCTAAAGCTGCAAGTTAAAGCTCAGGGTTTACCCTATTTACGGTTTGAATTTTATTTCGGAAAAAAAAAGAAGAAGAAGTTTTCAGGACAACCGTGATTCTTTTCCAACGACGCGAAACTGGTAATCTTGGAATTTTATGAAACAAAATGGCTTATAACTTGATCTTGGAACTTTGACGTGCTTTGAATTTAATCCCTAAACAAAAGCAAGTCTGTTGTGTTTAAATCCTTATTTAAATAGTGACTTTCAAAAGTTTTAGACCGCCCTTTTGTCGTGAATGATGATCCCTGAGTTGTTTGGATGGAATTAGGGGACAAGTAAAATTCCATTAATAAAGGTCTCACGGAGAAATTAGAGTATCGAGAAAACTACTTGGAGTATAGTAAGGAAAGTTTGACAGAAATACTGAGGTTACTCCTTAGCACAAGTGTGAATTTCGAGGACGAAATTCTTTGAAGGAGGAAGGTTGTGAGGACAGCATTTTCATGAGAATTTTAATTTTTATTTTATTTCAAAGCATTTTCATGAGAATTGTAATATTTAATTGTATGTGTTTTTTTAAAAATATATATATATATATATATATATTTCCATTATCGACTTTATTCTCCATACGTATCGGTTCAAAATCTTGATTTTGCACTAGTACTGTGCCCGTATACCTCGTTCACGAGTCAGGGCAAGAACCTCAATTTAAAACCCTAAGTTCAACCCTCAAGTGTAAGTAAGCTTGCTTGACCTTACATTTGACTTGAATTGCTCCGACTTGATTTTAATGCAGCCATTTTATTCATTTTAAATCCATTCATAAAGATTAATGCCTCACTTGTGCTTTTAGAACATGGTGATGCGTGAGTTTGATTTTTCCACAGCTTCGACTAGTGAGAATTAGCTCTTGCACGCTTTTGAGGAAAATGGTAGTTCGGGATCACGATAAATTTTGGGCTAAAAAGGATGATCATTAGTGGACTAAGAAAAGTGAACTGAGGGATTATAGGTGGTTGAGACAAGTTAAGCACAACTAGGAGCTCTAAAGGCAAATAATTGACCTTTGACTTTTGTGTCCAAAAGATCACTTATATCATTTTTCTTCCTTATCTCATTCCACTTTACCAAATCAACACTCTCATCTCTATTTCCTTTCTCCTCTTGGCCGACCACCCTTCCTCATTTGTCTTCCAAAAATTTCAGCCCCAATTCCTCCATTGAAGCTTCAAGATTCAACTTAAACTCGCATTTCCTCTTGGAGCACCAACTAAACTTGGAAGGGGGCTTGGCCTAGGCAGAATTTTGGTGGCTTGAGGACCGGCCAGCATTGTTCTTCATCGTGGAAGTTGGGCCTCTCTTCATCGTGGAAGCTGAGCTGATCTTCACCGTAGCAGCTAAGGTAAAAGTTGCAAATGCTCATCCCTCCTTTCTCTCATTTCATTTCAGCTCCTAGTAGTAAGAGTAGTGTAGATGATGTAGTGGTTGGTTGTTGATGGGTTCTTCAAGAACCTTGACCCTAGGTAGATGCCTTGAGGATTTGAATGTTTATTGCTTGATTGTTGTGTTATCTAGGAGAGATATGGTGTAATTGGTTAGAACATTGAAGTAAAACAAGAGGAAGAAGAAAGAAGCTGGCGAAATTTCTGCTTGAGTTGTGCCTTGAATTTTCAATTTTTGGTAAATTCATGGTGCTCTAATGATTGTTATATGATGATGTTTGTATGTGTTTTAGTTGGTTTAAGAATGGAAGAAAACCTTAGCCCTAATTGGAACGATTTTTGTTGGATTAAAGTTTATAACATTTGGATGAAATCTGGAATTTTACTTGAACAGGGCAGTCTTCTTTTGCAGATTGAATTTCGAATTTTCCATGTTAAACTTAAGCTACTTTTGCTTCAAACAACTCTTGGGACTTTAATTTACAAGTGTGTGATAGTTTGGGGCAAGAAAATTTGGGTTTGAAGGTCAAATGGACATGATTTGTAAACTTAGAAGGAAAGTTGGAAAAATTCCTGTTTTGTGACCTTGTTGATGACCAAACTTGGTGCATTTCGAAAGTGACCTTTTCGTGGGAATGTTTGACTGAATTTTGGCAGGATTATAGTTCATATATGAGAGTATATGTGTATCAAATTTGGTGTTAATCTAAAGTGTTTTCGACCTCCAAATGATATACCAAAAATTGCCCTGTGAATCTGGAAATCCGTTTGCTCAGTCAGCTTGACCTGTCCTGTTCTTTGGACTGTTATTTAGTGCTCGAGAGTCGAAATTGAGTGCCGTCAGCGGTATTTGAAAGTAGACTCGTAGGGCTTTCCAACGGTATGTCCCTTGTGCCCTGATTCTTTTCCTACGAGTTGCAGTGATTTTTGAAAGCTGGCTGAAAGTCAGCCCTGCTCTACCCGAAATTGTTCTAACAGTTTCGTGATGTCCAGTTTTGATTGCCTTGCCTCGTAAATTTGTACCTGATACCTTCTCGTGATTTTTAGAGGGTTGAACCTAGTTTCCAACGGCTCAAGCTTTACCCATTTCTGAGATGTGTAACCCTAATTATGAATTTTCTCTTAGTGAGATTTTCTGAGCTATTTTGAACTTCAAGTATAAATGTTTTTGTGTCAACTTGCTTGAGTTAGTTTGTGATGGGGATTCTCGAGATATTTTTGTTGATTGGAATGTAGGGTGGGCTCTATGAACTCCCACCCCACTTGATGATTGACTTGTGTAATATGTATATGTGAAATGGATGTGTTTTGGGGAAAATGTTGATGAGATAAGTTTAAGAGGTCTTGGAATGTGGTGGATGAGGGAAAAGAGGGGAAATGCCGCCGGGTTGAAGTTAATAACTTTTTCCCCTGTTTTTGCAGCGGTTTTCATGAGGTCTTGGGGTGGTTTTGAGGGCTGATATCTCAGGCTTTAAGCTGGGTTTTTCATAGCTAAGAAAGTCCTTCAATTGGTGCATGAGAAGGTGAATGAAATGAGGTGCAAAAAAAAACCTGGAAATCAGTCTTCTTTGCTGTCCAATTTGACCAACCTGTTTTGGAGTGTTTTGTCCGAAATTTTTCCACCAATTAACCTTTATTTGATCAAGAAATATTTTTAGAACCTTGGTTTTGAAAATGGAGTGAAATGAAGACCATTTTGGATAAATTCAAAGCTGAAACCAAAATTTAGTTTCGTAGGACAGGATGGGTCACCTGATTTTCAGTCAACTTTAAGTAGTTATAATTCCTTGTTCAGGAGTCGAAATTGAGCTCCGTTGGTGGCGTTAAAAACTAGACTTCAAGGGCTTTCAAACGGTATATGGCTCGCATGGTAGATCATTTCCTATGATCCGCAGAAAACGAGGAAAAAGGCTGGTTTCCAGATCTGATTTGCTGTTTCGTCGCCTTCGCGTCGCTTTGTTGCTCATTTTAACCCAAGTTAAGTTATTAATCTTAAAATGAGCCCTTATAGTAAATCATAGTACTCCGAGTCTAGTTTCCGTACCCGTAAGCTTTGCCCAAGTTCGATGAGTATAACTTGAGATATGGCTCGGACAAGAAAGTGGGGCAGTTTAACTAGCTATGTTAAGTTTTAAACTTTAGCTTGTTGGCAAGTCCTTGATGGTTCCTTTTGGCCAGGTGATCCAGTGTTTGACAAGGGTGACCCAGCTGCTGAAGTTTAACGATCTTGTGCATTTTCTGGTTTATCTGAATTCTGGTGAGTGTTCAAGTGCATGTTGTTTTCATATTGGGATGTCTGATTTGATGAATTTCATTTGAAAGCATGCTTGTTTGACTTGGTGTACTTTACCGCTTCACCCTTGTTTGGACTTACTTGATTTGAAATCGTAAAATGCTTGTACGTGTGCTTGTTCTTGACATGTTAGAACTAAACGGTTGTATGTACCACACTCAAGAGAGTGGGAGGTACCTCTCCTCCCGTTTGGGTCGGTTGTTGATTAAGTCGATTGGAGCGTAGTCTCGTCGACTCATTTACTGCGGTAGTATGTACCACGCTCTATGGAGCGGGAGGTGCTCATCCGATTTGGTTTAATGATATTACTATTTTGTGGCGAAGGCCTGCAGGGGTGTAAGTAGACGGGTGAGAGTAAAGTGATTTCTACGGTTCGGTGAGATAGTGGTTGTGGTGTCAACATGCCTATTGAAAATCTGACTTGGGACCAGGACAAAATGGATGTGGAAAATCGTGAAAGATGGAGCGGCCTTTGTATCCTTTTATAGTGGTTTACTTTATAATATCTTGTATGATTCCCAAGTTTTCTACTGCTATTATTTGTTGAACTTGTTATCGCTTTAACCCTTGTGCATGCATTCTTGACCTCAACGGGCTTTTCTCACCCCATAAGCTTTGTTTTCCTTAACGAGGTTTGGAAGTACGAGAATCGAGGAACCTAGTACGGTCGGGATTACCTCTTAGTATTTTTGTAGGACTTTCTCTTTGTATAAGATTGAACTATTTGGATGTTTTTGATAGTTGTGGTATTTTGGAGTTATTATCAATGTCTTCTTGATGAAATGTCGGGGGTTTGTATTTTGCGTGAATTTGTCAGCAATTTTAAATACTTTTAGCGAGGGTTTCATAAAGGAATGTTTGAGTCCTGGCGAGAGTCCATTACCCCTCGGTTGCCTTAGGGAAGTGGGGCATGTCACAAAGAATGGATGGATTGATGGTATTTTGAAATAGGTCACACCCCGCCTTTCTCTCATATTCTTGATGTAAATTCTCTTCTCATCTCACTCCCCTTGAATATAACTCAAGGTTTCTCTCAAAAAAAAATGTAATGTATTTTTTATTTATTCATTAAGGATAGGGAGAGGGTAAGGATACAAATGTATAGATTAGAATTTACAATTGTAATGTACAATGAAGATGGAGATGGCACTACATCCACCATGGCATCTGAGGTGTACGGGGCATGGAGATGTTTTTGTCCCTTAGTTTGACCATCTAGTCTCCTCTTGGCTCGGGGAAACTAGCTTAGGATTAAAGTCCATAATCATCCACGTTTATAGTATGTTTGTTTATTTATAGATAAATATGCATACTATGTTTGATTTGATGAGACATTTATAATATATTTAAATTATTAGTTAAAATCCCTCAAATTAAATATTAAATCAAGTTGAAGTTGCCTTCCATTATTATAGTAAAAATGATCATGTTCAAGTTAACTTGTTGCGTACACTCAATGTTGCTTTACCATGAGGAGTTTTTGCTATGAGATAAGATCTCTGAATAATGGATATGATTTAACTAAAATTTTGTGACTTGTTGAGTACACTCAAAGTCATAAAAAAAAAATTTTTTTTTTAGAGGCAAAGGTTGGGTAACACATAAGATGTGTTGTCAAGAGTTGATAACCCAACTATCTAGAAGTTACAAGGGTTGTAATTGGTAAAAAGTACCTACCTTCTGAAATTATTTTGATTTGTTGAGTACATTCAAGGTCAAAATAACTAAATGGGATTCTAGACCCACTAGAAATTGTTAAATTCCCAAATTCATATATGAGGGTTATGAAATTTGTATTAAAATAGTGGGAGCAAAAATCAAAATTTATTTATGTCATTTAATTTGGTTTTTGTTTAGCATAAATATCAATATTCATTCTATTTTTACTTTGTTGTAGAATGTCTTCCAACATTAATTTACGTGCTATCCTTGACAATTGCAAATTGACCGATCTAATTTCTTGGGCAACGTAATTTGAGAATTGTTCTCAAGCATGGCGTCTTGTCTATGTTCTTGATGCACCCCTCCCCTTGGAACCACCGCTACCTAATGCCCCAATTGAGATTGTTGAACAGTTTAACAAACATCATGCGGACAATGATACAGTTGTATGTGTCATGTTAGCATCCATGTCTTTTGAGCTTCAAAAGCAACATGAACACATGAATGCTTATGATATAATGTTTCACCTACAAGAGTTGTTTGGTGCACGGTCTAGAACCGAGAGATATGCGGTTTCAAAGAACCGCTCGGTGTCGAATGGCAGAAGGCTCTTCAGTGACTGAACATGTGCTAAAAATGATTGGCCATATTGAAAAATTAGGCCAATTAGGCTTTGTCATGGACCATGAGTTAAGTGTTGACCTGGTTTTGCAGTCACTACCTGACACATATTCATACGTCGTGTTAACGTACCACATGAATAAAGTGGAGACTACGTTACCTGAATTGTTGAATATGCTCAAGGAAGCTGAGGCCAATCTTAAAAGGGACAAGGGCCCAGTTTTAGTGGTTTCTTCAAATTCCTCAAGGACTAAGACTAAAAAGTCAAAATCTAAGTTCAAGAAGAACAAGAAGATAACCAAACCTTCTGGGGGCATAAACAAGAATAAGAACAAGGCAAATGGCAAATGCTTCCATTGTGGCAAAGATAGACATTGGAAGCGGAATTGCAAGGACTATCTCGACAGCCTTAAAGAGAAGAAGCTTAATGAAGCTGCTACTCAAGGTGTGTATATGATTGAGGTTAATCTGTCTACTTCTAATAATTCCTGGGTATTGGATACCGGAAGTGGTTCTCATATTTGTTTGAATATGCAGGGACTAAAGGAAAGTAGAACGTTGAAGAAAAATGAAGTGATCCTACGAGTAGGCAATGGAGCAAGAGTTGTGGCCATAGCTGTAGGAACATATCATTTATCTTTACCTAGTGGACTTGTTTTAGAATTAAACAATTGTTGTTATGTTCTAGTATTAACTGCAAACATAATTTCTATTTCATGTTTGGACATTGAAGGTTTTTCCATTAGTATTAAGAATAAATGTTGTTCTTTTTCACGTAATGGAATTTTTTATGGGAATGCTCCTATGAAAAATGGTTTATACATTCTAGATATAACAAATCCAATCCTCAATGTAAACACTAAAAGGCGTAAATTGGATGGTGTTAATCAAACGTACCTTTGGCATTGTAGATTGGGTCATGTAAATGAGAAACGCATATCCAAATTATACCAAAATGGTTATTTGGACTCATTTGATTATGAATCATTTGAAACATGTGAATCTTGTTTGCAAGGAAAATTGACCAAAACTCCCTTTGGGAAAGAGAGAGCAAGTGAGTTGTTAGGATTGATACATAGTGATGTATGTGGTCCAATGACAATTCAAGCTAGAGGTGGTTTCTCCTACTTCGTAACTTTCACTGATGACTTTTCAAGGTATGGTTTTGTCTACTTAATGAAACACAAATCCGATACCTTTGGAAAGTTTATAGAGTTTAAGAATGAAATGGAGAAACAACTTGGTAAAAGTATTAAAACTTTAAGATCCGATAGAGGTGGAGAATACTTGGACCAAGAGTTTGAACGCTATTTGAGGGATCATGGTATTCTTGATCAAAGGACACCTCCAAAAACACCACAAATGAATGGAGTTTTTGAAAGGAGAAATCGCACCCTATTGGATATGGTACGATCCATGATGAGTCGTGCAAATTTGCCAAAATCGTTTTGGGGGCATGCCCTGGACTTCTATACTTTGAATGTGTTCCATCAAAGACTGTCCCTTCTACTCCATATGAGATATGGAGGTAGAAGACAAATCTTTCACATATGAAGATTTGGGGATGTCCAACTTATGTAAAGCGGGATGTGTCAGATAAACTTGAACCAAGATCTGACAAATGTCTATTTGTGGGATATCCAAAAAAAACAATTGGATATTACTTCTATCATCCAATTGAATCAAAATTGTTTATCTCAAGACATGCTACCTTTCTAGAAAAAGAGTTTATTCTAGAGGAGAGTAGTGGGAGTAAGATAGATCTTGAAGAGGTCCAAGATAAACAAATAGACAAAAGAACGATGGAACTGGAGCTAGCTTCTCATGAGGCGCAGAAGCTCCGATACATGGATCTTAGTAGGTCTAATAGACTCGCCATGCACCTAAGAGGTATGATGACATATTCATCTTAGAAGAAGATGATACTCAGGCGACCTAAGAGGTTCTAGAAAATAAAGACTCCAAGAAATGGCTTGAAGCTATGAAATCGGAAATGGATTCCATGTATGATAATAAGGTATGGACTTTAGTGAACCACCGAAGGGATAAAGCCTATAGGGTGCAAATGGGTCTTCAAAAAGAAGACCGACATGGAAGGTAAGGTTGTTACCTATAAAGCAAGGCTAGTGGCTAAGGGTTATAATCAAAGACAAGGTGTTGACTTTGAGGAGACCTTTTCACCGTAGCCATGCTTAAATCCATTCGAATAATGCTTGCTATAGCTGCACTATGATTATGAAATTTGGCAAATGGATGTTAAAACAGCTTTCCTTAACGGAAACCTTCAAGAAGAAGTGTATATGACACAACTTTGAGGGGTTTACATCTAGAAATGCCAACAAAGTATGCAAGCGCAAAGATCTATTTATGGTCTAAAGCAAGCTTCTAGGAGTTGGAACATTCGTTTTGATGAAGTAATCAAAGGGTTTGGTTTCTTACAAAATCAAGACGAATCATGTGTATATAAGAAGGTCAGTGGGAGCTCAATATGTTTCCTTGTGTTATATGTGGATGACATATTAATTATGGGAAATGACATACCCATGCTTCAAGAAGTAAAGGTATGGTTGTCCAAGAATTTCTTCATGAAAGATCTAGGAGAAGCAATCTACATTCTGGGAATGAGGATCTATAGAGATAGATCGAAAAGATTGTTGGGCCTTTCACAATCCACATACATAGATAAAATGTTAAAGAGATTTAACATGGAAAATTCTAAGAAAGGCTTGTTGCCAATATCTCATGGCATTTACCTTTCTAAGGATATGTGCCCTAAAACTGAAGAGGAAAGGGCACGCATGATTAGAACACCTTATGCTTCGGCGATAGGTTCTATCATGTACTCTATGTTGTGTACTAGACCCGATGTCTCATATGCTTTAAGTGTTACAAGCGGATACCTTAATCCGGTGACAAACACTGGGTGGCTGTCAAAAATATTCTCAAATATTTGAGAAGAACGAAAGACATGGTCTTGGTATATGGAGGTGCCAATTTGCAAATCGAAGGATACACTGATGCCACCTTCCAATCGATAAAGATGATAGTCGGTCTGGGTGTGTTCACATTATATGGTGGAGTTGTGACTTGGAAGAGTTCCAAGCGGAGACCACAGATTCTACAACCTGAATACATGCAGTGAGGCAGCCAAAGAGGCCGTTTGGATCAAGAAGTTCATCTCTGAACTTGGTGTGGTTCCTTCCATTAATGATCCAATAACTTTGTATTGTGACAATAATGGAGCAATTGCACAGGCAAAGGAACCAAGGTCTCATCAACGGTCCAAACATGTATTAAGACGATACCATTTGATCAGAGAGATCATTGGGAGAAATGATGTAAAGATAGAAAGAGTCCCCACGGATAAGAATATAGCTGATCCGTTGACTAAGCCTTTGTCTCAAAAATTACATGATAATCATGTAAGCTCATATGGCCTTAGGCATGTGAGTGATTGGTTTTAGTGCAAGTGGGAGATTGTTAGTATATATGCCCTAAAGACAATCACTTTTAGGGTCCCTTATATGTACTTGAATTATTTATGCATTAATAAATGACATGTTTATCACATTGATTGCTTGTGTGTTAATACTTGTGTGATAAAGTCCCTAGAATAAACTTGATCAATGAGATTATAAGTGTTATGATGATGAGACTCATTCGATTAATTATAAAGTTTATTCTTAAATATCTCTAGTCAAAGTATTAATAAGAAGGGACATTACTAATACGGTTAGACTAGCATATACTATGCCGCTTTTGTTAATAAAATAGTAGATCTCATCTACTATGGTGTATGAGACACCTAAGCAAGTATATGGGTGCTTGATGATATGATCAAGTTCACTAGATTGATCCACTTAGAGATTACTTTTGTGCCAAAAGGTTAATCTCTAAATGACATTTTATGTAAATGATTCTTGGACTTAAGATTTTCATAGTATCTTGAATATGGATGTGTATGTTTCAATTGTTATATGATTGCTCCTGTAAAAGGGAATGCTCACATCATTAACGTTTGGGTATATACATTTGAAGTATGGAAAGGTAGTGAATAATCTATAAGGATTCACCACCTCTTGTGGAAGAGGAGTTATTTCATTGTTGGCCTCTTGTGAAATATGACTCAAGAAATCTTAGTACTAAGTGAATGAGTCTTAAAAGCTGGTTTTAAGTACTTGTTCTTTTGGGGTTATATTTTGGTACAAGAAAGATACATTAATCATGTATGGAATTGGTACATGTTCCATGATTAATGTGAGATAAGTATGGTGAAAGGATATAAATTACATAGTAAATGTTCATTGAAAGGTGAAGTCATCCACTTGACTTTTCTCATTACTTGGGTGGTCATGATGCATTGCTAGATGCCAATCTTGATCTATAAGAATGAGTCAATTGATTGATTGAATCAATGATAAATTAAAAGGATTTTTTAATTTATCTAACTCTTATTAAGTGAGAATTATGATTTATTCTTATTGCCAAGTAATTGAGAACCTAATGGGTCACACACTTTAAGAATTCCTTTGGTCGAATTAAATGTGATTCAAATAATGATTTAAAATTATTGAATTGGATTATTTATGGTTTAATTTGTGAGACAAATTAAACATTGAGGACTTATGGTGTAATTATGGTTGTTTCTTCCAAGACAAGGAGTTGTACTTGGATTAGGAAATGGATCCTTAAGGAAACTAAGTTATGCTTGGATTAGGAAACTGAATCCTTAAGCAAACTAACTCCGATTTCCATACGGTTTTGGAACAACCTAATGGTCTATAAATACCTCATATTACTCTTGCTTAAAGACACAAGACAAGACACAATTTTAAGGGTTTTTATCTCTGAAAATTCGTTTGGAAAAATTACCCAAAAATTAGAAAGTTGGGCTAGGGTTTTATTTTAGAGTGTTAAGAGGAGAAAAATTGTTTCTTCTTCCTACTTGACATTCGAGCAACCCTAGTTGTGAGATAGAGTGATTATCTCATTCACTTGTGTCAATAAAGGTTAGCTAGCACTAACACAAGCAAGGGTTGAATAGCCTTGGAGGTTTTGGCAAAAAGGAATTCGTGTGGATCACCGTTAGAGGTCGTGCGCTTGAGCTGCCACGTGGATTCGCACCCACCTCTCGTCGTTGTTAGTACTCCATTGTTTAAGGTATTCTCAATAAACACCCTTGTACAAATTGCATGTTTTTATCAAGGATTGATCCTCTCTTGGAATTGAAAATTTTAATTTTATCCGCTGTTTTATTTCTTCAATTCCTAACAAGAAGCTACGAAGGAGCTCTGTGTGGACATAATCTATATATGGTAGAGTTTGTGTACCCAATTTGGCAATTTTTGAGGAAGAATTCATCACTCATTCGAAGCTTTAAACATTGCCTAGTAAAACTAGATTTCAGAAAGTGCAGAATTTCGAACCAGCCCTGTTTGAACTGCTATAATTTCTTGCTCGAGAGTTGGAACTGAGTGCCGTTGGTTGCTGTTGAAACTTCTTACATAGGAATATAAACTTCATAAATTTGAGAGGCCAATTCATTTTCTGTAATTTTTGGTGAATTTTCAAAATGGGCTGGTCGACCAACCTGACGTGCCCTATTTTGGTAATGTAGCAGTTTCTTTCTTGAAAATCTGGGCAATTTCTGCCCAGAATTTTAACTGTGTGTCTTCTACAAAGATTTATAATATTCAAAGAGGTTTCCAACGGTACCAAGTGTGTGAAATTTGGACTTGTATAACTCAAGTTACGATTTTTCAAAGATTTCTGCTCAAGTAGGAAGTTATCGAACTTGATTTCTTTCTTGAATAAGAGTTGATTGGTGAACTAGGAACTTATTTTCATTGTTTTTTTAAAATATTTTAGGATTTGGTGCCGAACTACAAAGTGACCCGAACTCAAACTCCGAGACCTACTTTGTCGGTGAGTGTCAAGTGCATGATTTGCCGAACTACCTGACATGTTTGCTTGAATATGAACAGTTGAGGCGAGAGTGTACTTTATCGCACTCGTCCTCCTCTACTTGACTCGCATGAACATGACTTGTTACATGACTTGACTCGAACTGAATGTCGATTGGAGTGATTCGTCGAATTAAAAGTTATAACTGGGGACGCCCAAACCTCTTGGGATCCTTGGGACCCGGTGCAAGGGCTTGGTCAAGCTTGGTGAACCTTAGGTAACGTTCTTGAGCTTGATCTATTGCAAAGGTCTTGCTCGTTGCTCGTTGTAGCTTTACCCTTTTCACCGCTTGTTTGGTTTCAGAGGGTGAACTGTTGGACCTGAGGTTGTACCAAGTGGAGATTCTAGACTTTACCTTTGCTAAGTTGACGGAGAGTCAACGCTTGGAATGGAATGGACTCAACCGCTTAACTCAGGAAATTGGCTCCGAGAGCCCCGTATCCCACCTGCTTCTGCGGTGTTTTTCCCCAGTATGAGTACGCTCACCTTGCGCATATTCACCTCAGATAGAGAGGCTCAAGAGGGTTCTCGAACCCAGCCTCAAGACTCTTGTCTAATGTGAGCCCTCAGTAGTGATTCCTTGAGAATACGGTCTCCTGGTGAAAATTGCAATAGTACAAGTGAATGATTGATTTACACGTTTTATATCTGAATTTACTGGCTTTCCTACTTGCTTGATTACGTGTTATGCGTCTTTTCTTGGCCTCAATCGAGCTGCTAGCTCACCCCAATGTGTTTTCCTTAATGGTTTCGAGATGAGGCAACTGAATCGAGGATGTTAGTACTTTTGTAGGATTTCCTCATTTTGTATAAGATTGAAATTAATGGATGAATTTGATGGTTTATGGTATTTTGGAGTATTTCTTGTACAATTGTAATTTTGGTTAAGTTGTAATTTATATTTTGGAGAACTTGGGTTGTATTTACTACTAGAACGTACTTGTGGATTTTAGCATTTTGTATTTTTTTTGGAGTTTTAGAATTGTAATTATTATTTAATGGAGTTTTAGTTTGTAATAATTGAGGACTGTGTCCCACAGAGTTGGTGGTCCACCAACCTTTGGTTCTAGGCTGGGGCTGTGTGGTAATCGAGCTTTAGGTTTGATTTTGAGTGTATCCTAGGCTTAAATTTTTTTAGGATACCGGCCTGTGGTGCTAGAGTGTTTCTTGATTGAAAAGGTAAGCATGGTACTTGATGACTAGATGAGAGAAATGAAAAAAAAAAAACTGATAGGAATTGACATGGAGGGACTAAAACTTTAATTCTGGATGTGTGCTTGTAAGAGATTTTCTTAAGAGTGTGAATAACTATACCCCCCTTCCTAATTGTGGTTGGTGTTGAATCGAGAGCTCTCTGTTGTGGCTAGTACTTAAGGGATTTTAGACCGGAGAGATTAAATTCCTAGTGATCCAATTGGTGGATGATTAAGAGATACCCTTCCTAATCTTTATTTGTTATTATGTGATGTGCGACTTTGGGATCTAATGAGAGTTAGCAAAGAAGTGTTTTGATCGAGGTTTCCTTATTTGTTTTCCATGAAGTTTTAAATTTTATATCTTTGGTTTATTTTAAACACTCTTTCATTTAACCTCATCACGCATGTTGAGTTCTCATGATTTGGACAAGAAACTGGGGCGGTTTTGGAAGACAAGAAGTGTTTTAATTTTGAAAATTTTGGCAATTTTACACCTGAGGTGTGAAAAGAGACTTACTAACTTTTAAACTCAACATCCACAGAATCACAAAACGTCCTTATGCCTTATTTTTGTAATAAAACAACTGAGTATGCACAAGGCATATTACTCGATTTACTCAAAGACAACTTAATGAGTTTGAATGAAATTGAAGATTTTAACCTTGAAAGTTTTCACTACTTGTAACTACACTAATTTCCATGAAACCTTTATATACATTGATGCATTACGTATGTTTTAGTTTGACAAGGGTCTTAGTTTGAGAATGAGCGTGCGAACCCATAAGTTGGAACTCGTATCTAAGCCTGAATAATTTTGTGAAATCAGGGTTGACTTTTAGAGTTGAAACCTCTTGGAACACTGAAGTCAATCTATGACCGAGGGATTATGGAAGGAAAGATTGATAGATAGTCTTGTGTAGTCCAATGGGATCCTAATACCTGATCTGAGCCGAAACTGAACTAGGAGATTAGATCTACTAGTGTTATGATCGATTGACCTAGTTGTGCACCTAGTAAGGTTCTCCCTTGTGAACTTAATGATTGCTTTATATATATATATATATCTTGTGATTGGTCTTATGGACATGTTTTAACCCTTTTGTAAAGAGAAACCACTAGGGTCATTCTTGTCTTTGTGGGTATATGTTTATTTATCGCTTTCATTATTGTGCTTTTGTTTAGTAAAATGGCCGTGAAAACGATTTTGTGCATCCTTTTATGATAAACATGCCACCGTGATGTACTTGATTCTCTCGGAATATATATGTATGGAAATTTGGTTGATTCTAAGAAATTCTCTTGTTAGTTTCCAAAATTTAACTTGTTAATTGTTTATTTTATTTTGGTGTTATTTCATTATATTTCATCCTGCCTTATTCTATTTTATTTTATTACATTTCATTTTTGTATCTCCTTTTGAAAAAATGTCTACCTTCTATAAAGATTATGGACGATAGACGAGGCCGAGATCGAGGTCGAGGTCAAGGATTAGGGCGTGGGCTAGGCAACCCCAAAATATGGGAGATAATCAAGAGTCGAAGTTGAGGGTTAATGAATGAGGGTAAAGAGATAATTTGTGGGGTGTATGTTGCATTTTATTGAAATCAAAAAGAGTTAAGTGTGAAAGAGTCGAACTAGTGAATAAGATAAGATTTCATAAGAGTTTCAAGCAATGAGAGGATGACAATTGGCATCACCTTCACCACTCATTCCTTGCAAGACTTCAATGAATCTTCATTCTTGCTTCCATTTTTCAAGAAAATCACCAACACGAATCTTCATTCTCTTCCTTTCTCGTAGCCGGTCCTATAGAGATGAGAGAGGTGAGATTTTTCAACAATTTTCTTCACATTTTACTCTTTTCTAGCCGGTTCTTCAAGCTCCAAATAGAAGAGAAAGATTTCATCTTTTCTTCCGTAGACTTTGCTCCAAGACCACTATCACATCCAACTTCACTTGCTCCTTGGTTAAGTTAGAGGGAAAGGTAAATCTTGTGATGAATCTTAGAGATCTAAGACTTATCTTGACTAGGATTGAAACTATACTAGCAGGAAGAGCTTGAACTCTTTGGACCTCTAAGTTTTATGGTTTAAATCTAATGATTTATGCTTAGATGAGCTTAGGTTATTGAAGGGATCTTTTAAAACCCGAATACCAGGTTAGATGACTTGAAGATTTTCCATACTTTGTAGTGTAAACTTGTTGGTGAATCTTGATGGTTAATAGCTTAATATTTGTCGATTGTTATGTATTATGGTTATTTCATGAGATTGATGAATTATAGTTGTGAGATTGATGCGAGAATCTTGGTGGAATCTGTAGAAATCCCCCCTTGCTGGCCGGATCCATTTCGCTACCTTTAGCCCTATTTTCTTACAAATTTTGGTAAAATATTGCTCAATAATCTTTGTTCAATGTTGACTTTTAAATGCGAATGTAGAAGTTAAAAAGGAATAATTTCTTAAACTTCGTTTTGCTAGACATCTCCTCAGGGAGCATTGCACTATTTGAAAAAAAAATAATTAATTTGGGTTTTGCTTGTTAGATTTGAAACTAGATAAGAACTTTTTCAACCTTGTAAATTTTAGATTTTGCTCAATCTCCATAAGCACCAATAGTTTTCAAAACCCACTAAAATGTCAAACCTGATCTGTTTTTCTACTTGTTAAAGCTATCACTTGAGGTCAAATTTGTCTTATTTACGAATTAAGTTTTGAGAAAACGTCTTTTGAACAGTTGTAGTACTTTGAGTCTATTTTCCAGTGGTTTACAGTTGGCAAATTTTTCAATTTATGGATATGCAAAGTTGGAATTTTCTGGTTTGAAAAAAAAATGTGTTCTTTTAAAACTTATGACTTTACTTTGAAATGGTGATTTGATTCGAGTTTGATTTCATGGATGAAAAACAAGGTCTCTTATAGTTTTAAGTCCTCTTTTAAATGAAGGTTTTCAAAAATTTTGATGTCCTCTTTAGGCATTACAGTGGTTGTTTAAGTGTGTGGGTTTCCCTTTTCAATTGAATACCGTGATGGATTAAAGGACTTAATTAGAGATGGTTCACTTTTGGTGGTCATCGGGTGTAATTGCCTCAGGTGCTCAAGGTAACTTCTAGGAAACTTCTGAAGCAGAAAAGCAAAGGATGTGAGAACTAAGAAATCCCTTTAGTCAAGATTCTTTGGAGAAATCACAACATCGATGAGGCAACTTGGGAGGTGGAAGAAGAAATGCAAAAATATCCATAATTATTTGTTTAGCAAGGTGAAAATTTTGAGAAACAAGCAAACTCCTTTATTGAAAATATTGTGAATGAACCAAGGTGTCGAGGAAGTAACTTGAGGATTAGAGGAAGGAATTTGGAGGAAATACCTAGAATTATTCCATAGTTCAAATATGAATTTTGAGGACGAAATTCTGTTAAGGGGGGAAGGATGTGAGGGCCTCAAAAATTTATTTTTTAAATATTGTTGGTATTTATTATTCTAAATATTGTTATTATTGTCATTAGTTTATTTGATTATTTTAAAGTCGTTCTCAAACATATTCTCCAGAAAATTTAAATGAAAATTTAATTAATTAATTAATTAATTTATTTATTTAATTCATTCTTGGGTGATTCAAATTTTATGTCACACATATTTTCTCGTAGATTTTTAATATTTCATCTACCTTTTTCACAATTCGGTCTTTTAGTATTAATTCGTGAGAAAATGAGAAAACACATTTTTCGAGGTAAAAAAAATTCGAGCAGTGACTGAAGTAACTATAGAATGTAAGGATGATCACTTGTAGGCTAGGAATATAATCAAGGGACTAGAAGTGAGATTAAATAGGGTTTTGAAACCTTAAAACCTTAGTTGGACAAATTTCTTGAAAGTTAGGATTTTAACCTGTGATTGTTTATCCATTTAATTTCCTCCAATTCACTTTAACTTTTCCTCTTCCTTTCTCTCTCCTAACTGAAATTATCCCCTTTAATCTTCTAGTTAAATTTGTGATTCCATTCCCCTCCAAATTAAGTTGCAAGACTAGAAATTAAAAGGGGAACAAATATTCTTAAAACAAGGCTTTACGTCTTGTCAAAATTTTGTATCAAGACAATAAAGTTTTCCCTTCTTCCTTCTCCAATTTCAGCCGATCACTTTCTCCTCTTCTTCCTTAGCAAAAACAGCCTCTCATTTCCTCTCCAAGCTCTCCATTTCAGCCGGCCAAGTTCCTCCAATTCCTCTCAAAGAAAACCCTCAATTTTCTTTGCAAAACCCTTGCTTAGAAGGCTTGAAGTTTTGGAGTGGTGAAGGGTGGTTGTTGGCTGAACCTTGCAGGAGAAAAGGGGGGTTCTTGGTGGTGGATTTTGGACCCTAATCTTGCTCAAACAACTAGAGGAGAAGGTAATCCTCCTACACCTAAAATGATGAGCTTTAAGTTTAATTCTTGAAGTTTAGTTGTTGGGTTTCTTTATTATTAACCATTTGTTGACTTTGGTTGTTGAGTGGGCTCTTGGAATTCCCACAAAATGAATGAAATTGTTTGCTAGTGTTGTTAAATGATGAATGGTGTGTGTATATGTTGGAATTTGTGGATGAAATTTGGAGGAAAAACCTCAATGGAAAAACCGAAAATGGGAGGTGAAATGGGAGCTGAAAATTTGCTGTTTTTACTTTGATTTTCGTGGCTTCATTTTGTAAGTTTAAGGGTTGATTATAGTGCTTAAATGATGAACTTTGAGTTGTTAATTTTCTCTAAAAAAGCCCCTCAAAAGTTCTAGTAAGAATGGCATGAGAAAATTCTGCTATGGGAGCTTAAATGTTGGTTGAAAATCCTGCTATGTTTCCCCTGTTTTGTGGCTGTGATTTTGCAAGCTTGAAGTCTAAATGTAATGCTTAAATGTTAAAGAGTTAGGTTGTTAATGTTTCCCACAAAAAGCCTTTCAAAAGTAATAGCAAGAATGATAGTTAAACTGGAACAAGAAGAGCTGGAAATTGAGCAAGCCTGCTGTCCGGATTTATGGGCCTGTTTTGTGCTAAATTTTGACAAAATCCATCATCGTTTGTGATCACCATTAGGTTTAGAAAGTTTAAAAATATGTTTGTTTCAAAAATGAGGTCTTTTGGTGGTAGTTTAGATAGGTTATAAGTGATGAGAAGAAGTAGACCAAAACTTGACAGATTGGGGGCATGATTGCTGAGCGAAATTTGAGCATTAAAAACACTATCTTATCGTGATATTTTTTGGATAAATTTTGGTGTGGACATAATCTATATATGGTAGAGTTATTTTACCAAATTTGGCAATTTTTGAGGAAGAATTCGTCACTCATTCGAAGCTTCAAACATTGCCTAGTAAAACTGGATTTCAGAAAGTGCAGAATTTCGAACCAGCCCTGTTTGAACTGCTATAATTTCTTGCTCGAGAGTTGGAACTGAGTGCCGTTGGTTGCTGTTGAAACTTCTTACATAGGAATATAAACTTCATAAATTTGAGAGGCCAATTCATTTTCTGTAATTTTTGGTGAATTTTCAAAATGGGCTGGTCGACCAACCTGACGTGCCCTATTTTGGTAATGTAGCAGTTTCTTTCTTGAAAATCTGGGCAATTTCTGCCCAGAATTTTAACTGTGTGTCTTCTACAAAGATTTATAATATTCAAAGAGGTTTCCAACGGTACCAAGTGTGTGAAATTTGGACTTGTATAACTCAAGTTACGATTTTTCAAAGATTTCTGCTCAAGTAGGAAGTTATCGAACTTGATTTCTTTCTTGAATAAGAGTTGATTGGTGAACTAGGAACTTATTTTCATTGTTTTTTTAAAATATTTTAGGATTTGGCCGAACTACAAAGTGACCAACTCAAACTCGAGACCTACTTTGTCGGTGAGTGTCAAGTGCATGATTTGTCAACTACGACATGTTTGCTTGAATATGAACAGTTGAGGCGAGAGTGTACTTTATCGCACTCGCCCTCCCTACTTGACTCGCATGAACATGACTTGTTACTTGACTTGACTTGAACTGAATGTCGATTGAGGATTCGTCGACTTAAAAGTTATAACGGGACTTCCAAACCTCTTGGGATCCTTGGGACCGAACCGGCAAGGGCTTGGTGGGAAGCTTGGTGAACCTTAGGTACCGCTGTTCTTGAGCTTGATCTATTGCAAAGGTCTTGCTCGGTATTGCTTTCGTGTAGCTTTACCCTTTTCACTGCTTGTTTGGTTTCGCCCAGAGGGTGATTGGACGGAGGTTGTACCAAGTGGAGATTCTAATGGGACTTTACCTTTGCTAAGTTGACGGAGAGTCAACGCGTTTGGAATGGAATGGACTCAACCGCTAATCAGGAAATTGGCTCACGAGAGCCTATCTTTACCCCGTGTGTTTTTCCTGTATGAGTACTGCTCACTGTTCTTGCGCATATTCACCGTAGATAGAGAGGCTCGAAGAGGGTTCTCTGAACCCAGCTCCAAGACTCTTGTCTAATGTGAGCCCTCGAGTAGTGATTCCTTGAGAATACGGTCTCCTGGTGAAAATTGCAATAGTACAAGTGAATGATTGATTTACACGCTTTTATATCTGAATTTACTGGCTTTCCTACTTGCTTGATTACGTGTTGCGTGCCTTTTCTTGGCCTCACTGAGCGTTACCTCACCCCAATGTGTTTTCCTTAACAGGTTTCGAGATGAGCCACGTGAATCGAGGATGTTAGTACTTTTGTAGGATTTCCTCATATTTTGTATAAGATTGAAATTAATGTATAAGATTGAAATTAATGGATGAATTTGATGGTTTATGGTATTTTGGAGTATTTCTTGTACAATTGTAATTTTGGTTGAGTTGTAATTTATATTTTGAAGAACTTGGGTTGTATTTACTACTGGAACGTACTTATGGTGTCGCGCCCCAATTTTGATGGTATAATGGTGTGGATAAAGAGGGAAGGATTTCGATTTTATTTGGTTTTGAAAAGAAAGGGAAAGGGGTCATGGGACTACAAAATTGCGACGGTTTGGACCCAAAAACAAAAGTCTAGAAAAGGGTTTTTAGAAAAGTTTGGAGTCGCCACTTGGTATGGAGTTTAGGTGTACCAAGTCACCCAAAAAGCTTTAATTAATGAAAACAAACAAAGAAAACCCTTTTAGACTCAGGTCTTTGAAAACTAGAGAAAAGGTTCGGGTCCGCGGTTGAAAGAAGGGAAGGCAAAGATTCGATGTTACTCGTCTCTAAGGCACCCTTCTAACCTAGCCAAAGCCAGTTGCAAGATTTAGTTGAAAATTTCCTAATTTCTAACTTCAAATTTATCACATTTGGATGTTGTCTATATGGATGCAAAACCTAAACCTAATGTTGGATCGAGAGGGGCAAATGTCTCCTTGAGGTGTGATTGGAATTGATCACATTAGTTGTGTCATCCAATTTTGATCCCTCGAGGAGGTCACGAAAAAATGCAAATGATGAGACTCGAATGAATGGAAAGTAGGGTTTTCAAAAATACAATTTTTATAAAGTATCAAGAGAAAGAAGTTGGTTTTTGAAAGGATCAATTTTAAGTGCAAAGAGGAACTTGAATTTCCAAAAGATGCAATTTTAAAAAAATGGTTTTGACTTTGAATTGCTAAAATATGAAGAAGAGAGTTGATTTTTAAAGAATGAATTTGATAGCGTTTAAAATAATGCATATGTATGTCCTAAAGAGGGAAAATGCAACATAATGGGTGCGAGGGACTAAGTTCGTGACTTTGAATCTCCCTTTTTATAGAAGGAAATAAAAGCGTGCTAAGGCTAGGAAGCCATACTCGCTCTTTTCCCTAATTCAAAGGGTAATGCCTTAAATGCACTAATCTAATAAAAGAAAACTAAATGAGATGTTTCACATACGGGATGGGATAATAGTGACATGCAAAATGGAAAGAAACTCTAAAAGTGAAAAGTGTGTGAAATTTGTATCTAATGCATGAATGGCGTTTAAGGGTCTAGCATTGGACTAGCCCTCGTCAAGAGGTTCTCACTAACGTTGGATTAGTGAGAAATCGAAGGGGAAGGCCACAACTAGCATTGGACTAGTGTGGTGACGTCAATATATTTACACAATAATTATGTAGACATGATAATAAAGCAAGTAAACATATAAAACACATAAACACATAGCACATAGGCATAATATCTAGATGCAAGGCCCTAGGAAAGCAAATAAACACATAATCATGCAAGCATGCAAAATAAGCATATAAAACTAATTATTACATTGGGGAATCTAAATACATTCTAAGGGAAAAATTCAAATAATAACCTAACTATTACATTTTCTAGACTAAATACACTTTTTGCCCAAAATTAAACCTATCTATTACAACTTGGCATCTAAGGCCTCCAAATGATTTACTCAAAAATTAAATAACATAAATAAAGACTAGACATGAATGAAAGTAAAGGAAAACTTAATTTAAAACATGCAAAATCATGCAAAACACATAATAAGCACATAATAGGAGAAAGAAGTTACCATCCCTTGATATGAGGCCTTAATTGAATCCTTAGATGATGGAAATGATTATCTAAGACTCAATGTCAACAAAAGGGATCAAGGTACCAATTTAAAGGAAAACCAATCAAAAATTCAAAGAAAGGGTATCTAAACAGATTGCAAGCAAACAGATAATGATAGGAAGTAGAGTAAGATTACGGAACAAAAGAGCATGAAATATCAACAATACAAAAGCAGAGGTTACGCTGACCAAACGCGGGTAGAACCGCAACACACAAGCATGTGCAAAAAATTAAAGACTGAGAAGAAACGCTGACTGGAAACGCGACTCAGCAGTAACCAGCCAAGCATGTGCAAAATCAAAGATCCAGAGGAAGCGAACTGGAAGCGCGACCATCTCGTAACGATCCGCTTTTCCCATCTTCAAAATATCGGAAGATTGCTTCAGTTTTGAACAATATCACAAAACAAAATCCTCGAGGCAAAGGGATCTATTTAAAGCATCAAATATCAGCATTGAGATCATGTCAAAACAAGATAAAATCGAAGAAGGCCAAATCTTAAGCATCGCATCATCAAATAGGCAAAAGGGGGAAGAAGCGTAGGGTAAACGGGATCATGGATCGCCTGCGTAATGCCCAGCGTTTCTTCACATCTTCAAACATTCAACGAAACGCGGATCGTTACGAGATAGTCAGCGCAAGAGATCCGCGTTTCTTCACAACTTCAAACATTCAAGAGGAAGCGGACCGTTGCGGGTGATCCGCGTAGTAGTCAGCGTTTCTTCACATCTTCAAAGCGTGAAGAACATTTTTCCAAATTTCTCGAATCACAACATCATCACGAAGCATCAGGGCGTCTAATTTTAAACGTAAAACCAATCTAATAGCCTTACCAAGGCTATATAAGCGTAACATGCTCATATAACAACACACAAACATCATCAACTATCATAAAACATCAAAACATAGTCAAGACCTTGGTTCCACCAAAAGGTCACATTTTCAAGATTGACCGGAAAAAAGCGATAGATAGGGTATGGAAGACTACGATTCGAGCTTGAGAAGAGCGAAAAGAAATCCCCAAAATTCCAGAAAATCTTCACAAAAGAAACCCTAGTTCTTTCTTTCTTTTCTCTCTTTTCTCCTTTTACTTTGATTTTCGATCGTTTTCTCTGCTTTTCCTTTTCTCTCACCTCCCTCTTCTCTCTTTTCTCTCAGATTTTCCACCCCTTGTTAAACCCTAATCTAGGCTATTTATAGCCACCCAAACCTAGAACCAAAGGTTTTGATGTTCTTGGGATGGGTGAGCTAATCTTGAGCGTTAGATCGGTTGTTAGGGTTTAGGGGTGAATTGGGAATGTTTAAATAGGTTTCTTATCGTTCAAGCATCGAAAATACAGTGGAAAATGATGATCCAAGCTACGGAAAAATCCAGCGTCATTTTTTTTTTTACGCGGACTAGTTACTGGACTCACCCGCAATTGGTCGGTCGCTTTTATGACTTTGACTTTTTTTTTTTTTTTTTTTAGAAAAACCTACAAAATGAGAAAAAACATATTAGAAAATTCAAAGATAAATAACTAAACATTAATAGATAAAAACATGGGAAAACAAAAGAAATAGTCAAAATTTGGTGTCTACTTGCCCTCTTTGTCGAAGTTTGAAGAAATTCTAGACAAAGGCGTGAACCAAATGCTTACCGGTTTTTTGGTTGTATCTGAACCACAGCAGGAATGTTAAATTGCCAATTTTCAAACAAACATGCATAATGTGACCGAACTCGTGTAGAGTTGCCTACGTATCTCGACATGAGAATCAGGTCAAACGTAGTTCCAAGCAAATGGACTATAATGAACTGAATCTTGTAAAATTCTAGAACGGGAGGTAGAAGGGTGCCCGGCGGAGGCTGAGACTCACCAACAGAAATTTAAATTTGAAGAACGGAGATAGAAGGGTGCCCGGCGGAGGCTGAGACTCACCAACAGAAATTTAAATTGAAGCAGGGGATTAGAAGGGTGCTGAGCGGAATGGTGAGACAGCAAATTTAAATTTAGAAGGGTGAACAAAATTGAAGCGGGGATAGAAGGGTGCTGGCGAGGAGTCAGACAACAAAAAATTCTTTCCAAATTTAGACTATTGATGGGATTGGACCTCAAGCCCGAATGACTAGATGGGAAAATGCAAATATACTATTCAGTGGGATTGGACCCAAGCCTGAATGACTGAAATAAACTATTCAGTGGGATTGGACCCAAGCCTGAATGACTAAAATAAACTATTCAGTGGGATTGGACCCGAGCCTGAATGACTAAAAGAAAAACTCTTCAGTGGGATTGGACCCGAGCCTGAATGACTAAAAGAAAAACTCTTCAGTGGGATTGGACCCGAGCCTGAATGATTAAAAGAAAAACTCTTCAGTGGGATTGGACCCAGAGCTGAATGACTAAAAGAAAAACTCTTGATGGGATTGGACGAGCTGAATGACTAGATGAAAATATAAATCTTTGGATTGCGGACTTTGAAAAATAAAACACAAGTTGTTCAAACATGATAAATGTAAAATGCCAGTAATGATGCACTCGATGAAATGGTGCAATTCTGATTTTTTTGATTTTCTTGACTTGAAAAGCAAGTGATTGATAGGAGCAATGACTTCTTCTTCTTTTTTTTTTTTTTCTTTTCTTTTTTCTTCTTTTTTTTCAAAAATTGATGGATTTTGGAAAATTGAAGAATGTAACTGAAACCTTTCCTCTGCAGGGTTGGGACAAATCCACATATGTTGCCATCGTCTTGATCTGCGAATCTTTTCCGGCAAAAATTAATTTTGAATGCATTATCCAAAATTGGAGAGCACTTCTCTCAAAACAAAATTGCCCGGTGTCAAGGAATTGTTAATCCTGCAGAAGTCACGAAATATTAACCAATTAGTCCATGGCAATTCAAAATTCTCTTTTCTTTTTTTTTTTTTTTTTTTTTTCATAAAGTGTAAAAACTCTTGTGATCACAGCTGTTGACCATTAGAATGACTAAAATGTATCAGAACTATGCAATAAGACACATTCATGAGATACTTATGCTTATGAAGCATTGCTTGTTCTCAAGTGATAGGGAATATTCATCAAAACAAGCTATGGGATTGAAATAAACCATGTGATCTTGGAAATCCAAATCCTCATAAACTAGGCAAAACATTATTATGCAATTATTCAATTTGCATCAAGTACTCATAATGTCAAGTAAAAGAGAGACAATTATACCTCAATTTTAACAATTCAAGCTTGATTTCTCACTTTCACCAAATTTTGCAATCAAACGACTCATATAGTCAATTAAAGCTCGCCTTTTCCACAGTTTTTCTCAAATTTTATTCCTAAAAAGGATTTACTGAAACACATCCTCTTATTCAAATTGCAATAATGTCTTTTGACGCGAAAATCAACACTTTTAGGTGAAGACTCCCGGTTACTCGACATATGCCTTCTTGCTCAAATAGTAAAGATGTCTTTTGACGCGAAAATCAACACTTTTAGGTGAAGATCCCCGGTTACTCAACATTTTACTTTTTCAAACTGCTTTGCATACTCGTAATTCAAGCACCGTTTTACGCGAAAGTTAACATTTGTAGATGCTAAACCTCCGGTTACTTGGTACTAAAATCATTGGAGTAGAATTTAAATTCTCACTTTTGCTACTTTTTCTTGCTTTTGCCTCTTTTTCTTTTTCTTTCTTTTTTTTTTTTTTTATATCAAATGGAAAAGGATCATTTGCCAACAATATCAATCATTTTCTTGTAAAATCCAATGAAAAAAAGAGATCTCATTTAATAGGAAAAAATTCGAGGCATAATTTTCCCTATTTTACAAAACATACTTTCTAAAGTGCCAATGTCTTAACCACATAACAATTATTTCCGAGTAAGATGGAAAAAGGATTTTTTAGCATCACACGGGCTTTTATTTCAGAAGGATGAAAACAATTGCAATCAAATTTTGAAGAACAAATCAATTTGTGAGGCAAATGTGCAATTTGGACAATTTTTTTTTTCTTTTTTCTTTTTTCTTTTATAAGCACATAAGAGCCAATTTAAACAAATATACACATTGATGCAAACAAATGAATCAAAGTATTTCTAACAGTTAAACCTATGTCTAAAAAAAAACACAAGATCAAACATAAAGGGGAAATAAAGCAAGAATGAAATGAGCGCAAATCGGTGTGTTTATCGACCCCTCAGCTCCATTACCTCCGGTGGCCTCTTGGATAAGTTTTCGGAATGTCGAAGCCATACATTTGAAGAAAAGAATTTGAAAAGAGCGTGGGTTATAACACTAGTAGTGTGTATGAAAACTGTTTCCCAAATTTTCGAAAAGGCACTTGTCCTTCCTCAATTTTGCAATTAATCAATTTTCAAAATGATTTAATCATACAGATCTAAACATGACTCAAAATGAAGTTGGTCTCCTCAACTTGACCGATCGTCACTTGTCCCTACTTCTCGCAAAAGAAAAGAAATGGTAAAAGCAATAATAACGCCACCGTTTGACCCTTTTATCTCAAAATAGCGTAAACATGAGTTCTTGGGCGTCGATGGCGGTGTCGGCTGAATTCCTTTTGTTTGACCGGTCAGATGTCGTTCCGCTTTACGAACCCATATCACCCCATACCTTCCTGGTAATCTAAGAAGATTGTCCTTTGATGAAAATGCCCTTTTGATGAAAATTTGTGCAAAGAAACAATTTTATTTTAAAATGACATCATATCCATAGAATGAATGCTAAACATGGCAAAATAAAAAACCAAACGCCAGGAAAACTAATTAAAACAAAAGCGTCACACTTGACCTTTGGATATCATCTCCTTGGAATTTACTTGACGGGGGTGCTTGATATAAGGTAAACCGATAGGTAATCACTTCCCTTGTCCCATGAACTTTTCTTTTCGCTTGTTTGCTTTTCAAAACTTGCCTTAGTACCCTTTCAGGATTTACCTTGAAGTTGGTGATAGTGAAATAGATTTAAAACCAATTTTGTCAATTTAAACATGTTTGTTAAAATGGTGGCATCGATTGAGACAATCCACCGACAAAATTCAGATAGAATGTATTTGCATCATTTGCCTTTTGATTGAAAAGTTCCTTCAAATTTTTTTGCAAAAGGTGGGGCCTATAACACTAGGCTTTTGCAAGGGGTTTGAGTGTGGTGTAGAGGCAGGTTTAAACTAGGTTTTTTTTTTTTTTTTAAATACAAAAATTGCCCCAGTGTGGGGTTTGTGATTTTCAGAGGGCTTTGCTAAATGATTAACCGTTCTTTTATAGGCTCAAATGGGAGAATTGGGGGTTTTGAAGTGTTTAAAAGAAAATGAAGCAGGTCGGCTGTTCAGACCACCCTTTTGCGGCAATTTCTAAAGAAAACTTTTGCTCAATCATATGAAAAATCTTTTACACATGTCTGAATTGATTGGTTGAGGAAAAATCTGTCCATCCATCTCCATGAGGACCAACGCTCCTCCAGGTAGCACCTTTTGAATAATGAACGGCCCTTGCCAGTTCGGAGCGAATTTCCCTTTAGCCTCTTCTTGTACCGGAAGGATTCGTTTCAAAACCTTGTCCCCCCGAACCTGCGAGGTCTAACTTTTTTGTTATAAGCCCGAGCCATCCTCTGCTGGTAACATTGCCCATGACAGATGGCATTCAACCTTCTTTCATCGATCAAAGACAGTTGCTCGTGACGTTGCTTAGTCCATTCGAACTTCTTCCAACGAGCTTCCATTAGAATCGCAAAGATGGGATTTCAACTTCAGCGGTAATACCGCTTCCATCCCATACATGAGAGTAAGGTGTTGCCCGGTAGAAGTTGGGATTGCAGTCCTATATGCCATCAAGGCAAAAGGTAACTTTTCATGCCAATCGCGGTGGGTTTCTGTCATTTTGCGGATGATCTTCTTCAAATTCTTATTTGCAGCCTCACGGCTCCATTCATCGAGGTGCGTAAATAGCTGAGTTTGGTGTTTGATTTTGAGCTGTTCACAGACCGTTGACCATGTCGTTGTTGAGGTTCCTGGCATTATCTGTGATCAGAGTTTCTGGCACTCCAAAACGACAGATGATATTGTTTTTCATGAAATCTGCTACTACTTTCTTAGTCATGTGCTTGTAAGATGTAGCTTCCACCCATTTAGTGAAATATTCAATAGCCACTAGAATAAAACGATGCCCATTCGAAGCAGGAGGATCAATAACTCCAATTACGTCCATTCCCCACATCGAACATGGCCAAGGAGGCGGTGGTGCGTGCGGTTACGTAGGAGGGCATGTATAACATCACCATGCAATTGGCATTTGACACACTTTCGAACAAAATTTACACGGTCATGCTCCATAGTAAGCCAAAAGTAACCCGTTCTCATGATCTTCTTAGCCAACAAGTGCCCATTCATGTGGCCCACAAACACCGCTATGTACTTCCCTCATCATGTAATCAACTTCTTCTTCATCAAGCGCACCTCAAAGCCCTAGGTGGGGCGTTTTCTTGTAAAGCACCTCACCATTTAAGAAAAACTTTGAAGATATCCGACGTAGAAAACCCTTCGCGGCTGAATCTGCTCCGGTAGGATAAACTCTAGTTTTGATGAATTCCTTGATGTCATGGTACCAAGGGTGACCGTCGAGTTCCTTACGTGACCGGGCAATGTCGAGCTTCTCTTGGAGTTGGATGCGTATAGGTTCGATCACTAGTTCATCGGATGTTGAATCATTGAAGAACAAAGTAGCCAAGGCGTCGGCAAAGACATTGCGAGTCACGAGGGGCGTGCCTAAGCTCAATTCCCTAAACCTCTTGATCAAATCGAGTAGGCTGCGGTGATACGGTATGATCTTTGAATCGAGTCACCCACTGTTGGAGAGTTTGATGCACAAGTAAGTCGAATCACTGAATACTATCAAATCTTTGATGTCCATATCTAATGCCATCCTTAATCCAAACATGCAAGCTTCATACTCAGCCATGTTGTTGGTGCAAGAAATTGTAGCTTGGCTGCAGCAGGATAATGCTTTCCCTCTGGCGACACAAGTACGGCCCCGATTCCGGCTCCGAAAGAATTCGAAGCGCCGTCGAAAAATAACCTCCATCCTTGATATTGCTCAGCCATATCTTCCACAGTACCGACAAACAAGATCTCTTCATCAGGAAAATAGGTGTGCAAGGTGGTAGTCATCTTCCATTGGGTTCTCTGCTAAGTGATCGGCTATTGCTTGTCCCTTAATTGCCTTTTGCGTGGTAAAGACAATATCAAACTCAGATAACATCATCTGCCATTTAGCCATACGTCCCGTTGGCATCGGCTTCTCCAACAAATACTTGAGGAGGTCGAGCGGAAATGAGATAAGTGGTGTGACTGTGGCGGTAATGCCTTAACTTTTGAGCGGCCCATGCCAAAGCACAACAACTCCTCTCGAGAAAAGAGTAGTTAGCCTCATAAGTGGTGAACTTCTTACTCAAATAGTAAATGGCTCTTTCCTTCTTTCCAGATTCATCGTGTTGTCCCAAAACACACCCACGGCTTCATCGAGCCTGAGGATAAATACATGATCGGAGGCCTCCCTGGCGTTGGTGGTACTAGGACCGGGGGATGAAGCAGATAATTCTTGATCTTATCGAAGGCTTGTTGACAGTCTTCATTCCAGTCCATCGGTGCATTTTTCTTTAACAACTTGAACAGGGGCTCACACGTAGATGTCAATTGTGCTATGAATCTACCAATGAAGTTTATCTTTCCTAGGAAACTTTTCACATCCTTACGGTTTTGGGGTTGGCATATCTCGGATCGCCTTAATCTTTCTGGATCTATTTCTATACCTTTCTTGCGACAATAAATCCTAGCAATTTACCGTGGAGCCCCAAAGGCACACTGCGGATTCAACTTTAAATTGTACTTCCTCAATCGCTCAAACAGCTTTCTCAAATCAATCAAATGATCTTCAACTCTCTTGGACTTGATGATGATGTCATCCACATAAACCTCCATCTCCTTGTGAATCATATCATGGAACAGGGTGGTCATGGTTCGCTGGTAGGTAGCTCCTGCATTTTTCAAACCAAAGGGCATGACTCGGTAGCAGAAAGTCCCCCAAGGTGTGATGAAAGCAGTCTTCTCTCGGTCATCCTCTGCCATCAAAATCTGATGATACCCAGCGAAACAGTCTCCAAAGGATTCGATCTCATGTCCAGCAGTGTTGTCCAAAAGGATGTGAATGTTTGGTAAAGGGAAGTCATCTTTAGGGCTAGCTCTGTTCAAATCTCTGTAATCAACACACACCCGCACCTCTCCACTCTTCTTAGGAACTGGGACAGGATTTGAGAGCCATATAGGGTAGTGTGATACCATGATAATCCTAGCATTCAGTTGCTTAACAATCTGTTCTTTTATTTTGAGACTCATGTCTGGTTTAAACTTGCGGGGCTTCTGTTTTACTGGTGACATATTTGGATTGGTAGGCAGTCTGTGGACCACAATGTCTGTAGAAACCCCTGGCATATCATCATAAGACCATGCGAACACATCTTGAAACAAAGTTAAGAACTCAATCATCTCTTTTCTTTGTTCCATGCTCAAGTGAATACTAACTTTGACCTCTTTAACCTCTGCCTTAGTTCCAATGTTAATGATTTCTGTTTCCTCTAAGTTCGGCTTGGGTTTTTCCTCATATTGTTCAAAGGTCTTCGAGATAGATTCATACTCATGATCTCCCTCGGTATCACTTTCGTTTTGAAATTCAGATTCTAAAACTCCACATTCATGAGGGATATCGAGACTGCAGTCATCAAATTCCAAAGTGGTGATATCCAAAGGGTCAAATGATTTTATTTGAGGCCATCTGAAAAGAAATAAAATAAATGTGCGAAAGTAAAATGAGTGGAACATAACTAAAGGACAAAAGAGAAATTCCATTTCATTTGGTAAAGAGCAAGATGACAGATACTAACATGGAAGCATAATTAAAGACATAATTTTAAACAAACAAAAAAAGTAAAATAACAAGTGCATTATTTTTTGAAGACATGATCGATATTAAAGCATGATTCATTTCTAAGGACAATCCCCTCAGATTTACGAAACCTCCTCCGAGTAGGCGGACAATCGGCAGCCAATTTTGCATGGCCTCTGGAGGAATCAAAGGAAACTCCACATTTTGCTCGGGATGGTGTCAGGGTAGCCGACAAGCGGTTGAGATAGTCCGTCTCTATATCCTCGTCGGACTTTTCTTCTTCAACCTCGATATGATTACTCGGACGAGGCGAGGGAATGCGTCTGAGGCGGGATGTAGATGCTGATCTGCTTTCCTTCCTTCTCCGCTTGCTTGTGTGCCCTCATCTCCTTCTTATCCTTGGCGGTTGGATGAAAACCGAGTCCGAAAGTGTTCTTCTGTGTTGGCATTTCAACCGGCTCTGGAATTCCTTGCAAGTTTTTCCCAAGGCCTTTTCCCATCTTAAATCCTCCTCGATCATTTCTTTGGCCATCATCACACTAGCTCAGTCAAAACATGATTGTGGCGATTTACCATTGGGGCCCATCCACGAAACTATGTTGTATGGTGAGAGGAGACTAAGTTTCTCTTGGCTTTCATCCTTGGACCCGGGGTTGACAACCATAGTGCAATCATCTTCGGCAAACACGGTGATCAGCTGGTCATTCATGGTGAACCTCGATGTCGATGAAGAAAAGGCAGAACCGAGTATGTATCCAAGGTCGCCCAACAAAATATTGTAGGCTGGTGAAATCCATTACTTGACAAGCCACTTGAAATTGTGCAGGTCCTATCTCCAAGACCAGGTCCATCTCTCCCATAGATTCCCTCCTTGCACCATCGAAGCCTCTTACTATAGTAGCTGACGGACGCAACTTGGTGTCGGACAGCCCTAGTTTTACAAGTGTGTTCCACGGGCAAATGTTCAGTGCCGATCCATTGTCTACTAGCACTCTTGGTAGCAACCTTCCATTGCAGCGCACAGATATATATAAAGCTTTATTGTGCCCTATCCCTTCGGCAGTCAAATCCTCGTCAGAGAAGTAGATGTGATTAGCGGCCAGCACGTTTTCAATGACATGTGAGAACTTCTCCACAGGGAGATCCTTAGGCACTTGAGCCTCATTCAAAATCTTGAGGAGCGCTTCCCTATGAAGTTCAGACGTCAAAAGCGATTCAAGATGGAAATGCGTGCGGGCATCTTATCAATTGTTCCACAATCTTGTACTCGCGTTTCAACATTTTTAAAAATTCAAGGTCTCGGTGTCAGTCACTGGTGGCTTAGGTGGCATGGGACTCTCTCGACTAGTTTCTGGATTAGTGAGGACTCTTCCAGACCTTGTGATGGCAGTCACCCTTTCTTCCATGTCCTTGTTTTCAAAATGCAGGGATGGTTCATCGTAGTTCCATGGCACCTCTTGCAAATTGTTGACAGGCATTTGTTCAGGGTACTCAAGTATGGCTGGCTCTGGCAATTCTAGAATGAAAGGTTTTTCAGCACTGCATGACTCAAAGGGGTCCACCTCTATCACAAAAGGCTCTTCTCTTCTTCCAGACGGTTGATTAAACTTTCCTTCAAAGATATCTTCCATATTCGTGGTCAAGAACTCCTTAGCAGACAGAAGCCTCCTTTCTCTCAAATGATCCACTCCCATTACCTCACTTTCCTCTTTAATGAACTGAGTAGGGTCAACAAACTCTTCATCCACGCTAATCACTCCAACGGTGTTTTTATGCTCAGGAGAGGGTTTTATTGGCGTTGGCCCTTGCTCATTCCTTCTTCTGAGAACTATGTCCCCATCTACCATGTCTTGAATTTTATGCTTCAAGGCCCAACAGTTAATCGTTGAATGTCCCGGGCTTCCAGAATGGTAGGTGCAGACGGCATGAGGGTCGCACCCAGGAGGGAGTCCTCGGGGATATAATTTGGGAGGGACAGTGCCGATTTTCCCAGCGGCCTTCAATTGCTCATACAGCTGGTCAATGGGGCGGCCTAGATCGGTGAAAGTTCGAAAGGTTTTCTGTTGAAACGAATTTTGGACAGGATTCTGTGGGGCAGGTCTAGGAGCATAGTTTTGGGGGTAGGAGATAGGTTGGGAAGTTGAAAACATAGGTGGGGAATTCAAATGGATAGGTCGGGGATGAGGCATTTGGGTGGCAGTGTGATAAACGGGTTGATGGTAGGGATAAGAGTATGAGCTTGAACTAGTTGGGTTACTCGGACTCGGGCACGAAGGTGGGCTGTGATCCCACAAAGCAGCTTCTCCTTCTTTCTTTTAAGCGGGAGTTTCCTCCCGCCATTCTTGCAATGCTTCCATTCTTTGTTTCACATTGACAATTTTTCCAGCTTTAACAAATTCATCGTACTCCTCTAACTTGTTGACAATTGTAGTAAAAGAACTCCCAGTCATTCGGAAAATTTCCTCAAAATAAGGATCATGAGCCTTAATGAAATGCGTACAATCTCCTCTTACGTCATGGGAGGCTCAACTTTAGCGACCAACTTTCTCCACCGCTTGGCATATGACTTGTGATCCTCTGAGGGCCTTCTCTTGGTCCCCTCAAGCGTGGTTCTGGTCGGTGCTAGTTCACAATTGTATTCGTATTGTTTCACAAAAGCAGTTGACAAATCCAGCCAAGAATTAATTTCACTCGACTTCAAGTTCGAATACCAATCCAAAGCATCCCCCTCCAGACTCTCAGGGAATAGGCGCATGGGCAAGTTCTCATCATCTATCGGTTTGCCCAGTTTGTTGGCAAACATCTTGAGGTGTGTCTTGGGGTTACCGGTTCCGTCATACTTGCTGAACTTGGGGGTCTTGAAACCCACGGGCAGCTGCACGTCAGGAAACAGGCAAAGGTCGTCATAATCAAGACCACCATGTCGGTTTAGTCCCTGATTTTTCCTCATGAACTCATCAAATTTATCCAGCCTTTTCTGCAAATCTTTGTCAACCGGTGCAATAAGGTCATCCACCGCTGGTCTTCCTTGGGAAGTCAAATCCCACACAAAGGTTGATGGTATGGTATTGAAGGCTCGGAAGGTGAGTAGGCATGTTTAGAGTGATCGAGGGAGTATGAGGGTTTGTCTTTTTTGGTTGGGCTTAGTAGGATGTAATTAGGGTGGGAATGTGGAAGATTGGTATGGGGATGAGAAAAGGTAACATCGTGTGGGTTAGAAGTAGGTGGGACAAAAGTGGTTTGAATAGTGGTCAGGAAAGGGAGTTGACTATCTGTCACAAGGGGGTTGCTAACAACGGGTCCCTGTTCATTCGAGACACCTCCTCTATTATTATTTGCCACCGGTGATCAATTATCATGCCTTTGTGCGACCATCTCGGCGTTCATCTCATTAAACCTTCCCAATACTTCACTTAACTGAGCTCCCAGGGCAGCAAAGTCGGGCGAAGTGACCAAAGCGTTCCTATCTGAGCCTTCCGGTGCAGAACTCATGTTTACGGGCTGCTTTGAGCTTTTGCTTTTAGAACGGGTAACGATGGGGCTTCTGCGTGAAGCTATTTTTAAAAGTACCTGAATCGGAAAAGGAACACATTTTAGAAACTTATTTCCAAAGGGGAGCTGCAGAAATTAAAAGAAAAAAGAAAAAAAAGGACGGAGTTAGTGACTGTTTATATAATTCGGATGCATGCCCTAGAGGGGAGCCCTTTTGTGCCAAGGGTAGGCCTAGCATGATGCAATACTTTCAAGGTGGGGCCCGTTCATCAAACCTGAAATCGGACACTTGTGAAATGATGAAAAAGGTTCTTCATTAGCAAATTCTAAAACATCATAGTCTACATCATCTCTTGAAGGCGTTCTTGTACAAAGCCATTGAATTTTTTCAGCCTATCTATTACAGCGTCTTTTGGTTCTTTAGAGTAGGGGTTCCTCATGCGCTCAGCTTGGTCATATAGTTCTGCACATTTCCGTTTCAAGTCTTGGTTCTTTTCTTGCATCTCCTCATACATCTTCTTGTTCTTGTCTGCCAAATCCTTGTTTGCTTATGCAGTTGCTTCAATTGTACATTCTCTCTATCCTTTGCCTCAATGACCGCCATCTCTTGATTTCATCGTACCCTTTTGTCTTCCGATTCCCAAGCCAGTCTTCATACTGAGGTGTGACCAGAGCCAACTGTTTATGTTGTGGAATGTAAGCAATATCCTTGTCCTCGGACAACGTTCCCCATGCTTGTGTGATCGGTACCTTCATTGGAATTTCGGCTGGACAGATTCCCTTGTCAAAAATGATAGTGAAGTTGGTCAAATCTGGTAGAGGCGGTAGTCCTTGAACGCGTCCCAACTGTCTCAAAAATCTCTTTGGAGTGTAGCTCATAATGCCTTGAGTTCCTAGCAGCGGTATAAAATCGGAGGATTTGGTGCGAAGAGTCGGATCGAGGCAGTCCGTCCATTCTAATACCCATCTAACCTTGTGATCTGGCAGCGTATTCAGAAAATCCACCCATTCGGCAGCATTCCTCGGTAAGTCATTCCTATCCACTCTCTTGTGATGAGTAATCAGCCAATTGTATCCCACTAGAGGCAAACTATCAGGAGCGGGCAGTTGTCTTTTGAAATGCTCCATAGCCCATATGTGTAGAATTCGGTTCGATCCATGGAAGAATTTCACCCCCTTTTGGCAATTTGTGCAAGCTATGAAGATGTCTGCTATCACGGTCGGTACTATAGAGCCTCGTCGATTCCCAATCCCATAGAATAGGTCATTCATAAGCTTGGTGATCTTAAAACCAATTTTTCCGTCTCTTCTTGGAAATAAGTAGATCCCCGCTATGACAAATCCATATATCCATGGTCTTTTGTGCTCCCAGACAGCTTTGGAATTGAATGAAAAATCTTTGGCATATTTGTCAAATCCATCTCTCGTAGCAAACCTATCAAACAAAAACCTCACATCTATACTCTGATCTGATCCTAGTACCACAGATTCCTTTAATCCAGTGAAACGACAGAACTCAGCCCTTCCAGAAGCAACGGGGAATATCACTGCAGTACCCTTTACTGATAAGTTAAGAAGACCAGATACCTCCTCAATGCTCATAGTAAATTCCTTATTTCCTATCTTGAAGGCTGAACAGCTAGGATCCCATAGTTGGATTAGAGCCTCTACCAAATACCCGTCAGACTCTATGTCCTTAAAATCCCCAATTGGTCCGAGATAGGTCCCCACTTGATTGATCTGCTTTGGTGAGAGAAGTCCGACCACAACTGAATTTCCACTGGAACTGCTAACAGTTGTTTGATACGTCTGGGTCTATCCATCTGAACCATGTCAACTGGGTCAAATACCTTACCTACCCATATCAGGTTTTACTTGAAATTTAAACATGAATCTCCTATAAAGGGTTATGTACCCAGGAGAAGTGAGGTGGGTATAGTCCTATAACGGGATTCCCTAAGTGGCATTCCCTCTATGGCTTATGCATGATGCCATTTTATTAAAGCAAGTAAAGATGCACAATGAAACATGGCCTATAGGAGCCCCATTTGAATGCCGGGGTAAGCCTAAAAGTGACATGCCATTACAACTTAAATGTAATAAATTCAAACGTGCAATAGCCTATCTAAAAGGATGGCTTGTCTTAAAAGAGTGCAAAAACTCTTATTTTCTAAAGTTTGTGAAATGCAAGAAAAGAAAGACAACTAAAGGTTAGTTTAACCAACAGATATCACATAACACTTTGGAGCAACAAATTGCACAAAAAATAAAGAGGGGTGGAATCCCTCCTCTCGTGTCTAGTGATCCTTAATAGGGTAAGGTAGACTCTCCCCTAGGCAATTCTAACATGGATGCATGAGGTTGAGCTCACTAATGCATCTAGACTTCGATAAAGGTTACAGGCTCCCAAACCTTGGACCAAAGGCAAAGGTCATCAATCCAAATGCCCCAAGTCGGTTGGTTGAGTGATCCCTAGACATTGCTACGTGCGTCGTGCCACATGTCCAAGTGGATCGATCCTAATCCTAATAGGGAAGAGTGGCGTGACAAGCCACTAAAGTAAAAAAGGTAGGGTCAAAGTAAAATACATATGCACGTATGAAAGTGATTCCCTTTTGAGAGGAGGGATTTAAACATCAAACATTTTGAGGCTCTAGGGTAGATGCATACCCACCCAAATGCAAGCACAAGTAAATAAATAAACAATAATTCATTCATCATGTAATGCGATGTGTAGGGAGTGATTTGCGGAAAACCCTAAAAGAGAAAAGAAAAGGAATGCAACCTAAAACATCAAATGTGATATATAAGAAAGTTAGAAAAAGAAATAATCAACTAAATCAAGTGCTCGGACCCTCTTAGGAAAGTCCCATTGGAGTCGCTACCCATTTTTGATGGTATAATGGTGTGGATAAAGAGGGAAGGATTTCGATTTTATTTGGTTTTGAAAAAAAGGAAAGGGGTCATGGGACTACAAAAATCTGACGGTTTGGACCCAAAACAAAAGTCTAGAAAAGGGTTTTAGAAAAGTTTGAGTCGCCACTTGGTATGGAGTTTAGGTGTACCAAGTCACCCAAAAGTTTAATTAATGAAAACAAACAAAGAAAACCCTTTTAGGCGACTCAGGTCTTTGAAAACTAGAGAAAAGGTTGGGGTCACGGTTGAAAGAAGGAAGGCAAAGATTGATGTTACTGTCTCTAAGGCACCCTTCTAACCTAGCCAAAGCAGTTGCAAGATTTAGTTGAAAATTTCCTAATTTCTAACTTCAAATTTATCACATTTGGATGTTGTCTATATGGATGCAAAACCTAAACCTAATGTTGGATCGAGAGGGGCAAATGTCTCCTTGAGGTGTGATTGGAATTGATCACATTAGTTGTGTCATCCAATTTTGATCCCTCGAGGAGGTCACGAAAAAATGCAAATGATGAGACTCGAATGAATGGAAAGTAGGGTTTTCAAAAATACAATTTTTATAAAGTATCAAGAGAAAAGAAGTTGGTTTTTGAAAGGATCAATTTTAAGTGCAAAGAGGAACTTGAATTTCCAAAAAGATGCAATTTTAAAAAAAACGGTTTTTTGACTTTGAATTGCTAAAATATGAAGAAGAGAGTTGATTTTTAAAGAATGAATTTGATAGCGTTTAAAATAATGCATATGTATGTCCTAAAGAGGGAAAATGCAACATAATGGGTGCGAGGGACTAAGTTCGTGACTTTGAATCTCCCTTTTTATAGAAGGAAATAGAAGCGTGCTAAGGCTAGGAAGCCATACTCGCTCTTTTCCCTAATTCAAAGGGTAATGCCTTAAATGCACTAATCTAATAAAAGAAAAACTAAATGAGATGTTTCACATACGGGATGGGATAATAGTGACATGCAAAATGGAAAGAAACTCTAAAAGTGAAAAGTGTGTGAAATTTGTATCTAATGCATGAATGGCGTTTAAGGGTCTAGCATTGGACTAGCCCTCGTCAAGAGGTTCTCACTAACGTTGGATTAGTGAGAAATCGAAGGGGAAGGCCACAACTAGCATTGGACTAGTGTGGTGACGTCAATATATTTACACAATAATTATGTAGACATGATAATAAAGCAAGTAAACATATAAAACACATAAACACATAGCACATAGGCATAATATCTAGATGCAAGGCCCTAGGAAAGCAAATAAACACATAATCATGCAAGCATGCAAAATAAGCGTATAAAAACTAATTATTACATTGGGGGGAATCTAAATACATTCTAAGGGAAAAATTTGAAATAATAACCTAACTATTACATTTTCTAGACTAAATACACTTTTGCCCAAAATTAAACCTATCTATTACAACTTGGCATCTAAGGCCTCCAAATGATTTACTCAAAATTAAATAACATAAATAAAGACTAGACATGAATGAAAGTAAAGGAAAACTTAATTTAAAACATGCAAAATCATGCAAAACACATAATAAGCACATAATAGGAGAAAGAAGTTACCATCCCTTGATATGAGGCCTTAGTTGAATCCTTAGATGATGGAAATGATTATCTAAGACTCAATGTCAACAAAGGGATCAAGGTACCAATTTAAAGGAAAACCAATCAAAAATTCAAAGAAAGGGTATCTAAACAGATTAAAGCAAGCAGATAATGATAGGAAGTAGAGTAAGATTACGGAACAAAAGAGCATGAAATATCAACGAATACAAAAAAGCGAGAGGTTAGCGGACCAGCGGGTAGAACAGCGCAACACGATCCAGCGTTACAAAAAATTAAAGACCGGAGAAAAGCGCGGACTGACGTAACCAGCCAGCAAAAAATCAAAGATCGAGGAAAGCGGACTGGAAGCGACCATCCGCGTAATCCAGCGTTTCTTCCATCTTCAAAATATCGGGAAGATTGCTTCGTTTTGAACAATATCACAAAACAAAATCCTCGAGCAAAGGGATCTATTTAAAGCATCAAATATCAGCATTCGAGATCATGTCAAAACAAGATAAAATCGAAGAAGGCCAAATCTTAAGCATCGGCATCATCAAATAGGCAAAAGGGGAAGGGAAGAAGCCGAGGTAGAAGCGGGGGCTGCCGGGCTGCGTAACAGCGTTTCTTCACATCTTCAAACATTCAACCAAGCGGATCGTTACGAGATAGTCAGCGCAAGAGATCGCGTTTCTTCACAACTTCAAACATTCAAGAGGAAGCGCGACCGTTCTGCGAGTGATCAGCGTAAGTAGTCAGCGTTTCTTCACATCTTCAAAGCGTGAAGAACATTTTTCCGAAATTTCTCGTGAATCACAACGATCATCACGAAGCATCGGGGCGTCTAATTTTAAGCGTAAAACCAATCTAATAGCCTTACCAAGGCTATATAAACGTAACATGCTCATATAACAATACACAAACATCATCAACTATCATAAAACATCAAAACATAGTCAAGACCTTGGTTCCACCAAAGGTCACATTTTGACAAGATTGACCGGAAAAAAGCGATAGATAGGGTATAGGGAAGACTACGATTGAAGCTTGAGAAGAGCGAAAAGAAATCCCAAAAATTCCAGAAAATCTTCACAAAAAAGAAACCCTAGTTCTTTCTTTCTTTTCTCTCTTTTCTCCTTTTACTTTGATTTTCGATCGTTTTCTGCTTTTCCTTTTCTCTCGACCTCCCTCTTCTCTCTCTTTCTCTCGATTTTCCACCCCTTGTTAAACCCTAATCTAGGCTATTTATAGCCACCCAAACCTAGAACCAAAGGTTTTGATGTTCTTGGGATCGAGGTGAGCTAATCTTGAGCGTTAGATCGGTTGTTAGGGTTTAGGGGTGAATTGGGAATGTTTAAATACGTTTCTTATCGTTCAAGCATCGAAAATACTGGTGGAAAATGATGATCCAAGCTTACGGAAAATCCAGCGTCATTTTTTTCGGTTAGTGGACTAGTTACTGTGGACTCACCCGTGGTCAGCGTTTTATGACTTTGACTTTTTTTTTTTTTTTTTTTAGAAAACCTACAAAATGAGAAAAACATATTAGAAAATTCAAAGATAAATAACTAAACATTAACAGATAAAAACATAGGAAAACAAAAGAAATAGTCAAAATTTGGTGTCTACATATGGATTTTAGCATTTTGTATTTTTTTGGAGTTTTAGAATTGTAATTATTATTTAATGGAGTTTTTAGTTTGTAATTAATTGAGGACTCAGAATGAGTCCCGAGAGTTAGAAGGTCCAACCCTTTGGTTCATTAGGGGAGGTGGGACTGTCACAAAAATGACAAATAAAAGTAAGTATTAATAAAGTGCACAATTTTCATAACTCAAAAGGAAATTACATAAATGATGCAAAAATAACAAAAGACCAAAACACTATATAAATTGTGTATTTGACATCAGATTATTTTGCACCTTCACGATTTCAAAGAAATCGACCAATCAAGATGTACCACATCAATATTAGCAAAATCATCATCATAGATATTCTTTTAGTCAATAAGGTTTGTCACAACACCTTTGTCTTTCTTTTTCAATAACGTTTGATAAAGCTCAACAAGGTGCTCCGCCGTACAACAGATACGGGACCAATAGCTTTCCATGCCACATCGATAGCATTTATCTACATAATTTTTCTTTTCTTCACCTTTCTTATCATTGTCCCTCTTCTGGAGGTCATTTTGTTTCTTGCCACGGTAATGATCGGTATGGTACAGCATGTATCTTCCACGGTCGCGTCCACAACCACGCCTCTTCTGTGACCACGACCACGTACCGAGTTTCAAAATTGGGTCACATTCAGTTTAACGAATGGATTAGCACCAGTTAGTCGGGACTCGTGATTTTTTAGTAATAATTCATTATTTTGCTCAGCGAATAAAAGACATGTAATCAGTTCAAAATATTTTCTAAAACCTTTCTCTCAATATTGCTGCTACAAGAGCACATTCGAGATATGAAAAGTGGAAAATATTTTTTCCAACATATCCTTATCAGTCATATTTTCACCACATAATTTTAACTGAGAGATAATTCTAACCATGGTTGAGTTATATTCACCAATAGTTTTAAAGTCTTGTAGTTGCAGGTGAAGCCAATCATACCTGACTTTTGGAAGAATGACCAACTTCAGGTGGTCGTATCTTTCTTTTAAACTATTCAAAAAATCAAATGGACTCTTGACCATGAGATATTCCATTGTCAATCCTTCATCCAGATGATGACGGAGGAATATCATAGTTTTGGCTTGCTCTTGGCTTGTTATATCATTATCTCTAACAATAGTTTTACCAAGACCTATGGATTCGAGATATATTTCAACATCTATTACCCATGATAAGTAGTTCTTTCCAGAAATATCAAGAGGTACAAATTCTTATTTTGCGAGGTTAGTCATAATAAAATTGAAATGAGTTAAAGATAAGAAATATTACCTCCAAAAGTTTGCCAGAAATCGTCCAAGGAAGTGCTTGACGATTGATCTAACACCAGTAATATTTTGGATGAGTCGTGCTGATAACGTGTTATAAAACTAATACTAATATGGTGATAGGTTCGTGTTTGATTATGTAGTGGATGCTAGACTAGTAAAATTAAAAAAACTAAAGAACTAAAGAAAAGAGAAATGTAGAGAGAAAACTAAATTTTCATTCATTGAAATGAACTTTCATCATCTATTACAAGCGGGGAACCCCCATTTATAGGGGAATATAAAGGAGTTTAAAGTACATCTGTTAATTTTAGATTATATCAGGATAGAGACGACATCTTCTCGTAAGTTGTACTTCTTAAAAGCCGCACTCCTCAAAAGTTGTGTTTCTCAAAAACTGAGATAACTTTATCACCTTGTAGAACGTGATAGTTTTGTCATTATCTAGGAAATAAGATAGAAGTAATTTTATCACCTTGTAGAACGTGATAGTTCTATCATTATCTAGGAAATAAGATAGAAGTAATAGACATTCATAATATTTAATTGTTTCACAACACAACTCATATACTCTGACTTGGCCAACCCAATAAAATATTAATACTTCAACGTTCAAAGTTTTATAAAGGAAAACATGGTGTAACTGCTTTACTATAGTTTGGGAAAGATGTGGATTTGTTTAAGGCAAATTTGTTTAAGATTATTATCATCTATTGCTATATTAGCCTAAAATTTGAACTGATTGCTTTTTTTTTAATTTTTTAGATGTCAAGTATGGGAGATAATACAACTAGTAGAACTGCAAGTCCAAATGTGGATCATTCATCTTCCGTGGATCCAAAAAACAATGATGGAACCTTTGGAGTTAATGCATGTCCAACACATTTGCCTCATGCATCCCAAATAAGTGAGTAAAAAAGGGGTAGATCTTGGGTATGGGATCATTTTGTAGTTGTTCAAGGTACTGAAAAAGGTGATGAGAAAGTTACTTGTAATTATTGTGGGCAATTGATTGCTTGTCCTAGTAAAAATGGTACTACTTCTTTGAGTAACCATCCTCATAGGTATAAAAAAATATCCATATAATAACAAGGATAAGAAGCAAAAGACATTGGAATTCAAAACAAAAGACGGAGAAGGGAAAGCATTGACAACTCATATGTTTGATCAAGAATTGTGTAGAAGAATGCTGTCTAGGATGGTGATTATAAATGAACTACCATTTAAATTTGTGGAAAGGGAGGATTTTAGAGATTTTTATGAAACTATGCAGCCACGGTTTGAGATCCCCTCACCTAGGACTTTGACTAGGGACTGCCATAAGCTTTTTCTAGATGAGAAGAAGAATTTGAAGAGATACTTTAAAATTTTATTCTCTCGTGTTTCTCTCACCACTGATGCTTGAACATCTATTCAAAATCTAAATTATTTGTGTTCAACAGCCCATTTCTTTGACGTTAAATAGAAATTACATAAAAAGGTCTTGTGTTTTTATCCTATTAAAAGTTATGCGGGTGAAGTAATTGGTCAAACTATAGAAAAATGGTTGCTTGATTGGAAAATTAGCAAAGTTCTTACTGTTAAAGTGGATAATGCTAGTTCAAATGATAATTGTTTGCAACAGTTGAGAAGACTCATTAATTGGAAAGGCACTGTCTTAAATAGGGAATTCTTACATATAAGATGTGCTGCCCATGTTTTAAATTTGACTGTTAGGGAAGGGTTGAAGAATTTGAAAGATCCTATTATTAGGAATCGATCTGGTGTGAGATATGTGAGATTCTCGTCTACTAGAGCTCAGAGATTCAAATCTTGCATAGAAAAGAAGAGAATGGAGAGTAAAAACTTTGTGTGTCTAGATGCCGAAACTAGGTGGAATTCCACATTTTTAATGTTAGAGACTGATTTAAAATATCAAAAAGCATTTGAGTTGTTAGAAACTATAGACAGCAAGAATGTGGAATAGTTAACTCCACAAAATGAAAATGAGTCTAATACTCGTAAGGGCTCTAGAGTGAGACATGTGCCAACTGAAATGGATTGGGAATATGCAAAGAATTTGCTACCTTTTCTTCAAATTTTTTATGATTCTACTTTGAAAATGTTAGGTTCACATTATGTGATAGGAAATGAATATATGAATGAAATATATGGCATTGATGGTCTTCTCAATTCATTTTAGGAAATTGATGATGTTGGTTTGTCAATTATGGTTAGTAATATGACAAAAAAATGACAAATATTAGGGTAATGTTGATAATATCAATATATTGATTCTAATTGCTGTTGTTCTTGATCCCCAGTATAAATTAAGTTATGTTCAATGGGCAATTGATAAGGCATATGATTCTGAGTCTACGAAAATATTGAAAAGCAAGGAGGAAAAGGTGTTACATTTCGTATTTGATTATTAGTCTGTTGAAAAAAAAACTCCTAAGGAGGTGGCAAATCTATCTCAATCTAAGGAAATAGATAAAATGGATATTGAGACGATTACTTCTAAAGGAGCATCAAGTTACATGCATGCAAAGTACTCCTAAAAAGTTGATTCATTTAATAGCACTTATAATAAAATAGAATTGGACATTTACTTGATGGAAATGAAAGAACATCTTCATGATCCAATTTTTCACATATTAGATTGGTGGAGACATAATGCTCATAGGTTCCCAGTTCTCACTGCAATTGCTAGATATGTGTTGGTTGTTCCAGTATCTACAGTTGCTTCAGAGTCTACTTTTAGTATAGGAGGTCGTGTTTTAGACTTTTACAAAGGTCTTTAACTCCAAGAATGGTGGAGGCTATAATTTGTGGTCAAGGTAGACTTCGTAAGGGTAATCAACCTATTGATGTGGAAGAGAACTTAGCTGAACTTGAAGAAATGGAAACAGTTTTCATTTATTTTTTTTTTGTTTTGAAAATTACCTTATTTATTTACTTACTTATATTAATTTGCTTTTTGGTTGCCTCTGTTTTTATAGAAATTTCAAGTTTGATCGAGGAGCATGTTGTTGTTAACATTGAATATTGAAGATTTGAGAAGTTATCCAATGCTAGTTCTCTATGAACATTTGAGAAGTTGTTCAAATGCTAATCAAACTTTGATAAAGGATCAACTTTTATCTCTTGATGTTGATTATGTTAATTTGTATTTTTACTTTTTAGCTTAAGTTGTACTCAAAAGTGTAATGAAACTTTATTTTGTCTATTAGATATCGTACTTTAATTTGTATGGGATACTTGAGAGTTGAAAGACTGGTTTTATTGTTGGATGAAATGTGTTGGATCTTGGATTGTTGAAATGGGTTGGTTTTGGATTATTAAATCTTTGATGAAATATGGTCATTTACCAAAAGAAAACTAGAAGTTAGGGGTGAGTATCCTGTATCCTGTCCCTTTTTTAGAGGTACCCAAGGATCAGGTACTTGAGAACATGCGGGGTAGGTTAGGATCGAAAATTTGCTGACCGATAAGTTAGGATCGGACCAACCAAATTCCTTTAGGGCGGGTACCCAACCTATGCCCGCCCCTAGTGGCAAATGACTGATGACAAAGACATGAAGGTTCAAATCATTGAGTACCAAGAAGTTACTTTAGGATTTGAAAAATGAAGACATCTATTTGCTCGAGAAATTTGTTGCGACTAATTTAAAAGATTGCCCGAATTATGGACTGACTACAAAAATATCCTAAAGCACAAGTAGAAGAATTATACCATTGAAGATCTCACCTTATTAAAGATACCAACAAGATTGAGTCAAGAGCTACCAAAACCAAGGAGATGATCCTCAAAACTAATATGGTACAAAGCAATAATAAGAGATACGCTAATAAATCCCAAAATCATAAGGCCAATAATCCCAACTTTAGGAAAAAGAGAGACAATTGCTATGTTTGTGGAAAATCGGGACACCATGCTACTTAGACCAAGCACAAAAAGAAATGTAACAAATCAAATGCTAATCCTCCTAAGACTAATTTAGTTAAAGAAGATGAAATAATTGCTGCAGTTATCTATCAAATGAACATTGCAACCAATGTGAAAAAATTGATGGTGGACTCTAGGGCTACTTGACACGTATGTACAAATCGAGAAGTATTTAACTCCTATACTCTAATAGGGATGATGAAGAGGTAGTCTATCTTGGAAACTCATGAATGGCTAAAGTTCTAGATAAGGGCAAAGTACTCTTGAAACTCACTTTAGGAAAAACTTTGGCCTTTAATGATATGCTGTATGTACGGAACATTCTAGAAAATCTAGCTTATGTAGCTTTACTAGGAAAAATTGGGGTGAAAGTGTCGAATCGATAAGATTAAGATGACCAAAAATAATATATTTGTGCAAAGGCTATTGTGACCATGGACTTTTTGTACTTAACATTTCCTATGTGATCAATGAAAATGCATAATTTTCTGCTTATATTGTTGACTCAATCTCTTTATGCGTGCTAGATTAGGACATGTTAATATTAGTTATATAAAGAAAATGCAATTATGTAGCTTAATTTTTGGTATTGATGATAACATGTATAAATGTGAAATATGTGTAGAAACTAAAATAACAAAGAAAAGTTGTGTAACTATCCAAAGAGAAACTAAATTATTAAGTTCAATTCACACAGATTTAGGTGACTTGAAACAAATTATGACTAGAGGTAGCAAAAGATATTATGTTACTTTTATAAATAATTATTCTAGATGTACAAAACTTTATAATAGAGATGATACTTATATTGCCTTATTATCTTATAAGTCTAAAGTAGAAAATCAACTTAACCAGAAGATAAAAAGAAGGGTAAAATGCATGGAATCCCCCTATGATATCGTCAAAAAGATATATCGCCCCCTTATTGTTTAAAAACCTCCGCATAAGCACCTTGTACTTCAAACTAAAGTGCAAAGGTGTCTTATGACCTACTACATTACCAGTACCAAGCAAAATTCCAAAAGGTCGATTTCACACATCTCTCCATAAAGTTTAGATTCATTGCAGCCACCTCACAATGGAATGCTGAAAGATTAAGAGGCTAATTCTATAATTTGTTACCTTTTTTTCTTTTTTTCTCCTTCATTTATGCTTTTTCCTTCTTTTTCTCTTCCTTGTGTGAGTTCATATTCTAATCTTCTTCAATTTTCTTCTCTTCCTTGTGTGTGTTCATATTCTACTCTTCTTCAATTTTCCTTTTCTTTAAAATTTTTCTTTACTTTCTTTTCCTTGCTACACTGCATCACATCATCTTCTTCTCCTCCTATTTTTTCCCTTTCTTTCTCTTCCCTATGTATCAGATCCATTCTTCTTCTTCGTCTTCTTTTTTCTTTCTCTTTCTTTCTATTCCATCTTTATTAGTTCTTATCTTGTTCTATTTTTTTTGTTTTATAGTTTTTGTCATTCCTCACATGAGTAGATTGTGTGGACTAAATAGTGGGAATCCTATCAATAAAGAAAACCAAAAGAAAAAAAAGGAAAAAAAGAGAAGAAAAACAAATCTACGAAGAAAACAACAAGGGAAATAGAAGAAGAAAAAGATTAACCCATATGAATCATGAATGAAACTTGTAGGTAGCTACGTGGTTCTCATGAAACCCAAATTTGTTAACGTTTCAGTGGATTATTACCTTGAAATTAGGCAAATATTTCCATGAAATTTATTAGTTTTAGTGGTATTTTAGCCCTTAAATTTGGGTTTCCTGATTTAAAGTGAAATTGGGAACTTGATATTAAGTGTTGCTAGTGATGGTCATGGGCTATGGCAGAGTGGTGATAGGTTGTTAGTGGTGATAGTTAAGGGTGTGGTAGTTAGGGGTGTGCTAAAATGGTGATGGGTTAGGCTTCTAATTGAGATGTTGACAATTAGAAATTAAAATTGAGAAATTTTTGGCTGTCATGGGGTATGGCAAGATTGACATTTAGTGTTTTGGGCTATGATTTGTAAAGAAAACAAGAAGGGAAAAAATTGTTTGAATAACTATTGGAACTTTAGAATCAGTAGGAATTGGAGAAGAAAGGCATAGAGAAATGAAGAGTGAAGATATGATATTTTTGAATTTATAATTGACCCCTTAATTTATAGTTTTCTTCAATAAAAAATTTATTTTTCTAAAAGTGCCATTAAGTCCCTCAATTGACAACGTTTTTTTTAGTCTCACAAATAGTCACACCACTTACAAATCACACAGCCGGTTAAAGGTCAAATTCCACTTTAACTAGATTTACAAGGTGTTTGTGTAGAGGTTTCTAAATACTGGAGTGGTGATGTGTCTTTTGGTGATATCATAGGGGGATTTTGTGAATTTTACTATAAAAAGAATTAGATTTGATAGAGGGGGTGAATATTGACTTTTAGATATTGTGAACATGAAATAACACCTCCTTATTCACCAGAATCTAATAGAGAAGCTAAAAGAAAAAAAAATAGAACACTAAAAGAAATGATGAACTCCTTGTTAGTTAGTTCTCATTAGCATGATAATTTGTGGGGAAAAGTCATATTATCTACATGTCACTTATACAATAATATTTCTCATAAAAGAACTGGCAAAGCACCTTATAAAATATGGAAAGATTATAAACTAAATTTGAAATATTTGAATGTGTGGGAGCGTGTCTTCCTAAAGTATTATTGCTTGAACTTATGAAAAGAAAATTAGATTCTAAAGCATCTGGCTGTATGTTTATTGGGTTGAATATAGTGTTGTATATAGATTCCTTATTTTAAGAAGTGATGTGCTTGATTATAATACAAATATTGAGACAAAAAATGCTAAGTTCTTTGGACATATTTTTTCACTGTCTAATAAAATTTCTAATGCACCTACTCAAATAGATAAAGAAATAATCTCTAATAAAGAATTGAGAAGGCGTAGAAGGCCAAGAAAAGAATTTTCTCATGAAAAAGATTTTCAAACTTTTCTTATTAATAATGATCCTTTAACTTACTCTAATGCTATTTCTTCTTTTGATGGAAAATTTTGAAAAAAAATACAATTAAAACTAAAATTGATTCTATTATTAAAAAAACCTGCATTTTGGTAGATCTACTATCTGGTGTAAATTCTATTGGTTGAAAATATATTTTTAAAATAAAATAAAATCCTGATGACTCTATAGAAAAAATACAAAACTCATTTAGTAGCAAAAGGATTTTCTCAAAAAATGAAATATTGACTATTTTAACATATTTGCACTAGTAACTAGAATTTCCTCTATTAATGTTTTGTTCTCTTTGGCCTCTATCCATAAACTCTTTGTTTATCAAATGGATGTCAAACAGCTTTTCTAAATAGTGACATAGAAGAAGAAATTTTTATGATTCAACCCAAAGGATATGTTGTATTTGGACAAGAAAATAAGGTTTGTAAATTAATTAAATCTCTTTATGGCCTAAAACAAGCTCCTAAATAATGGCATGAGAAATTTGATCAAGTTTTGATAAGATACGGATTTTCATCTATAAAAGTGGATAAATGTGTATATATTAAGTTTGTAAATAATCAATATATGATAATTAGTTTTTTTTTTTTGTGAGTAGGAGGTCTCTAACCCAGGACCTCTCACTTAATACAAATTTAAGTATTATTAATAGTACAAAATATTTTTTTTATCTTCTAATTTTGATATGAAAGATTTAGGTAAAGAAAAGTGATATTGGGTGTTAAAGCCATGAGAAGAGATGATGTTACTATGCTGTTACAAGAACATTATACAAAGAGACTTCTTAGGAGGATTAAAAATTTAATATGACACCTGTGAGTACTCCTTATGATACTAACACTCAATTAAAGAAAAATAATGGTGATCTAGTTGTTCAGTTTAAATATGCTCAGATTATTGGAAGTTTGATGTATTTAATGAGTTTCACAAGACCTGATATACTTATGCTATATGCAGACTGAGTAAATATACTCACAATCCCAATCATGAACATTGGTTTGCATTAGTCAAACTAATAAAATATTTGAAAAGTACCATGAATTGTGGTATCTGGTATTATGGATTTCCCATTGTATTACATCTCTAATTCAAATGAAACAAAATTTACTAGTGGCTATGCATTCATCTTTGGTGGTATTATAGTAATACAGAAATTAGTTAGGTAGACAATCATTGTTAAATCAACTTCAGAATCAGAGTTTATAACTCTAGAGCTAGCTAGTTCTGAGGCTGATTGGTTGAAAAATTTCTTAACCAGTCTTTCTTCAACTAAGGGTCTGTTGCCTCCTGTGTTCACACTCTGTGATTATCAAGCGGCGATTGTTATTGCTAAAAAATTCTATAATTGTAAAAATTGACAAATGAAATTGGACATGATGTCAAAAAGAAACTGCTTAAAGATTGAATAATTTCCATTGATTATATGAAATCAAAGTTCAATTTGGCTGATCCTTTTACTAAAGCTGTAGAAGAAAATTAATTCTTCGAACTACAAGGAAATTGGCATTTAGGCCAACAAGTTTTCAATAGAGACAGTAATCCAACCTATGTGATTGGAGACCCCATGAAGTAGGTTCATATGGGTAATAAAAAATCAATATTGAATATAAAGCACTTCAAATTTAAGTCACTTCTAAAATAAGTGCTTTGATTGCTAGTAATTGTGAGATTGAGTTTAAAACCCTTAATAAATTCATATTCCTTTAAGATGGTATATTTAAAGTAGCACACTTGATGAATTCATCTATATGAGAATGGAGTAAGGCCACTCCCATAAGATTTTTTGGTCAAATCCTTAGATATTTCATACATAATCAGGTAGGAGCATAGTCTAAATATGCAAAACTACATTGAATAGCAATTTGTGTGTCGCTAATGTGGTTGATAAAATCTCTGTCATACAACAAGAGTTGTTAGTTCACAGAAATTCATGTTTCACCAATAATTCTGTAATCATATTTTATCAATTTAAGTTTTGTTAATAATCCAAAAAACTCCATACTGATTGTATTGCATCCATACAGTTCCAGTAAATTTTTTAATTTTATTCAGTTCTTTTGAAATATGTGGGGGACTATTGTGATTTGTTAAATATTTCAAAAAATCAGGATTGTGATAATCTTGTTAGATAAGTCTAACCCAGCCTTGGATAATTTTATTTTACAATTATTTGATTATTCTATGGATATGATTTTTTATTAGAGAAAATTACTTTTACTTTTTACTTAGCCAATGGACAAGATTTTGACTTGTTCTTTAATACATTAATTATTTTTCTACTAATGTTAAAGTTGTTAGAAAAATTTTATCCAATTTTCAACATAATGTTACTTTTCTAAGTTTAAGTTTGTTACCAAATCATATCCAAAACTTTTGAAGTTTTCCAACGTTAATTTGTGTTATGGGCCGCCTTAGTTCCACGCAATGACCAGGTGGACCGTAAGACTAACGACCCAATAAGAGTTATTCTGCCAACACTTCGTGTAAGTCGCAATTCCACTTAAAACATAAAGCAAAGTAAATGCCAAAAGTGCTTAAGAGGGACAAAAGTTTAAAAGAAAGCAGTACTTGTATTGAGAATAGAAAATGATTACAACGGTTCTCAAAATTACAACAAAAATTGGACGTGGGCTAGTAGTACTATCATCCATAAGGTAATTCTAACTTGAAAACTAGGACTGGCAGTAAAAATGTGCTCTAATCCTATCTACATATGTACAATGGAACTAAAGGACTAAGGGGAATGGTATGGCCAAATAGCCAATAAAGATACTCCAGAACTCTCAAAAGGTGCTCGCCATGTTGGTGACTCGGGGCCATTGCATTGGGTGTGCGGTTGGGCATGTTGGTGTGTGATCGTGCATGCGAACGGGCAGACTCGTGCATGGTCGGTCACGCAGTCAGGCACGCAAGCATGCAGACTCGTGTGTGGGAGTGCGGATTCATGCCTAGGTGGCGTGCGGTCATTCTTACTGACTTGTGTGCATCAACAGGAGTGCGACTTGTGATTTGTTGAACTCCTGACTAATTGTGTAGTCGCAAGGTATTGTGAAGACTCACCCTGTGAAATTTTTCCCTAACTATTTGGCAACGCCCTCGTTGCCTTCCTGTTGAGGTATTAATCAATTAGTGGTTGGAAGTTTTGGAGATTCATTGCTTTCTCCCATGTGTTCTCCTCGTCTCTGTGCCCTTGCCATCTTACAATATATTCCTGGTGATCTTTTCTTAAATGCTTGTTGGTTCTGTCATCCAGGATTGTTCCGCGACCCACTTCCCTATCGTCTTGTAGCATAAGGAGGTGTGTTGGTCTTGTCCTCTAGTTGGATCTTCCATATCTTCGTGATACGGTTTCAGGAGGCTGACATGGAAGACTGGGTGTACCTTCCACCACTCTGGGACATCGACCTTGTAGGCAACTATTCCAATTCTTTTCAAGATGGATGCAGGGCCAATGTACTTTTGGAGGAGTCTGGGGTCCCTCCTCCGCAAGTACCTACTCTGTCTTTGGTTTGGTAGTTTTACCAAGACCTTGTCCCTCACTTGAAACTCTAGAGGGTGCCTGTTACGATTTGCATTTCTCTTCATGCGCCTTACAGCCTTTTCAAAGTAGTTCCATGCAATGTTCTACTTCCATTCTAGAGAGAAGCTCTCGGCCTTAGTTGGTTGAGAGATATCGTCAAAAACATCAACAGTGTAATGGAGTAGAGGTTGTTGCCCTGTCACCATCTCAAAAGGGCTCTTATTCATGGATGAACTCTTCTGGGAGTTGAAGCATAATTGGGCAGTGTCAAGCAATTGGGTCCAATTAATCTGCCTGGCAGTAACAAAGTGCCAAAGATATTCCTCCAACATGCTGTTGAAGCATTTTGTCTAACCGTCTGACTCAGTGTATGCTGTTGAACTCATGCACATTTTGGAACCAAGAATTTTGAAGAATTTGCTCTAAAAGTTACCAGTGAATCTGGAGTCCCGGTCGCTGACAATCTCCAGAGATATTCCCCAATATTTAACAATGTGTTTGAAGAAAAGATTGTTAGTGAATATGCCCTAAAGTCAATCAACTTCTAAGGTTTATTATATACTTTGACTATTTATGTAATAATAAATGACATCTTTATCATATTGATTGCTTATATTTTCATATAAGTATGATAAAACCATTAGAATAAACCTAATCGATGAAATCATAAGAGTTATGATGGTGAGGTTCATTCGATTATAAATAAGGTTTATTCTTAAATATCTCTAGTCATAGTATTAACAAGAAAGGGTATTGTTAATACGGTTAGACTAGCATATACTATGCCGCTTCTATATGAGAAGTAGTAGACCTCATCTACTATGGTGTGTGAGACACCTAAGCAAGTATATGGGTGCTTGATGGTATGATCAAGTTCACTAGATTGATCCACATAGAGACATCCTTTAAGTGCCAAAGGATTAATCTCTAAGTAACATTTATGTAAATGATTCTTAGACTTAAGGTTATCATGGTATCTTGAATATGGATAGTTATACTTTCTTTGTTATATGATTGCTCCTGTAAAAGGGAATGCTCACATCATTAGCAAATGGGTGTATCTTTGAAGTATGGAAAGATGGTGAATAACCTATAAGGATTTACCGCCTCTTATGTAAGAGGAGTTATCTCTGTTTGGCCACTTGTAGAAGTATAACTCAAATCTTAGCTAAGTGGGAAAGTCTTAGAAAGTGTTTCTAAGAACTTCTTCATTGGAGTTATATTTTAGTACAAGAGAAAAAAACATTAATCACACAATGGAATAGGCACAACTTATTCCAAGATTAATGTGAGATAAGTGTGGTAAAAGGATATTAGTTACATTATAAACGCGTTCTTGAAAGGTGAAGTCATCCACTTGACTTTTCTCATTACTTGGGTGGTCATGATGTATTGCTAGATACCAATCTTGATCTATAAGTATGAGTTGATTGATTAGTGGAATCAGTGATAAATTAAAAGGAGTTTTAATTTATCTAGTTCTTATTTATTAAGAATGTATAGCTCATACTTATTGCCAACATGTATGAGAACCTAATGGGTCACACACATTAAGAACTTTCTTAACTAGATTAAATGAATTTCAAGTGGGACTTGATAGATAAGTTTTATAACTTATAGTTTGATTTGTGAGACAAATTAAACTTGAGGGACTTATGGTGCAAATAAGTTTTAGTCTTCCAAATACAAGAGTTGTATTAGAATTAGGAAGCTAAATCTTATTGGAAACTGATTTCAGGTTTCCATAAGGATTTGACAACTTATTTGTCTATAAATACTCACTAAGCTTTTGCTAGCAATAGAATCATCACACAATTTGTCTAGTGAGATTTTTGAGAAAAATCTTGAGAGAAAAAAATACCAAAAATTCGTCCAAGAAAATAAGGGAAAAATGGCATCTCTTATTTCTTATCTTGGGATGAATTTTTCATGGTGAAAAATTGGAATTATCTCAATAGACTTGTGTGTGGTTGTCTTGGCCATAGCTAGCACTAATCTAGCTTAAGCTAATTCGACCTTGGAGGTTCTAACTAAGGAGGTTCGTGTGGATCACCATTAGAGGCCGGACACATGTACGGCTACGTGGATCTCTTTGCCATCCTCTGCATCAAATCTCCACCAAGTTCAAGGAGGTCTTCATGGATTGAGGTAATCTTCTTGAACTATCTCTATGTTACATGGATTTAATCAAAGGACGATCTATTAAAGGAATCAAAAATTTTAAATTTCCGCTGTGTTTATCTCATTGATTCCTTACAAAGATGTGCCATCTCTTCTGCGGAAACGTATTTTGGGGCAGCAATGAATGTAGCATATTTTGAAAAATGGTTGACCACCACTAAAATTGTAGCAAGATCGCCAATCTTGGAAAAATTGGTGATGAAGTCAAGGGAGACACTCTCCCAAGGTCTCTTGGATACGAGAAAGGGTTGTAGTAACCCTGCATTCTTCTGGCGAACTACCTTGTTTTGTTGGTAGATGAGTCAGATCGGCACATAGTGGTCGACGTCATCTTGCATTTGTGGCCAGTAGTAGTCTCGCTGAACCAATGCCAATATTCATTTCATTCCGTCATATCCATCCTAAAGGGTGTCATGGCACTCCCTTATGATATCCTTTTGCAACTTCCTTCCTTTTAGAATGTAGAGTCACCCTTTCTTGGTAAATAAGAGACCGTCTTCAAGCCAAAACTGTCGGTCTTCCCCTATTTCACCAGTTTCATGAGGGTCCTTGTGCTGGAATCCTTTGGAAGGAGTTCCCATATCTGCCCTCAAAGGTTTGTGATCACTCGACTCCCTTATAGAGCTGCCATAATGTCGGTTAGATCCACTTTGCGATTTAGGGCATCTGCCATTTAATTCGACCTTTCTGTGCGATATTCTATAGTGAAATTGAATTCTGTCAGCAGCTCCTACCAATGAATTTTGTCAACAGCTCCTGCAGTATTATCCTTTTTAACTAGGAATGAAACGCCCAACAAGTAGTGTTTCCATAGGCGTAGACAATATACTACCGCTAGCAAGTCCGTCAATGGCAAGGCTATCTTAGAATGTCCAGTATGAACCGTCGATAGTAACTAGCCAGACTCAGAAAGGATCGAAATTCAGTGACGTTACTCGACGGCTTCCAATCTTTTAAGACTTGGATTTTCTTGGGGTCCATTTTGATCTTTACAGTCTCAATAATATGTCCCAAAAAATCAATACATTGTTGTGTGAATAGGCACTTGGAGTGTTTGAGGTACAGCTCGTGCTTCCTCAATCTGGTCAACAGTAATCTTAGGTGCTCTACATGTTCCTCCAATATATTGCTGTAGATCACAATGTCATCCAAGTACACTATCATGAACTAATCTAGGAAGCCAGGGAGGACTTGATTTATTAGAGTACAGAAGGTAACAGGGGCGTTGGTTAACCCAAACGGTATCAACGGGGGTGCGACTTGTGATCTATTGAACTCCTGACTAATTGTGTGGTCACAAGATAATGTGGAGTCTCGCCCTGTGAAACTTTGGTAGCCTATTAATAATGGTCTTTCCTATTTCTTCAGGTGCACTCTCAACAAGCACCAATTGAACTTTCCTAATTTCTCTCTTCTTTTGCTAGTTCTATACAACTTGCTATTCTTGATCCCTCTGAAATAAACAAAGGAAGACTTATTTTATCCTGGAAAAGTATTTTGATATCTCACAATAGTTTCTTTAGAACAATGCTCTTCAGCACGACTCAAGTATTATTAGCATTTTGTTGGCCAATTTTCTAATTGTATCTATTTATTTTGAGTGATGTACGAGAAAATGAGCAATTGTAGGGTATAAGGGAAATATCAAATAAGTATTACCTGTGAAATACTAGAGGCATCATTAACTTTTACTAAGTTGAGCTATAAAGATTATCAGCTAGCATGTATCAAGATTTAACAAAAGATTTATGATGGGCATCTAAAATGTTGAGCTATGGGGGAATGCGACTACTTATATAGTTTTTAATAAGGGGAATTTACTTATTATACTGGACTAATGTCTTTATCTTGGCAAAAGCAGTGATTAAAAGATCAATAGTCTATTTGCATCCTTCCTATGAACTGGAAAAGTGACAACTAAATATCCTGCTAAAATAAAATGGTTAGATGTCTCTAAACCTAAGTAGTATAGAGGCTTGAGAACATCTAATACATTCCATTGAAATCAATGTTTGATTTTGAAACTTATTTGGAATCTCTACAAGAAGAGAGACTCTTTTTGGATCAAATGGTTTCATTCTGTAATATTGAAGGATCAAAGCTTATGGACAATGAGCAATCCTACTAATTCTTAATGGTATTGTAGGAAGCTTTTACTATTGACACCATTTGCTCAGTATGTGATTCATGTTTCAATCAAAGATGGAAGCATCACTTTTTTCTTTTGGTATGACAATTGGCATCCACAATGACCTGTGTATTTGAAATACTCTGAATCTTTACTAAAGAGCTTTAGTCCATATCATTCTTCTAAAGTTAAGACTTTGTGATAAATGGATCTTGGGTTTGGCCAAAAAGGAAGAGAATTTGTTCTTTGATATACAAGTTTCAATAAGTCACTCTTGATTGTATGCTACTGTAGGCACAAAGATAAGATCATGTGATAAATTATGCCTCTACCTTTTATGAATTTTTTCTAAAGTTAGCAATGCAAAAAATTTATCAACAAAAAGCAAAGTAGAATGGTTTCAATTGGTGTGAGGCACAAGCCCCATCACAAAGTTTGCTTTTATGATGTGGTTACTATTGTGGGAAAACTTGATGACTAAAGATAGATTGCTGCAGTAGGGAATTGCAAAAACTTATCTAGTTATATACTATGTGATCTAGTACATGAAACCTCAAAGCATTTATCTTTTGATTGTATATTTTCCAGATGCGTATGGGATAAGGTGTAGGGATTAAATTTTTTTTTTATACAGAGGGCCTTTATTATGAAGTCATGAAATGTGATAGTGGTACAAGCACTTCGGTGAGAAGTCCTTTAGTGCAAAACTCAAAAAATTGGTGCTATCTGAAACTGTATAACATTTGTGGTAAGAGAGAAATAGTAGAGTGTTTCAATGAGGTGCTACAATACTATCAAGGTGAATCATGATGCTGGTAAAGTCATTTTAGTTTTATTTGGTATTATGGTCAAAAGCTCCACGCACTTAGAAGAATTGGCAATTAACATTAGAATAGGGATTACCTTAGAAGAATTGGCAATTAGCATCGGAAATAGGGATTACCTTAGGAATGCTTACTTGATTCAGTAATTTAGCTGTACTAGTTCTATTTTCTACTATAATATTCAAGGGCAAAATATAGAAAACTCCCTTTTAATTTAGAGTTCGGTTATGATACTTTCTCATTGTTTAAAAATCCCTATAAAACTCCCCTGTGTCTTGGACTTATTTGAAACTTGGATGGAAATCATCCAATTAAATGGAAGAATGCAAAATTTCTATATTAACCTTGCTTTTAAACTATAGTAAAAGTTAGTTTAGGGTTTAATTAAGATTTTAAAAACTTTCTTGTTTTATTTAAAACAAAAAGTTAAATTGCAAGATCCATTTAAAAGTTTTAAAAACTTGTTATCTTCTTCTTCTCTATTTTCTTGGACAACAAAATAAAACCTCTACCATTGCAACATAGGCATCACTAGACCACATCATTACCACTATTACGGTGGCAGAATTTAGTCGATTTCACACCCTAGATCCCATTTTTGGTGTAGATCACAATTTTAGTATTAGATTTCGCCAAAACAATCAAATATTGGAAAAAAATGAAAAATGACTAGGAGTGCTGGAATCATAGTAACCCGCAAATTCACCTTTTAGTTTTCAATTCATCAGCCAACTTTCCTTTAAAAAAATTCCAAATACCAAGAATCAAGATCACTAAAAAACCCATAAAAACTCAAAAACTGAAGTTTTCTCTCCTTTATTGTCTTGCAGATTTCAATATTCTTCCTTGTTTTAAAAAATTTTTTCCTTTCCCACAAGAGCAAGCCACTATTTTACCACCATATGTAGTAGGTGCAACAGTTGTCAGTGCTCTCCTTAACGAAAGTGTCAACCAGATTCAGGGGAAGGGGTCACGATCTCACACCCTCTATGTGCAACGACTTCTCTTTTTTTATTTTATTTTCTTTTTTGTGAGAACTTTAGCTTTTACTGGAATGATTCTCGCTTGTTTAGGTCTTTCAATGATGAAGTCATACAAGAGAAGGAGGCCAAGGACGAAAATGACCCAAAAGAAATTAGGGAAAGTGGAAGAGGGAACATGGGATAATGGAAGAGGAAATCTGATATTTGAGGCGCAGCAACATCCAGTAGAAGGGAAGGGAAAAAGAAAAGGATAAACAAAAGAAAAGGATAAAATATTATAAAAATACTAAATTACCCTTGGTAGTATAGTTTGATACTCGCTTGATGCACGAGTATATCTAAAACTATACTGATTTGGATGATTTCCATCCAAGTTCCAAATAAGTTCAAAGCATAGAGGGGTTATATGGGGGTTTTCAAGCAATGAGGAAGTATCATGATCGAACTCCAAACCACAAGAGGATTTTCTATATTATACCCAATATTTGGATAAGATTTGTGTGTTTTAAGTTTTGAGATTTCAATGCAATAGCTTCAAGTATCTTGAATTGTGTCCTTAATTTTCATTTTGTTTCAAACAAAAGATTTGGTAGAATCCCAAGTTGGAGACTCAACATATACGTAATAGATTGTTGAAAGTTTAATTATTTTGTTGTGTATAATTGATTTAAGAGCAGCAATAAGATGATAGATGCCTATAAGTCTCAAACGCACAAAAGCTGTTGTTCCAGTTTTTGTATATTTCCAAATAAGCACTGAATTTAAGATATTTAAAAAATTAACCCCTTCTTTTTGCACTCACTAACTGTGTTGTACCTATTCTGATGTCTGTTGCTTCTATTGGTTTACCCTACGCATATTTATCTGACCTCTTTATTCTCTTCTTCTTCAAGTGTGTAACCCTTTCTCTAAACACCAAATGCATTTGATCTTCACCTTCTATGAAAGTCACTGGTCTTTCCAATTCTCCATTTTCACCTTTGAAAACAATTTGGTTACCTTTTACAACAAAGATTTATTTGATTGTTAACTGGGTTGATATTATGGATCTACAAATTTTGATTTGATAGATTTTGAGATGTTGTTGTTGATATTTATTTTTCAATAATTCAAACTCACAAAACTCATGGCAATAGCTTTTGCTCAAATTTTGTTCTATAAACTGTGAAATGGTGAAGCTACTGATGGATTGGTGGAATGAGGACTTCTTGACAATCAAGATGCCACAATGCAGGTAGAGAAGGGGCCTTAGGGAAATATTGGACTTTAGAGGGGAATTAATTTAAATGCCGTTACATGTCCAATTACCAGACAAATAGATGACTTGTATCTTTTAAATGATCGAGCGACTGGGTTACATCAATTACAGACAATGATGTCCTATTCTCCTTGATTTAAATACATTTGGTAGAAATTCTTTTGGTACTAGAAAGGTACAATTGTAATCTGATATAACATTTGACTAGTTAAAATTCATAATTGACATATAAATTAAAAAATATATGGATGTAAAACATGATATTTTTGCATATATGTCTATTGTATTAATATTACATCCATGTTTGAGGAAGAGTTTTTGTGCTATGGAAAAAATAAGTAGATCAAAAAAAAAAGAAAAGAAGAAGAAACAAAGATAGAATAGCATTCATAACAGCCTATATAATTGCATTTACAACACAAGCTCACTTGTGAGTTTTATTTATGCTTTCCAAATCTTCCCCTATTACAGATTATTTCTATTAGATAGTAGAAATAATATTCACTTGATTATCAAACAAATACTATAAATTACATATTTGTAATAACCTATTTCCTAGATTTTACATAAGCATGAATATGCCATATGACTTTTTTTCAATATGTAAGGAGAAAGATAATCAGCAGTCGAGGTTGAAGATTTTCTAGTAGGAATAAGAATTTGCGTCTTTCCTGAGGCAATCCTCATCTCGGCAACATTGTTGTAGAACATATTCATGGTTGTGGCCACAAAAACATCACTTTGTGTGCAAAGGTAGAAGTCGATGAACTTTTCATACTCAAAATTTCCTGAATCGAGGTACCGTGCCTTCAGATCAAGAGGCATTACTGCATCCTATTGTACAATTCAAGGTAGTTAACCGTAAGTACGAAGTCAAAGAAAGTGAGAGGACAACTAGATATACCAAGTGATTGTTGTTATATAAGAGACACATAATATGAGTTTGCATCGCAACGTATGTTTAAGAGAAGAACTAGGAAAGAAAAATTTTCAATATACTTCTTTGACTCTTCCTATTATGGCAATTATACTTAGATTTTCAAATCCAATGTGCCACATTCATGTTCTTCTAATTCATATATGTTGCATCCTTTTGGGTGCAGATGAAGACGTACAATACACGAGCATGCACATACACAGACACGTTTACTTATTTATGTATTAGTTACAAATATTTACTTAACATCACTAATTGAACTTAAATGTAATAAAATTATTTATAAGCAGCTTCACTCACTAGTATTAAAATTCCATAAAACAAAGAGATGGCAATAAAAACATTAGCTAACAAATCAATTCTTATAGTATTGAAATTTATTTTGTTTTTTATATTTGTTTAAGGTAAATATCACATGAACTACTATCAAATTTTCACCCTTGAACCTTTATGCCTAACCCTATAACTTTAATAATTATACTCTTTTCTTTAAAGTCAATTAGAAATACTTGGTTATATACCTTATTCAAGTGTAGATAAACAAGACAACTTCTTGGTTTAAAACTTCTATTACTTTCACTTAAATTTTGCATCATGTGCTGGGGTTTCATCTAACGAAAGACATTAGCCAAAAGTTTCTTTACAATGCCAAATTACTCTTATAAATTAGGTAAAGAATGAATATTTTTTTAGTTAAGTTGTAACCATTGCACTAATATTACTTACCAATGCTTAAAGGGTAGGTTTCATTACAGAATATTGAAAATGAATAGGAAGTCCTTATAAGTAAATTTAGATCCAATGGAATAATTATTAAATCATCTCCTTTCCACCCAATATGTACAAAGAAAGCTTTCAACAATCAAAAAGATGTATCTATATTTAGCATATTACACTTTGGACAAAACTAAAAAACAACCCCTCACATATTAATCTATAAAAGATTTCCTTTCAAATCAAACAATTCTATCAAATCAAGTATGACTTTATGTATAATGGCATCTATATAATGTCAGGAATATAAATGAATTGGATTAGGAATATATTGGAGCATAAATGACTGTTTTGAAATAGAAGACATTCAATGTTTCATTATGCGGTCTAAAGATATAGGAGGTATCTTAATAATATCTAAGAGTATAATAACATCATATTTCTGAGCAAAAATATCAAGTAATGAGATTTCCAATTATACAAGAAGCAAACAAAGATATAGAACTACTTTGTTTTTGAAGACCATCCTATTCACAAATAAATTATTTCCATAGCTTCCTATCTAACTAAATAATCCTATTGCAATATACGCGGAAATATAATAAAGTTGGTACATATAATTATGACACTATTATTGTCCAATAACTTCATATTGAGAGGAGAATTCAATTCATTGGTAGTAGAAAGTTTTTTTTTTTTTTTTGCCATGTGAATTAATGAAATTGTGAGCAATTTCACAAAAAACAAATATAGAATAAGAAGACAATGAGATAATTCTACATCATGCTTTCAACTACTCAAATCAAGATTTTATGGTTTCAACAGCAACTTGTTTGAGTATGAAGACATTACCTTAGTGAAGGTATTTGGGAAATATTTTCTCAATGGTTGGAGACTTTTGTGCCATCCAGTTTGAGTTAAATAGATAGTTGTGCCTTTTCGAAAACCAATCTTCTGCAAAAATTGGCCAATCTCTTCAACACCATAACAATATTGTTTGCTTGTGGTATCATTTCTTTGGCAACTTAACTTATTTTTGAATTCCTCAACCTTCAAGTCCACAGCGATAAACTTGCCTGCAGAGGATTTCCAACTTAAGAATCGTAGTGCTCTAACCATTGAGTCCACCACTTCTCTTAATTGTGGCTGTAGATCTAGATTTCCAAACATTGCCAAGCATGCATAAGGGTTCAAGTAATCATCAATTTCTTTTGCCTTCATCAAGTTTGAAAATTGATGTTGACTTGCAAGTCTCACTTGTTTCTTCTTCTTAAATATAGGTTCAATGTTCGCACTAATGAATTTTTCTGTAACCCTTTCAAGAACCTTCACAACAATGACCTTTTCTCGTACTTGTTGATTAATAGGATCCTTAAATACTTGGATAACACCATCTAAACTTGTTGCAAACTTCTTAGGGTCATAAATTTCTCCAAACATCCTGAAATGATTTTGTATTATGAGGTTAGAGAGATTTCTTGATAAAGGATGAAGAATAACCAGAAAGAAAGAACATAACGGTTGAGCAATAAATTGACTAATAATTCTCACAACTTCAAGAAATCAAATATTAATCTAGTTAAAATACAAATATTAGTACATGTTTTTGAAAAGGATAATTTCCTTTTAGTCCGTCAAAGTAATCTATAATCTCTTATATTAAACACGTTTCAATTCAATCCTGTAGAGTAAGAAATTTATGTCAACTTTGATATTTAAACCACCACTGTAATCTGTATAACATCTCATCCACTATAGAGAACTCAATTTCAAATTAAGAACAAATCTAAAAGATTTTTTGTTATTTTCAATATCATACCACTTTATTTTTTTTCTATTTTCTTTATTCTTTATCTTCCATTTATTCTCCATACCTATTCTCCCTAATAGATCAGTTGCTTCTTGTACAAAAGTTTTCACCCACTCTAATTGAATGAGGTGCAAGAGCTATTACTAAAGCAAATGTTCGAGAAAAGTTCACAGCCAGCATGGCCCGAGTTTTGAATTTGGAAAAATATATAGTCCATATTATATGTTATACATCATTCTCAACACTATGTATGGGCCTTACAAAATAGCTTCATTAATGTACACACTACGTGAAATGATTTAGAGTATTTGGCCAATCATTTTATAATCTATTTAATAAAATGTAAACTACACCGAAAGGATTGCACTAAAAATTTTTTATGGTCTTATTCCCTATCTGGCTTTTGCCCACAACCAACTACAACTCTTCAATATCCCTAGCCCAAAACTTCAACAACTACTGCCACTTCTCATACCATATTTCCTTCTTCAAACTCACCTTCAAGCTCTCTAACCATGTTTTACAAAATTCCTAAAGATACCAAGATAATGTTGGTATTCGAAGACTATCTCTGAGTTAAGTTGACTTTTTAAGAGTAGACATTGGTTTTTGCAACTTACATAAGACTTGCCTCATTATATATTTATTTTTTTAGGTAGTAATTTTTTTTGAGTAGCTTTTAATTTTAGAGTTGCTTTTTTCCTTTCTTATTTTTCCTTAATTTGATTGTTACCAGTGCAAAACTTGAGCAAGGTTAACTTGTTGGACTAAATGTATATTTTCTACTAAAAAGGATATTCTACAAGGTGAGAACTCTTTGCCTATTCTGTGTCTAATAAGTTACTATTGCTATAATTTTTTTATTGTTTCTTTTTTTAAATTTTATATCTGCATTTGTAATGTTTCATTTAATGGCTTAGATAGCCTTTACTTGTTTCTTCTTTTTGGGGTTAGATTTGCTCATGATTAATCAAATATTTTGACTTGATGCATTTGGTTTCAAAGCATAAATTAACACAAATTTTGTAGTTTGGAAGATTAAATTGAAGAATTTTCAATTGAAGGGGCTCAATTGAGATTTTTGGACTACTTCAATGAACTAAAGTGAATTAACTCAAGAATTAAATCATCATGAACTTTGATTGTAGTAATGTATGTGAAAAACTTTTATTGTAGATTTTAAGTGTTTTTAGAATTTATAATTCTTTTGGGGTATTTTTAAGGAAAAAATTATCGCCACCATCACTACCTCCTACCACCACATCCCCTCCTCCCTCCTCCCCCCTCCTTCCTCCTTTCTTCTAACAAAGTCTATAAGCATATGATATACAAAAGGTTTATAAAGGTGAATGTCTAATTATTGAATTCTGGGGGCAGGAGTTGGTCGATTGTGCAATAGTGATTAGCCCCAAGAAACAAGTACTCACTTACAAGCCATGCAGATTTGATGGCCTCAGCATTTGAGCTGGTCTTGCAACCCCTTCTCCAGTTCTTTTCCTTTTTGAGTTTCGTTTGAGAGCAAATTAAAAGACTATAGAGTAGGCGAAGTATTTGCATGCTTGAAAAAGTGCTAATAGTAATTCTAATGACCACCACCACTGCACAAATGGTTTTGTGAGAGAGGAGCAAGCACCACCAATGCTACCCTTGGATAGTCCTTTTTAGTATTCCATCCACTTATCAATCAAGATTGGAGAGAATCTTGAGATGGTTTTGCCTTCTTACTTAAGCGTTGACTTTTTACTGTGTAATCTTTTGCATTGTGTCAGAGTTCCATCTTCTCATATCTCTCTTTCCATGATCATGAAGGATTTTCTCATATTTAAAAAATTTTGTTGTTGCTCTCATTACAACTTTTGCCAAATTTGTTATTAGGGAGGGGAGGAGGGAGGAGGGGAGGGGAGAAAAAGGAAGGGGGAGTAGGAGGAGGAAGGAGGGGGAGTAGGAGGAGGAAGGAGGAACGAGGAAAGAGGAAAGAAGAGAGAGGAAGGGATGGTGGTTGTTGGAGGTGGTGTTGGGCGAAAGAAAAAAATGCGGTAGAATTTATTTAATTATTTTTTGTGTATTTATGAGTTATATTTGAAATATTAGATGTTTTTGGATTTTATTTTTTTATGTATTAGTGAACCGGCCTTTTTTCTGAATTGGTCAATAGCACAAAATCACTTTAATCAAAAATTAGTTAAAACCGTAAAAAGATCAGCAAAACAAGTGATTCGATATGACTGGTTGACCTAGTTCTTGAACTTTTCTTTTTTATTTTTTCCAAACATGATCTAAGTTACCTAAATTGTAAAACTTTTATTTATTTAAAGGAGTAAGAAAACCCAACCCACTTAGTGTAAAGACTAAAATCAATCACATTCTTAAATGATTTCTAATTCAAGAAATTTTCATCCCTATCATCATATCAAGTTATCATCATTGATTCCAACTTAAATTAGAAAGCCATATTTCCAATAAAATGATCTCAAATTAGATATAACTTATTTTAATTTAGTTTTTCATATAATTTTAGATAATGAATATATTTTAGACATGAATTCAGATTTTTATAATTTTTAGGTGTATATTTGATAATAAGCCTAATATTTTAAAATTATATATTTTATCAAAATATACTTAAGAATTTAATTCAATATTTTTTAAAACTTATAAAAATATAAATTAATTATGACATCATACTGACGTCAACAAATTTTTTAGAACGGTCCAACTAATCCGACCAATTGACCCCTGACCCAATGGTATCGACGAGTCATTACCGGGTTCGAGTTTAACAATATTGCAGCTCAGTTATGGCTTTTATCCAATAGAAGAAGAAGAAAGAAAGAAAGAAAGATAAAGAAAAAAGAAATGAAAAGATGATGCAGAAGAGGTTGGTGGTTAATTAGTTATGGTGGAACGAAGATGAAACTGAGATGGCGGTGTCTCTCCTTTTCGCAGGAAGAAAGAAAAAATAAAAGGAAAAGGACAGGGAAAGACAAGAAAAGGAAAAGAAAAAGGGAAAGGAAAAAGGAAAGGCATAGGGTTTAGTTAATGAGAGTATATATGGAAAAAAATTGTGTCTTTTTTCGTAAAAATAATCATCTTCACTCATTTACAGTTGCACAAAGACAAGTAAAGTGCAAACAACAGCCTATTGGGTTGCTGTCTAGACAGGTATGCTCCGGCCTATCAGGTCTGAAGTTCAACTCCTGGCCTGGCAGGTTTAAGGTGGGGTTTAGGGAGAGAATAGGGGGAGGGAGGAAGAATATTAAAAATGAAAAGACGAGTGAAGTGCAATCTCCATGAATTTGGACGGATTCGATCTACGCATAATTCAGAATAAAGCCTTGAAGATATTTTGTAGATATACTTGATTTGTAGAATAGATATATTTGATATATACAAGGGTGCTTTAACTATCGACTAAATCACATAGGAATTTGGAAGATTTTATCTTATAAGAAATTGCACACGATTAAAGCATTTCGCAAGATTATATGTCTTGATCCCTAGGTATCCATAAGTAAAGGATTTGTTTGGATATCTTCCGGTTTGCCAAAAAAAAAAGTATTTGACTACATCATAAATGCATTTTTTGATCATTTTTTATCTTACATATATTCCAAAATAAAAAGTGATACTGTATTATTTAAAAAATATTTTCCAAATAATCTTTAATATATGCTCATACGTGAGTGTCTCTCTCTCAATGTATTTTACACTATAGTATACATGATTGTCTCGTCTCTGTCTCAATGTATTTTACACTATAGTTTGCTTTTGGAAGTAATATGACCATGTTAGATCAAATCTAGATTGTCTTCATTTTTGTTAGGATAAATTTTTATTACACTTTTATCTTAAAAGTACTTTTAGAGTCATAGATTTAAATGTATACCACGTAACAACACAAAAAAGAATAATCCTTCTTTTTATACAATACCCACCAAAAAAAAAAAGAGCTTGTAATTTTATCTTAATTTGATGTTAGCAACCGTCATATATAGAATGTTGTAATTTGCTAGATACATGGATATTCTTAATAATTACTTAGGAAGATTTGATTGTCAATCTTAGTAAATCATCAAGGCTTAAATATGACAAAAATAGATGCTTCAAAATGTAGTTAATCATTACTAACCTCTTCTCGCTCACATTGACACCTTTTATATCAGGAAGAACAAGTGTTGCTCCAAGATGCTTGGCTATCATAATTGCATTGGCAATCTAGGATTCACTCAAAAAAGTTACCAGGGGCTCAAAATGTGAAATTTTAGTTAAGTACAAAATCATAAAAAATTGATGTTATTAAACTTCTCAGTGGGTGAACAAATATTGTCGAACTTGTCTGCCATTTAATCAATAGTATAAGCTTCTGAAAAACCACAAAATTTTGTGTTTATAGGTCCACTTGGAAGAGTTACTATCTATAAAACGCTTTCCCTTTTATGAAGACAAAAATTTGGATCAAATAATAGAAGAAAAATAGATATATATTTTCCATATACTAAAAGATATCAGATAACTAAAGTTAAGGAAAATAAAAACTTTGGGTGTAAAATACAAATTGGCCTGGGTACACTTACTAAATGACAAGTATAAACCTTGTACTAGTATTTCCATTTTGCTCTTATTGTCAAAATATACCATACATATTTGTTTATGTAGACCATACCTTGTGACCGATGTGCTATGTGCATTAAAAAATAAAGCCATACTAGAATTATTTCACAAACTATAGTGCACTGCTACATTATAACTAGTATTTATGCTTGCTACGAAACTTGGTGACTCGCGACTGGCCGTTTGGCAAATGAGTTTTTTGGATGTTTGTCAAAAACTTTACTATAACTTACTGTAAAAGTTGTAGAAAAGTTTTTGAATGTGTAAAAACTTTTGAAAGATTTTTGTTTTTTTCTTTTTATTTTTTCTTTTCCTTTTCCCTTTCCTTTTTCTTTCTTTCTTCTTCTTCTCCCACTACCTACCGACGCCGGTGACTTTTTTTTTTTTTCCTTTCTCTTCCCTCCCCTTCCCCCCTCCCTCCCTCTCCTCTCCTCTCCTCCTCCCTCCCCCGGTCATGACCAGAGATCTAATCAAGAACCAGATCTGGTCGTGACCGGGGGGAGAGGAAGAGGGAGGGTGGGGGCGGGGGTGGCAGGGGAGGGGGGAGGGAGAGGAGAGGGAGGGAGGGAAGAGAGAGAAAAAAAGAAAAAAGAAGTCGCTAGCGCTAGAGGTGATGGCCGGTGCCGGCACTGGCGTAGGCGAAGAAGAAGAAGGAAAAAAAAGAAGGGAAAAATTTTTTTTGGTGCGCATTTTTTGTGTAAGAAAAAAGAAAGGAATGAAGGAAAAAAAATTTTTGGTGTAGTGTTTTTGGGTGTGTATGTTAAAAACATTAGAAGTTTTTTGAGGGTTCCTATAGCTAAAATAGGAAAAAAATAAATTTTATACAAACTAGGCAAAAACACATTTGCCAAACAGGGCCTCAATAAAGCCTAAAGAGTATTGCCTATCCAGCGAATGGAAAAATTACGAGTAATATAAAACATATTTAAACATAAAATAAAGAATTCTATTGGGTAACTTAGATGGGATTTTCAAAATAAGAAAAATTTAAAAAAAATTAATAACCAATATATCTTCTCGTTTAGGCACACAAACTTCTTACTGCTCAAAATCATACAAAATCATTTCTTACATGACTTTGAATAAATGAAGGTAAATGCGAAAGGCATACCTGTAAGGCATGATATTCAGGACCTTTAGTGAGTGAAAAGTATATATAACCGTCCGTTTGCTCTCCCTTTTCTGAGAAAGAAAGAAGAATCTAATTAAGATGAAGAAAATTTACGAGTGTGTGTGTGTAACAAACCTTCTTATGCTATATCTTAAATTTAAAGACATACTCATTTTAGATAGCTTTTTCCAGCAAGGTCGCATAGCTTCATCGTCTTCCTTCCATGGTCCACTTGAGCTAGAAAGTCTAACAACACTGTGCTTTGAAACTTTCAACATATCCTGCTGTATGCCCAAAGACACTGGTATGTCAACCTTCAAAATTGAGAAGCAAAATGGAAAAGCTATCAAATCCTAATGAGCATAACTACTGTGTTACTTGATATTTTTTGCAAAGATTATGCTATTAGTAGATTGTTATCAATTTCTCACCAAAATTTTCTCTAAATTAATTGAAACTAAGTTGTTAGCAGCTGGCAGGTTGGTTTTCCCAGTGAATCCCAAGGATGAAACAAATCAGGAGACGATGCTAGAAAAAAAAAATTAGTGCCAGAATGATGGTGGAATGAATCGCTTGTTTGGCAATGAAGGGTTTAGCTAACGAGCATCTCGGAAGCACTGTTTAAGAGGGGCATTAAGGGTTTTTTTTCAATAAAAGTAAAATAAATTCGAAAAAAGTATTTAAATAAAAGGAGTGCATTAGTTTAGGTGTACTTCAACCAAATTGAGTTTTTTGTGTTTGCGTGCATGTCTGTATGTGACTCCAAAATTAGTTGATTTTACTCTCCTATCATAACATGGCAGAAGGAAATCATAAGTGGCTTGTTATAGAAAAAATTAAGCTAGATTAGGTAAGCATTGATGTACATATTATATATATCAGCATAAGTTTCTTAGATTTGCTGTGCGTTTTATTAATATGATTGTACACATTTAGGAAACAAATAAAGTTAATCTGATATTATCATTTCAGCCAAAATGTATTTAAATCTTAAATATGATAGAGTATTCACAATCAATTACAGTTACCCAACAAATTTTTTAAATTTTAATTTTCTTAGGATACTAATTTTGTAGCGAGAGCCTACTTTTGGACTGAGTCAATAAGCATTTGATTATAGTTGAAATGAAATGTGTTTTTTATTTTCTTTTTCTTTTTTATTGAGAAAGCAAGTTCAACATGGAGCAATTTATTGAACAGTCTCACATTCTATCAAACAACTTTAATGAACCTTAGACTGACAATCAAGAAAATTTCAATATGTCTAACACGACAGTACAAATTGGCTTGATTATGTCATATAGTACTCCTAAAACTTTTTTTTCTTTGGAAGTCATGTCCCTAAAGAACTCAAAATTCTAGAAAGGAACACCAAATTCCTTGACGCTATGTTCACATCCCAATTTGGCGTCTTTACCACCATTCTCCATTTAATTAAGTCTTGTTTAAGAAGTTAGACTGTGATGTATAAAGTTTAAAATAAACAAAAGTATTCTCGTGGAATAGAAGAAAATATGAAAGTTATTACATACAGATTTTATGTGTTAATTAAAGACCACCCCTTGAGTGCGAGGAACACTTGCAATTTGCCCCTTGAGTGCAAATAATAGACACGTTGCCCCTCTGACTTTAGGTCAAATATTTTTATTTGTTAAAATTGTGACAAATGACAAAATTTTCATGCAACTGACATTCTATTAATCAATTTACCTTTTTATGAGAGAAAATTTTAATGTAAAAAAAACTTGAAGTATAAATAAAAGAGAATAAGACTTAAATAATAAAAAAAAAAAAAGAGAAGACTTGCAATGTAAAAGATAGAAAAAATTGGTGAGTCAAAAACTTGATATCTAGCTAAAAATTAAGAAAGCAGAGCCATGAAATGGCCCATTGTGCAAGATCTAGGATTTGTGTTGGAGGAGTTTTGAGCACATTGAGCAAGCATATTACAAGGATCCTTATTTGGGATTGAGGATTGCTTGCATAGATTTCAAAAGCTAAAAAATTTATACAATTAGGAAGGAAAACATGTGACCAGTGGCAAATTAATCTCATAACAAAAATTAAGAAATGTATAGATACTCAATTCTGAAAACCAAAATTAAGAAAAATAAAGTTTCTGATAGTCTATATGCAATGATAAAATTTGATGAGAGGAAAAATTAATATGTAAATAAAAATCATAAAGTACTCAAAGTAAGAAGGCAAGAAAAAAATTTTGATGAGAGAAATGCTCAATATCTAAATGAGGAGAAGCCTAAGAAAAAAAGAAAGGATTTATAGTATAAGGAAAGGAACACAATTTTATGATTGAACAATTAATATCTAAAAAAAATTCTGCAAAATGAAATGACTAAAAATATTAATGCATGAAAAAAAATGACGATATGAGAATGATAAAATTATCTGTTTGTTTTAACAGCCAAAATATAATATTCTTATCGGTGCAAAATGTATCTTGTTTCCATTCAGGGGGAATAGACAAAGTAACCCCCAAAAATAAGGGGGGCAATTTACAATTAAGCCTATACTTAGTAATGGGAGCCAATTTCCCATCAATTGGATGCCTTCTCTCATTTATCAGTTTAAGAATCCATTTTTATTATTTATCAGCTAACCAACAATACTCAGCTTAACTTCTCTTTAGTTTGCTCGAAAACAATAATGTAATAAGAGTACAATATAGATGCGTATAAGGACAAACACCTATGTCATCGACCGAGTAAGGGAGGTGAGAAGGAGCCCCAACACCCCAAGTTCCAAAAAAATTATGTTTTACCCTATATTAAATCAAAAATTTTTGCAAATAATAAAGCTTTTGCCTGCAGAAAAAAATGAAAAAATTTTTTACCCTGACTCCAGCTTATACGTGTTTGAAATTTACCCTTCACAGTAAATACTTTATGTCACCTTATTATATGCGTATTTGTTTATCAGTGCATTTTCCTATTTGTAAAACTTAGAGCAATAGATGAAAAAATCTTTTTGTACACACTTAACTAATAAAAGTCTCACAAAAAAATTTGAACCTTTCGGTTACACTAATTAAGCAACCCACTCAATTTTATAATATTCTCATGCAGATAAAATCCCTCAAAAGACAACGTTCACCACCTACTGGAAGTAGAAAAATATGATGGCATTTTTTTTATATATTTTTTCTAATAGGGGAAGGGTGAAATTTAAGAAGTGGGAGGTGTTTTAATGTTTAAGCTCTTATGAAAATGTTAGCTTCAGAAAAGGATTAACATTACAAAAACGATTCTAAACAAGATAAAGGGCAAAAACAATAAAGGCAAAATAATTATAATGTTTCTATATATTTTCTTCAAATTTCAGAATGGTGCCGCCTTTGATTCTCTACTCTTTCCTAGGAAAGATTTTGCTGGAAGGGTACTCAAGTAGACTTGCCGATTTCGCTAAGTACCTTCAATTGATTTCACGCTTCCAGACCAACATAAGTAGTTCTATATCTTATATTCTGAAACCTCTATAACTATTCACCTCTGTTTATCTAATAATCACCTAGCCACTATATAATGGGAAATAGAACCGTTATGCTAAGATGAGCAAATCACAATAAAAGAAAACAATGATACCACCAACCATATATATTTATATTCCATATTTCCTAAATGAAGATTAAGTCATAATTCAATAGTATCTAACCATACCACCTAATAAACTAGTTTATAGTTTAATCAAAAGATAATAAAGTTAAAAAATACTTACAAGAAGTGGATCAATGTGGTCTTTCTTGATCATGTTTCCAAGCATTAAAAACATAGACATGGTGAGAATAGCTGCTACTACTTGCCTCAAGTCCAATGCCATACTTGGTTTTTCTAAAACACAGCTCTCTAAACTTTCGTGTGAGCTTCTGTGTTTGGATTGAACTGCAGTCTTATGTACTATGTTTTTGAGTACCGTCAACAATCTGTTTTTGTATTTTGTTTGCTTTCGCCGTGGGATGGAGAGGAAGACAATTCAGCACCGACTAAAGTAGGAAGTAGGAGAGAAAACACCAGAGAAGCTTAAATAAAACAACACGACAGTGAAGACAGCTATCAGAATGCATGCGTTTCACTAAAATAAGTAGCTTTTGCCACATAAAAATGTGTTACTGACGTCAGGGTTACCGATCGGGTTCTTTTACATTATTTTTCTTTACATGTATCTCTTTATCTACTTTTTTTTTTTTAGTTGATGAAGAATTTGAAAAAAAAAATCTAATTTTGTCTGTTGATTTATTTTATTGAGTAGATCAACACATTCAAGAATAATATTCATCTGTGAATATATTGTCATTAATTTGCACGAAACGTTTGGGCGATGCACAATCCTATATTTTTTGGACTACTAGCTATTTTATGTATTGGAAATAGTGAGCTGGAAAAATCTTTGAACCCCACGTCATGCAAAGTTAGAAGGAGCAATCTCGTGAAATTGGGGCATAAAGAGGTTATGGGACTGCAGCACACTTTCAGCTCTGCTAAACAGAGGCACTAGTCTTGAATTCAAGATTATCTGGGAAATTTTTGGAACTAATATTCTTGTACGTTTTGTTATGTGGTATATTTGAAATAGAAAGATGATCGAAAATTGTATTTACGGTATTATGAAAAATTCTTTTCCCAAGTCAAGACCATCCAACCACACTCCTTGTTAAATAAAGAAATTGCCAACGAAAGGGAACAGTCTCTCATATGGTATTGCCTGTTCCAAATTGTGCTCTGAGAATTATTAGATCAGCTCACTTATGCTGGGTGTAAGAATTGAAGAATTATACTACTTAATTACTATTGTACGAAATGTTAATTTGGTGAAAGCTGTAAAAGAAAATGCCCAATTCATTGTAATTTTTTGAAAATTACGGGTCCGTTTGGATTTGTTGTTTTTGGATCTGTTTTTGAAAAACTGTATTTCACATCTCAAATGTTACAGTAATACACCAACAAAAGACAATTCCAAAAACACCAATCCAAACAAATATTTCAAAAACAACTTATACATACAAAAATAAAAATATTATCCCTTCTTCTTCCATCCCAACTCCACCACCACCACCCACACCCACCCCCACCACCATCTCCTCCTCCCCTCTCTCCCTCCCCCTCCACCTTCCCTCTCTCTCTCCCTCCCCCTCTCTCTTTCTCCCCTCCCCACAACCCCCCTCCCCCTCCCCCTCCCATCCAAATTAAAAATTTATTTGGGGTATTTTTGGGGCATTTTTAAAATTAATAATTTATTTGGGTATTTTTGAGGCATTTTTAAATTTAAAATTTTATTTGGGGTAATTTTTGGGATATTTTTAAAGTTAATAATTTATTTGAGGTATTTTTTAGGGCATTTTTAAAATTAAAAATTTATTTGAAGTAACTTTTTGGGGTGTTTTAAAAATGAAAATTTATTTCCTGTAGTTTTTTTGGGTATTTTTAAAATTAAAAATTTATTTGGGGTATTTTTGAGGCATTCTTTAATTAAAATTTTATTTGGTGTATTTTTTGGGGAATTTTTAAAATTAAAAAATTATTTGGGGTAATTTGTTGGGGTATTTTTAAAATTAGAAATTTATTTGGGTTATTTTTGGGGCATTTTTAAAATTAAAAATTTATTTTAGGTAATTTTTTAGAGCATTTTTAAAATTAAAATTTTATTTGGGGTATTTTTGGGGAATTTTTAAAATTAAAATTTTATTTGGGGTATTTTTGGGTCATTTTTAAAATTAAAAAATTATTTGATGTATTTTAAAATTAAAAATTTATTTGAGGTATTTTGAAATAGTTTATTTAGGGTTTTTTTAAAAAAATTAACCCACATCACACCACCCATCAAATAAATTTTAATTTTAAAAATACCCCAAAAATTACCCCAAATAAATTTTTAATTTTAAAAATACCCTAGAAGATTACCCCAAATAAAATTTTAATTTTAAAAACACTCCAAAAAATTACCCCAAAATAAAATTTTAACTTTAAAAATGCAACAAAAATACTCCAAAAAAATTTTTAATTTTAAAAATACCCCCAAAAATTTTTCCAAAAACGCTCTCAAAAACACCTTAAAGACAACTACAGTAATTGTTTTCACATCCCAAATGCTACAATAGTGTTTTTGAAAAATAAACCCAAAAGCAACTAATCTAAACGGAGCCTACATAATCCAAAGCAACTTAGTAAGTTTAAACGTCTGAAATATTTTCTTGACTACCATTGCAGCATGTAAAAGGCATAAAAAAGATTTGAAGTCAAGTTAAAGAGTTGTTTGGTTCGAATTTCATAATCACTATCACTATCAATATTATAGAGTGGTCAATGATAATGAAATTTTGATGAAAATCTAGTGTTTGTTAATGTGGAATGGATTTTATAATTTATTATTTTTCTTCTTCATTATTTCTTTTTTCTTTTCTTTTTTTCGATTTGCTGAATTCATAGCATTTTATTTTTCTTATTTTTACATTTAGTGAGAATAAAAAGGTAATTAAGATACTTTAAGAAGAATAAGATGGGTAATTAAGATGATTCCCTAATAACATGTGGCTAATCAGAAAACCCATAAAAGAGACATGTCATTCACATTAGTTTATTCCCATTGACCCCAAACAAACATTTTATGTGGATATAATTGAATTTGAAATTCATAGTGAAGATTGAAATCCATTTACCAAACACCCCCTAAATTGGTCAAGAACATGGCCATTATGAGGTGAACTTTCGTTTTGGGAGAACTTAAATGACGACAGAATTTTCCTCCCCGACATTCCTTGAAATAACACCTGTAATCAAATTAATTGTCTCCAAAATTTCTTTCTCCATCATTCTTTACCGTTCACCTGGGGCATGATCTTATCTGTTACCAATGAGTGAAGCATCAAAGCCTACGAACATAAACAAAAGGATATACAAGAATACATGTAATGTCATAAGGCATTCACCAACAATGAGAGTAATAGAAAATGCCTGATACGGACAGCTTATAAAGACGCGCTTGTTTGGGCAAACTTTGACAAAACTTCATTTGTATTAGGTATTAAGCCATTATACATGTCCCACTCGGCTGGAGATATGGGAAAAAGGAACATGGGAAACAAATATAGATGAGTGCCCTTTTAGCTCATCATAGTGAAAGTTATCTTGCCCAATTTCCTAATTGAAGAAATTGAGAGCTACGAATGCATGTTAAAAGATTGAAGCATGGAAGCGTATATAGGCTGGCAGAGCGGTTTATACCAATGGATTGGTACTAGAATGGCACATAATCGTGTGAAGTCAGACAAGTGTATTGTCAGCTTGGGAAATATAAAACTTAGGGAGTGTTTGGTAAATAGATTTCAACCCCCACTATGGATTTCAAATTCAATTATACCCATATAAAATGTTTGGTTGGGGTCAATGGGAATAAATTAATGAGAATGATAGACCTCTTCTATGGGTTTTTTGATTAACCACTTGTTACTAGGAAAGCATCTTAGTTGCCCATTTTATTCTTCTTAAATCATCTTAATTACCCTTTTATTCTTATTAAATGCAAAAATAAGAAAAATAAAATGCTACTATTTCAACAAATGAAAAGAAAAAGAAAAGAAAAAAAGAAACAATGAAAAAGAAAAATAATAAATTATGAAATCTATTCCACATTAAGAAACACACTGTGGGTTTTTATCAAAACTCATTATCATTGACCACTCTATGATACCGATAGTGATAGTGATAGTGGAATTCAAACCAAACGGCTCCTTAATGTTTTTGAAAACTAGATCAGATCGACCGGTTCAATCAATTGATTGATCATGCTTCCAGTTTGATTTAGTGATTAATCTAAAATTTTAATTGAACCAGGTCAAATTCAGTCCAAATCGGTTGAACTAGTAAAAACCGGATAGTTCAACCGAGTTTCACTCATTTTTTTTTAACAAATATTTCAGTTTTATTCAAATTTTTTAATGCTAAAACAATAAAAATAATTAAATCTTTGAACAAGTCGAACCACCATGAACTGGATGTTATTCCAGTTCAGTCCCCCGGTACGGGTTTTAAGACATTAATAAAACCCACGTTCAAATAAATGAAAAGGAAATTTCTACTACTGGCCAGATGGTTAGTCAGGGCTGCAGGGGAGGAGGGCACGTGAAAGGGTAGCTTGTAAAAAGGGTAAAACAATAAATTTTAATTCCGTTGTTACTTTGCAGAAGCTGTCGTCGTTTCTATCAACAGAGGCATGAATCTATTTATGTTATTTTAAATAGCCCAAAATTTTGAAGAGCAGTAAAATTATACAATTGTGTCTGTATTACAAAGAAACTGCCTCAAATCAATACTATTAGTCCTAAAATAGTACAATCGTTCAATAATTTTATTTTTTTCTTTGATAACATGCAATCATGAAATAATTTTAACAAAGATTTTAGACTGAGCTATATTATGTGTTATGCTAGACATATGATTTTAATTTTTAAAGCACATGCATCTTACAATAGGATGAACTTTTCTATCATTAATGGTTGCTGTCTTTTTTCCACTTTATATTTGTTGGAGTTGACTTAGAAATTGTAAATTTTGGGTCTTTTGAAAGAACTACATTTTTAATGGGGTAGTCTTCCCAAATTCAGGCAATCAAGCATCGGTTCTAATCTTCTAATCATCACTGGAAACTATAGAGTTTTGAGTAAGTAAGAGAAGTTCCATAAATAGATAAAGGATAATTGAATGGTGTCAAGTATCATCTCCAATTAAGGTTAAACAATTACAGTTAAAACCAACCAATCTCAACTGTTGATAACAATTTGATCTATGTGTCTCTCGTCTCAAGATGTATTACCAAAAATTGGAGAGAAGGCGTAACAAAAAAGGAGCCTACTCCAATTCATATAAGGGTTAAATGTGTTAAAATCTTCTGAACTTTATCCTTAATTATGCTTTGCTTTCCTGAACTAATTAAATAATTATTTTGCTCCTTATTTGATATTTAATAAAAAAAAAGTGCCTTCACTATTTTATTTTGTTTATTTTTTATTTATTCACTCCCTTGTTTTGCTTTTTCACTACTTTTCTTTAATTTATTATTATTATTTTTCACTTCTCTTATATCACTATTTTTTTCACTCTCCTATTAATATTACTAATTTGTATGCTTATCATAATGTTATCTTTTACTTACAATTTCATTCTCGTTTATTTATTTACACTATTAGAAAATTCAAGAAAATTATATAGTGTAAAAAACTGATATATATGTCTGTTATAATCAAAACCATGTATGTTACTAGTAATTTGACTACTTAAAAAGATATTAGTAAACTAGAACTTTAGATTACATAATGCTTTTAAAGTGTATCTCAAAAAATAAGTAACTCATATTTTTATTTACTTTTTTTATGTATAGTTGATTAACCACTATATCACTAGGATCTGAATTTGCTACTATTGTTATTAAAAATTATTTTATTCTCTAGACTTATTAATTTAAATAATATATGAAATAGTCTATGCATGTAAATATCATTTACTTTGTTATAGAATAGACTTTGTGATCATTATTACTTCCAATAGCAAAATGTAAAAAAGATAGAAATAAATAAAAAATAAAAGAATATTAAAATTAATATATAGATAATAATAGCAAAGAGAAGAAAGTAGAATTACATAAGAGAAAGAAGAAAAATTAAAAAGTATAAAGAAAAGCAACCAGTACAAAAAAGGTAAAAAAATGAGAAAAAGGAAATAAAATAATAATAATATAGAACCAGCTATTTTGTCCTAAAACATAAACAACAGTGCAAAATGTCTATTTATTAAGTTTAGGAGGATAAAGTGGAACTGGGTGTAAAGCTCAAGAGGATTTAATACTTTTAGTTCTTCATACAATTGTATGTTGTTAAGTATGTACTTTTCCACAAGCAAAATTACAACTTTATATTCCATAGTTATCACAATGGCGAAATATGATCCACATACCTGACTCCACTTAGTGAGGCTTAGATTGTTGTTGTTGTTGTATAAAACCCAGTCTAATCCAACAGTTGAATCGTTTGGCCCACCGAATCGGGCCAGCCTAATGTTTGACTGTATAAGGAGTTGACCTGGTCAAACCCACTTGAACCTTTGGTTTAACTGAAAACCCATCCAGTTTTTAGTTGCCTCCTTTTTTTGACTTTGTAACAAGGGTAAAAAGTAATAAACCCCCTTGTGATTTACAAGAAATTCATAGGGCCTCCTCATCAGTTAAAAATATCCACATCCCACTGTGCTCTTTACTAAACTAGAAACTACACAAAAACGGTTGAATGACCAACAAGTGACATCCACACAGATCAAAAATGCAAAGTGGCAATTGAAAATGCACGCGTTTTCCCAAAACACATTTTTGTTCCAAAAATACCCTCCAATAGTGAAATAAAAGATAAAAGATTGTTATATTGGGATTTCTTCCTTCAAGCCTTAAAATTAATGGGTCAAATTAAAATTTTTAAAAGTTTACATCTTCTCAATTTAGTTGGGCTTTTATCTTCTCAACTACTACTACAAACTCCATCCTTCACCAGCATTGCTGCAAACTCTCAGCAACCCCTCCTCTTCCCTCCACCCATCTGCCTCCCCCAACCACCACCTTTTTCCCACTTCCCCTTCCTCTTCATTCTTCTCTACCCCTCTCCCCTCTTCCGTGATTTGCTCTCCCCTTCCTTTCCCCTTCTTTTCCCACTATTCCCCCTTCTCCAACGCCCTTCCTCCTTTTTCCCCTCTTTCCCGATCTGCCCTCCCCTCCTCCCTCACTACTCCCCCTTCCCCACAATCAAATCGCCAATGTCTGGTCACATCTGCTTATGGGAGGGAGGAGTAGCGAGAAAGGAGGGGAGGACAAATCAGGGAATAGGGGAAAGAGTAGGGAAGGGAAGAGATGAGAGGAAATGGTGGTGGAGAAAGCAAAATCCATTGGTGCAAAATTTATTTTCCTATCAAATTTTTAAAATCATGATTGTATTTTTGGTGCTAATTAAGTGTAGAGATGCTGATATTGATAGTAACAATTAGTGGCTGAGAGGTGATAATTTGAGGCATTGATTAGTGATGAAGATAGTGGCGGAGATGGCGATGAAAGGGAGAGGAACAAGTTTATGGCAATTGAAAATGTTTGTGACGACTGGAGGACTGAATTTGACCCTAGTAAGTTTACTTACCAAAATGATGACGTTAATCATTTCCACCACTTGGGACAAAGCTTTTCTGGAAAAAAAGCTACTTATATATGATAGAAGGAAAAAGAAGAAGAATGAACTAGAAAAAGAAATGGAAGAAAAGAGGAAAAGCGAGAAAAAATAGAAAGAAAAGGGGAAAACTATTTGGTTTGGTCAACAAGACAAAGGGAAGTAAAAATGAAGGAAAAGAAAAAGCAAGAAAAATTGTATGTCTTTGGTTTGGTCAACAATATGAATAGAGGGTAAATTTGATATTTTATATTTTTTCCGGTCAGTTAGCCTATTTTTGAGCAGCTTCTAGTGTAGTCAAAAGTACAAAGGGTTACGTGGATATGTTCAATTCATAATGGCGTCCTTTGAATTTCATGTAAACCATAGGGAGGTTTATTGACATTTACCCTTTTAACAATTATGGGTCATTGTTTTGAAACAAAGTGTATATATGCTTTTGATAAGATTTGAGCATTCGGTTTTCATCTAAATTCGGTCTTCATTTAAATGTAACATAAAACTTTTCCACTTGCTTAGTTTTTATTTGATAACTAAATTTTTTAAAATGAACTTGTTTACTTTTTTATTATACAATTAATACTTCTGACTTTCAAACTGACAATATTTGAGTAGTTAGAAAATTATTTTATTTTTAAACAAAATAACATAATAAAAAAATAATGCTATATCCTTGAAAATAAAGTGACATAGTTTTTTTATTTTTAAATATATAATTTATTTTTGTAAAATCATGACAAAATGAAATTAGATCTTCTATTAATATTTATTTGTTCATTATATATCTTTCTTGGTACAATATTTGGTATCTAAAAACACTTTGTCAGATATTTTATGTCTATTAAAATTACTGTTTAGCAATAATAATTATTATTTTAATACCCATCGATTTAACCAATGGATATGGTTGAACTAGTGACCCATTAACTTGATCCCTCTGTCGGGTTCGCTGCTGCACTAGATTTAATAACTATGCTATATTTAATGTCAATTAATCAACCACGAAAAAAAAATTATAGTTAAATTCTATGTCCCGTGTCCACCTATTTCCTAATGAACGTGCTCCTACCTGGTCATCATTACGGTTTTCTCATTTTATTTGTACCTATTGCTAATAATTAATTATGTCATTTTAAGCTACTATTTAGTTCGTTAATAATTGCACCAATATGCAGTCCGTTATCATGTCATCAATTCATTCTCTAATACCACTACAGATGCATTTTTAAACATTTCTTTAGGTTCTACCCGCAAATATAATCCATAACACAATCATGCACCTACATCATGTTGCTTCTGCTGCAGATGTTCCATCCCAACCAATTAATTAATCATTCATCTACTCTTTTACTATCATCAATTCCTATGGTTGGTTTAATTAATTTTACCTGTTAATTTACGGTTATTTTACTCTACCCATGGTTTAATTAATTGTACATATTAATTGTCCTCATTAATTGCTTCAACCACTAACAGGTTACTTTTTTAATTCTCCAGCTCTGCCCACCATAACAAATTGTCAATGTAAGACTGCACTTCTAGTTCTCTCAAATACTTTATGTCCATTCAATTTGGGCCCTACATTTCTGCCACAACAGCACCTCGTTACCCTGAACTTGTATGGAACCTTTTGTCTCCTGGTAAAATTTACAGCTTACAAGCATGTTCGAAACCGGATGCTTCTAGTGTGCAAAGTAGACTGAACTCTGCACCGTGGGCAGAAGAGGTATTTTAAAGATAACTCAGCAGGGACATCTTTTTCATGTCAATTGGGGCCCAATTGAAATAAGGCAACCGGCTATTGGTTTAGCTTAACAAATCAGGCATTGATAGCGGATGGAATCTTGGAAATTGTGAGTGAACTAATGAATTTTGGATAACTTTTTTATACACGGTTAATAGATAATTTTTTTTTTACACTAACAGATTTGGATGATGCCACATAACATAAATTTAAATTTAAAATTCAAATCATACACATATAGCATGCATCTAAAATTGCTAGCATAAAAAATTTACTACACTGTCAGTGTATAAAAAGTCAATTCATGAATTTTTGCTTAAAAACCTGAGTTTTGTTAATACTAACAGGGTGCTTAACATACTGGTCTTGTTTTCAGAATTACGATCCCAAGTTTAACATACCATGTTGGTACCAATAACAAATATTTTTATATGTATTGTGAATACTTAATAGTCTTTGTTACCTTTTACGTTCTAAATACAAGCAAAATACAAGTTACTATTAAATATACCATATTAATTTCAATATGCATACATGGTATCTCAAAAGTCTGAATTACTTTATTTAGAAATTGCACAATGGTTAAAAGAGAAAAAATGGTGTTTTAACCAAATTTCAATATCATAAAATCTATCAAAACTCCTAGTGATAATGCAATTGTTTGAAAGAGTGGTTGTTTCCTTTACTAAATAACTAGATTGTACCAATTTGATAATAGATGTGAAATTTCTTGGATCCTCTTATCAAATATTAACATCAATTTTGAACTTAAACAATTGGATAGTAAATTTGATAGGAGTTGAGTACTAGATCCAAGGAGATAGACATGCACAAATATTTATGGAGCACCTTGTGAGGATAAAACATGCATAGATATTTATGGAGAAGTTCGTGCAATTGGTCAGATCTGATAATTTGTGATTTGAAGTGTAATTTTTTATATATTTTGCAGTTCTGGTAAATTTAATAATTTTTTACACCAGATATATCTGTGACATATTTTATATATTTCTATCATTAGTGTTGTTTTTTTATTAAGCAAATCATGCTAGACAATTTTCAACTAGTCTATTAATAATATTGGCTTTTTTATTTAAAAAAAAAAGCAAACACTAGATTGTACCAAATTAGGTCCTAAAACCCCCCCCCAAACAATTGTAATGAATATGATGGAGTATAAATCACAAATTTGGCGAGTGTAGTATCAAATTTTGAGACTTCTTAACTATTAATATTTTCCAACAGTTATAGTTAATATGATGGGTTATAAATCACAAACTTGACAGTAAATGTAAGGTTTTTCAACTATTAATATTTTCTAGTGATAAGGAGAACCAAATTGAAGTCTAAATCATCATACATTTTAAAGAAAAGTACTAAATTTCAAGACTTTTCTTTTGCGATATTTAATGGGACCAAATTCAATTAAACAAGGAAGCAATGATGTTTAGATGTCAAGTTACACTCCTATGTTCAAATTAACATGCATATTTAGATAAACAGATAGAAGACATGCACTTGATGATAATGTTAAACAAATGAGATCCAAACTAGATTATTAATGGATTTTGTACATATTAAACAAAATCTCTTCCAAGCATAGTTAGTAAAATAAGGGATGAATATAATACAAAATATTACGTATAATACAAATTTTTTTTAAAAGTACATTAAAAAGTTTGGTATAAAAATGCGTGTTCTGTAAATTTATGTATATAAATTTGCACTGAACAGTGCGAATACATGTGAAAGTTATGAAAGTAAAATATAGATAAATATACCATATATTTCAAAGTCTATAGTATATTTATACTATTTAAACTTATTTTTATGTATGAGACTTTAAATTTATTAAAATTTTATCATCTTGTTATTTAAATATGCATAAATCTACCTATTTACAATATACATCGCTCCTATTTCTATATAAATCAAAAAATATGTCATTATCCTTTTTCAATTTAAAATTCTTTGAAAAATTAAAGTATAATTTGTGAAGTATAATACATTAAAAGTTTATTATGTATTTTATACGGTTAATTGAAAAGTGTAAGTATTTTTAAAGTATTCTTAAAGTATATAAAATATAAATTTTTTTGAATGATACGTATGAACATGTATCGTTGGGATATAGTACGAATATTTACTAATTATGCTTCCGAATTTCCAAGGGGACAAAGACGCTATTTTAAAATAATTGGGCATGTTGCATTGGGTTAACAAGATCCCACGGAAGGAAAGTGGCGCCTTTATTTCTCCATGAAGACAGGCTTCATTTGAAGGAAGTGCTAAATTTAACCTCCCTTCTTCATTACCGGTTCTAGCCTGTCCTCGGTTACAATTTTCCCTCTTGTCTATTACCTGGCCCCATCTAGCTGTGTTGTCCTATTCCTATTTACTTCTTCCTACCTTGCATAGATGACTCAGTTTTGCACCATAGATGAATCCTTCGAAACCGCTTTGATATCAGCATTTGTATTCGTGCCTCGCATATACTTGATCTGTTCTCCTTACCAATGGATTGGTACAAAATGCCACATCATTTTGTCAAATTTTTTGATAAAAGATCTTTATGCTACATAGTGGGGGTGGCAATTTCCGATACGACTTAAAAACACAACACGAATCTAACACAAATTAATGGGTTTAGGTCAAGTTTTCGTGGGTTCAGATCAGAATCGGGTCAAACCCAATAAACTCGAAAAGAAAACAGGTCAGGTTCGGGTCAACCCAACAGGTTTGCGAGTTGACCCACCAACCCGTTTATAAATTAAAAATAATTTAATAAATATATTAGATACTTTATTGAATTAGGTTGGAATATTCTTTTCTTCCCAAAAACATTAATCACCTAACCCTAAAAAAATATTGTTTCAACTGAATTTGTTTCTTTTGTGTGAAGTTGGAGTTATTATGTATGGATAGATGATGTATTACATTATTTTCATAATATTTTTACTTTTGTTAACCAAGTAATGTATCATAGTTTTACTTTTGTTTATAATATTTTTTTATAAAAATGAAAATAAAAAAATTGCTACATTCTTGGATTGAACTGTAGTATTCTTATTCTATATTCTTATGAAAACTCTATTGTAGAGAATTTACCATGCTACCAAGATGAGAAGGCAAAACAATAATAATAATAAGTAAACGGGTTATTCAAATCAGATTCGGATTACCTGTTAATTTTGCGGGTCGAGTTTGGATTGACCTATTACCAACCCACCAACCCGACCCGCCAACCTGCGATCCGACCTGATTGCCACCCCCACTACACAGAATCTAAAGAACTTGAAGATGGCGTGCCTCGATGTGTTGATCACTTGACATAGTAATTCAAGATAGAATACTACAACCAACCTAGAAAGCCAAGTGTTTTTTTTTTTTGTTCTCTTCCTTTCACCTCTTGCATTACTAATAAGATCTCTAGTTGTAGTATCCATAGAAGAGATGTTATTAATGCGGATTGACCGGCACAAACTATGTATCTTCTTTAGAAGGAAATAATATATAATGTGGAGACATCAAAATTAATCATGTAGTAGCTTGATAAAAATGATCAAATTAACTAAATTGATTCGATTTGAAATTATCATATGGATTAATTATCTGAGTATCACTGATAAATTTCTGAATGATATCTGTATAAGTGATCCTCAGTTATCATATTCATTATTTTCAATCACTTTTTGTAGTTGGACTCATTCCATTGTACTTTCATTATTTTCAATCACTTTTTGCAGTTGGTTCGATTCAAATTGCATAAAAATTTGGTAACATGCTTAATTTACATATCGGTTATTGTATTATAAAGAAGTCAAAGGAAAAAAGATTTAATATTAGAAAGTTGCTAAGTACTATAGATTCTACAAGAATATCCCAGAGATGACATAAAAGTTGGCAGCTAGGCAACTGTAGTGCCACAATGGACAATGGGGTCATGTTTCAAGGGTTTTAAATAGTATCTATTTCCATACCCTCAAATCTAGGTGATCATACACTTCAGCCCCCAAAAGTAATTATTCTCGCTCCAACCACAGTGAAGGACTACAACAATTACAGATAAAAACCTGTAGGAATTAAACCAATATTAGTTTATTTTAGTAATTGATTTGGTGGTGCATAAGTACTTGTCCAAGCCCAATTTGAATTTGTTTTCCTTTGTTAGATCGGATTAGTGTTTGATAGTTAGGAAACTACAAAAGTCTATATATATGTGCTTTACGCTTTTGTTTATTGTGCTAGCAGAACATTTGATAAATCGGATTAGTGTTTGATAGTTAGGAAACTACAAAAGTCTATAAATAGGTGCTTTACGCTTTTGCTTATTGTGCTAGCAGAACGTTTGACAAATAAAATAAAGGTTCTTCTGCATCCTGTTTATGTTTCTCCAGCCTCGAGATATATTGTAGCTTTCTTCTTGTTTCCTGAGCTTGCGTTTGTTTACAAAGAATTAAAAAAAGCATTACAAGTTATATTGATCACTTTCCTATCCGAGATCCTATTTCATTATTTGTGATTTGTATAAATATTTTAAGGGCCTACATTTTGGTATTTAGATTTAGGTTTGTGAGAAAATATGTCTTCATCAACCACATCATCTATACCAACGAATATTATCTGTGTAGTACCAAAACTCATAGGAGAAAAGATTATACTTTTTGGAGAATTCAAATGAAATCCATCTTGAGACATATGAGTTGCTTGGTTTTGTTAAGCAAGAAATTGCTGCAGATGTTGAAGCAAACATCAAAATGTGAGCAAGCATGGCGTTGTCTCGAATTTACAAGGCAATTGACTCGTCAATTTATGGAAAAATTGCTAACGCCAAGCCTACAAAATAGGCATGGGATATTTTGGAGAAAGCATACAAAGGTGTTGACAGAGTCTAGAAAAATAATCTACTCACATTGAAGAGAAAATTTTGAGTTGATCGCTAAGGAAAAATCAGAAACCATAAATTCATATTTTTCCAGGTTTACCGACAGAAAAAATGAGATGCAGCTCAATGGTCATGATCTCAACAATAAGGTGCTAATAAAAAAAAGTGCTCAATACTTTGCCTATGAAATTTGATCATGTAGTGGCCGTGATTCAAGAAACAACAGATTTGTCAACCATGACCATTGAAGATTTACATGGTTTGTTAATTCTTCATGAATAGATAATTAATAAGAAATTGAAAGATGGTGCATAAAAGAAAAGGTAAAAAAAGTGCTACAAGTGCAGACAGATAAATTGAAGGAGAAATACAAGGCATCAAATCAGTCGAATCAAATTTTAGAAGAAAAGGACGAGGCCGTAACAAAGACAATTTTAGAGGTCGTGGTAGGGGTAATTTCTACCAGTGGAGAGGTAACAATTATCCTAATAGTAGGCAAGAAAATAATAATAATTCTCATAGATGTAATATTCAATGCCATAATTTTAAGAAAATTGGTCATTATAAGAATGAGTGCTGGTATAATTCAGACAATAAAGTTGGACATGCTAATATGGTAGAGAATAATGGTGAAAAGGATCAAACCATTTTATTTTCTAACTTAGGGATGGAAGAAAATAAGAAGAATAATTGGTTTTTAAATTCTACCTACAGTAACCATATATGTGGGGATAAAAATACATTTACTGAATTAGATGAGTCCTTCAGATCTTTATTAAATTTGGCAACAATGAAAGGGTGCCTGTGTTTAGGAAAGGAAAAATTGGAATTATTTTGACGAATAGCAAATCTAATTTTATCTCTGACATCTTTTATGTGCCAAGTCTTTATCATAATTTGCTCAGTCTTGGGAAACTTTCTAAAAAAGTGTATGATTTGGGGTTTAAATATGACATTGGTACTATTACTAATGATCATCTCGGACTAATAGCAAAGGTATACATAAATAGCAGTCGTCTATTGCCTATCATTCCTAATTATTGTGATTTACCTTACTTTAGTTTTGTTATACTCGATGATATTTGATTGTGACACGTGTGTTTTGGTCACTTAAATTTTGAGAGTTTGAGTTTTCTTGTCAGGAAGAATATGGCGTATTGCCTGTCTTCTATTGATTTTTCTACTAAACATTACGAGTCTTATATTTTGGAAAAGAATCATAGAGATCCTTTTCCGAAAGGAAATACTTGGAGGGCTAGTCAATCATTGAAGCTAATACATTCTGACTTGTGTCCGGTCGTTGTATCTTCTAATGGTGGTAGTAAATATTTCATTACATTTCAAGGTGAGATTGGTAGTTAAAGGCTATAAAGAAAAGGTAGGTTTTGATTATTTTGAAATCTTTGCTCCTATTGCTAGACTTGATACTATCTGTATGATTATATATATTGTTGTGAATAATTCTTGGAAGATTCATCAAATAGATGCAAGTCTGCTTTCTTGAATGGTATTCTTGGAGAAGAGGTATACGTTGAGCAACCTGCAGGATATGTGAAGAAAGACCAAGAAAATAAACTCTACAGATTAAAGAAAGGATTGTACGGCTTAAAGCAACCTCCTCGATCCTAGTATACTCATATTGACTTTTATTTTGTTCAGAATGGTTTTCATAGATGTCCATAGGTGCATACTTTGTATCAAATTTAGTCCTGGTGGTAATATTTTTATTGTATACGTATATGTGGATGATCTAATTTTTATTGGCAATAATTTCAGGGTGATTTATGAGTTCAGAGAGGTTATGATTAGCCACTTTGAGATGACTAACTTCGGAATTAACATCATATTTTTTTGGTATTGAATTTTCTCAAAGAGATAGTGCCATATTTATTATACAGGAGAAATATGCAAGTGATATATTGAAGAGATTTAAAATGGATACTGCTAAGTCTATTTTAACTCCAGTTGAGGAGAAGTTAAAATTGGTAAAAGATAGCAATAGTGGATTTGTTAATGCCACTAATTTTAGGAGGTTGGTTGGAAGTATCAAATACTTGACTTCAACAAGGCTTGACATTACTTTTAGTATTGGGTTAATTAGCAGGTTCATATGGAATCTCCATGACAATCACATTGATAGGCGGCCAAAAGAATTTTAAGATACATTAGAGGTATATAATCTGATGATATCTTTTATCCATATGCTAATAAATCTAGTCTTGCTGGTTTTGCAAACACTGATTGGGCTAGTGGCATAATCTAAAGGAGAAGTACACCAAGCTATGCATTTTATTTGGGCAGCGGTATTTTCTCGTGGTTTTCTAAGAAGCAATAAGTGATGGCATTACCACAATTGGAGCGGACTATATGGCAGTTGCACATAGTGCTATCCAAACATTATGGTTAAGAAGAATGCTTGGTTTTTTGCGACTTGGACAAGTTGGTCCAACCAAGATTTATTGTGATAACAAGTCTACTATTGAATTGTCAAAAAATCCAATGTTTCATGAGAGAAGCAAGTAAATTAATGTCAAGTTTCACTTCATTTGTAAACTAGTTTAAAATCTAGAGATTGTCATTGACTATTATAAAAGCTAAAGTCAATTGGCGGACATATTTATAGAACCATTGAAGGTGGAGTTGTTTCTCAAGTTGGAGAACATACCTGGCATGATCCGATTTGAAGATTTTGATTTAAGGGAGGCAATGTAGGAATTAAATCAAGATTAGTTTATTTTAGCAATTGACTTGATGGTGCATAAGTACTTGTCCAAGCCCAATTTGAATTTGATTCCTTTGTTAGTTCGTATTAGTGTTTGATAGTTAGGAAACTACAAAAGGCTATATATATGTGCTTTACGCTGTTGTTTATTGTGTTAGCAGAACGTTTGATAAATAAAATAAAGGTTCTTCTGTCTCCTGTTTATGTTTCTCCAACCTCGGGATATATTTTGTCTTTTTCCATGTTTCCTAAGCTTGCGTTTGTTTACAGAGAATCAAGGAAAGCGTTATAGGTTATCTTGATCACTTTCCTATCGGAGATCCCATTTCATTATTTGTGATTTGTTATAAATATTTTAAGTGCCTACAAAACCTAATGTCAAGATAATATGCAGAAACTTGCATCTTTTAAAAAGTGAAAAAAAATCATTTCCAACAACAGAACTTTGTATTAGACTGTTTGGCTAGTTGGTAAAGGTACTTATGAAGATTAAATTGCACAAAATAATTTAAAAAATGGAAGATAAAGTTGTAGTTTGTAGTATACCAAGATGTTTGACCCTTGATAATCCAATTTAATACTTAAATTTAATGGATTTAGATATTACATGTTCAAATGTGTTTGATAACCAAAATTAGAACATCTTAATTAATTAAGTGGGTCTGAATTGTATGAGCAAAACATACTCTAAAAAATAAGTTATAAACTATTCACTTATCATTTAATATAGAATATACTAAAATGCAAAAAGCACATTTTAGTTTCTTGATATTTTGTTTTTTTATGTTTAAGCGTGCCATGAATCTAAATTAAAGATTGATAACGTTTCTTGGCTAAGTTTTATATAAGTTTTGATCCTGTTGATTTTCTCCTCGCTGCTGGGTTGCTATATGCCTTGTAGTGCCCTTTTTTCCTTAGGGTTTATATATGAATGCCTTTTGTCGATTTATATAGTGTACCAGTACATGTACTGACTTGGATTCTAAAGCTCTAATTGAATTAAAGAAAAGTTGTATGGGAAAGTGAGATAAAAGAAAATGAAAATATGTTTCTCATACACATTTGATTACTAAGAAACATATTGAGAGAATATAAAAAGTTAATGATAATTAGTAGCAATTATTGAAACTTTTGCAAGTAACTAACTACTTTCCTTCAAAATCGTACAAATTTTACAAGACAAAAAATGCAGGAGAGTGGATGAAAATGCAAGAAAGTTTTTTAACATTCCTACCAACAAAACATGTATGAATGAGAAAATAACTTTCCTTCTTTGACTTTTTCATATTTTTTCCTGCAAATAAACACTATCTAAAAGAATCTATGCATTCATTACATTTGAATATTATTCACATGGGTTTTGTATATTTGTTATATCAAAATTTTCATCTACACTACTTGAATTTCAGCATTGTTAGCTCATTTTGAACCATTTATTATTTGGTACAGTTTCTAACAACAACCTTCCTGCCCTTTGTCTATGGCTAGCAATACTACTAGAGTAGTAATCTTCCTGACAGAGCTATTTTTATTCAGATTCCACATTACCCTCAATTGGTAAAACCTATATATTCGCATTAATTTTTTTCGGACCCATTATCTATCGATTACTCTTTTTCTCCTCTCTCTCTAATTAATTGACTGGTTTGCCTTTTTTTTTTCTCTTTCTTTAATTTATTTATATTAATTTCATAGATCACTCATTTGGTTTTGATTTTTTTTTTCACCATAATCTTTTCTTATATTATAATTCTTTTGCTTCAAAGTGCTCTTATTTTTTTATTTCAAAGTTGTACTTAAAAGTTATTTTTTACAAATCCAACATTATTTAACTCAAACAACTAACAATCTAAAATATTAAAAAATCCAAAAAATGTAGATAAATTTTTTCCTTCAATATTCATGGGATATAAAATGTAATGCAATTTAAAATTATTTTAATCTAGTTATTGGAAAATATGGATATATGTTGAAGTCAATATTTATTTGAAGTAATAAATAGAAAAGTGAAAAATATTGTAAAGTTTGTAAGGAAATCAACAATCAATAGTAACATATTTTTCCTTTCAAATTTTTAATTGATAGGATATAACCTTAAGTCAAGTAGAAGTTTCTCAAGACCTTCTTTAGATCATTACGTGTTTCAAACTTGGAATCAAAATCAAGTAATTCAACAACATTCCTTAGGCCAACTTGTTGCAGTTGTTGAATGTCACTACTCGAGTTGTGCAAATTACTTTCTTCAAATTGATTATGAATCCTATTTTCCATTTGCAAAATCTAGAAACAAGAATATGTGAATAAGAACTAGGTGAATTTAAAAAAAAAAAGAATACAAAAAAGTACAATTTTGCTATAATTACAAAAAAAATTGCTCAGAAAATGAGAATTTGAGTCGCACCATAATTGTAACAAAATTGCTTCCCAAATTTAATCAAAATTTATGATTACTCCAAAAAACTATAAAGAAAGATTATTTGATAGAAAACATAATGGAACAAAATAAAAAAAAGAGAAAAAAGTAGGAAAAAACTTACGGATAGTGATGGAGAAGTAGTAAGAGTGAAGAAAAGAAAAAATATTATGCAAAAGATCTTGAAACAAATGCTATAAAGATCTGAAGAAACTAAAAAAAATTGTAAAATAGGAAAGTTGTAAAAAGATCGTAAGGTGTAAATGGAAAGGGGAGTGAGAGAAAGAAAAAGTGAGTAACAGTGGACAATGGGTTCCAAAAAATCAATAGAAATAAATGGGTTTGACCAATTTACAGTAACGTTGAAATTTGAATAAACATCGCTCTGGCAAGAAGATTACTGCTCTGGGTTTCAAATCTTCTGTTTCCAAAATGTATCTGTCCCTCCTGTCCCAAACCTACAAAACTGCCACGTGTCCATCTTGGTTTGGTCACTCTAACTAACCCATAACAAATAACAAACTCGGTTGATGCATCTATCAGCTCTTCAAGTAAACCAACCCAACCAGAGTCCCATAACACGTAAATCACTCATCGTTGATAACTCAAATTTTTTTAATTCTTTTTTAACAAAAAGATTCTCTATCATAGTAAATATAAAAAATATCAACTGCATTTTTATCCCAACTCATCTTTTTCCTAAACCCTAACAAGCACTTCGATTTGCTTGTCGTGTCTTTAATCTTGGAGCAAAAATGCTTCAAGTATCAACAAGTAATAATCAATTTCTTGCTCATCCAGGTAAAGTAAATCAACGGATCGTGTTTTCAAGTTTTACAATTAGAACTCCTTTCAACTGTAATTATACAAAGAAGGCTGCAGCATTCTTTTAATGTCGATCAATTGATCTGAACTACTTATTCTTTTATTTCAATTGCTCACCAAATCCCTGCAATATCAATTATCTTAAACTCTGCTCCCATTCTATCATGTTTACACCGTAGTTGCTCACGAAAACTATAAGGGTTTTGTTCTTTTTGATTGTAACCACTTGACATATTGTTTGGTTCCAGTTTGGATGGCATCATGTTGTTAAATATGATTCTTTGGATGACATGATATACTATAGCTGCAAAAAATTTGAGTTTTGTGGGATAATGTGTTCTCATGCTCTAAGTTACTATGTTCTAATTATATGTCATGTGACACAAACTTATTACATAAGGTTTTCTTGAGGCACTTAATTATATTCGTACCATAAATAATTTTATATTTATTGCTTTTTTTATAGACCCAGTTTCAGCTCCAAATGAAATGAACCAATTTACACATTTTAATTTTCTTGAAGAGTTGCAAGATTCTATGAGATTGACTGGCTTACTTCAGGTAACATACTAATTGTCCATTGATAGTATTTGTAAATCTTGATAATTACAAAATAATTGGATAATTCAGACTAATATTTTTCAATTGAGAAATATGAGAGCTCAAATCATTGGTGCAAATGGTGACAATGAAAGACTCAATCAACAAGATGCAAAGGAAACTCAACTCTGTCGGACGCTCGATAACTTATACCGGACATCCGATAAAGGTTGAAAACTCTCAGAAAAACCTCCATCGGACACTCAAATTTAAGTACTGGACGTCCGATAGACAGGGGGAGTGTCGGACACTAGTATCGGTTGCATATCATCATCACCGGACGTCCGTCGAATTAAAGAAAAATTCCAAACTCTCTGACCAGTGTCGGACGCAGATTTCATCGGATGCAGAAAATGCATCGGCCATTCGATAAATGTTGAAAGAATCTTTCGGACAAGGCACCAAGCGCAGAAGATTGTACCGGACTTCGATATCTCCAACGGCTTGTTGACTCTTCAGCTTCCTTCTATCCGTTGATAGCCTTTATTTTGATCTTTTTGATCCCCTTAAAATAGTCCTTTGTCTGAATCACAAAAATAACTTTTTGCACACTGAGATTACAAATTCTTAAGAGTGATTTTGGTTAGAAAATACTCTCCTAACAAGATTTGTACTTCTAGTGGTGTGAGTTTGTTTACAAGCTTTTCACTTGTGATTGAATTCTTCAATAGTATAGTTTTGAGAGGGTTATCCGGAATGATTGTAAAATTTCGTAACTTGACTGTAGACACCAAATTTTGACTATTTCATTTGTTTTCTTATGTTTTTATCTATTAATGCTTAGTTATTTATTTTTGAATATTCTAACACATCTTTCTTATTTTGTAGGTTTTTCTTAGAAAAAAAAAAGAGAAAAGTCAAAAACGCGGACCAGTTACGCGGATAAGTCCGCATAACTAGATCAGAAGCGAAAAAAAATTACGTGCGCATTTTTTCCAGCCTTTCCTTCCTCATTTCCAGCTGTATTTTTTGTGTTTTTGGCATCAAGTGTCGTTTTAGTTAATGCCAAATCACCATTGATCCTAAGACACAAATAAAACGCATCAATGATCAAGATTAACCAAGAAAACCCTCAAAGTATCAAGCCCTTGGTTGTAGGTTTTAATGCCTATAAATCACCCATGTTAGGGTTTTTGAAAGGAGAGAGAGAGGAGAGGAGAGAGCAAAAAGGAGAAAACGAGAATCAAAGAGAAAAAAAAAGAAAAGAGAGAAAAGATAAAAAATTAGGGTTTCCTTTTTTAGTGAAGATTTCTGAAATTTTGGTGATTCCTTTTCGTTCTTCTCAAGCTTCTGAATCAGGTAGTCTTCCTTTACTCAATCTATTGTTTTTCCTGGTCGAAAATTGCTAGAAATGTGACCTTTTGGTGGAACCAAGGTCTTGACTATGTTTTATAATATTTGATGATGTTTATTTGTTGTTATATGATTATGTTACGTTTAGATAGCCTTGATAAGGCTAATAGATTTGTTTTTACATTTAAAATCAGACGTTTGATGCTTCTGTGATGATTCTGTTGGGTTTTCTGAAAAATTTCTGGAAAAATGTTCTTCCGTTTGAAGATGTGAAGAAACGCTGACTTGCGCTAGCAGCGTAGCGCTCCAGCGTTTCATCTTGAATATTTGAAGATGTGAAGAAGCGGATCGCTTGCGCGCTCAGCGTTCGACTTGAATATTTGAAGATGTGAAGAAACGCGGATCTCTTGCGCGGCTTGGTTCGCGTAATGCTCCGCGTTTCGGCTTGAATATTTGAAGATGTGAAGAAACGCGGGGATGTTACGCAGGTCAGCGTAACCTCGCATTCTAGCGGCAGTTCTTCCCTTCCCCTTTTTGGTTATTTGATGATGTTGATGCTTAAGATTTGGCCTTCTTCGGTTTTAGCTTGTTTTGATGATCGAATGATGATGTTTAATGCTTTAAATAGATTCCTTGCCTCACGAAGATTTTGTTTTATGTTATGCGAAAAAGCTGGAAGCAATCTTCGATATTTTGAAGATGGGAAGAGACCTTGAGACTGGGTGAGTCCGCGTTCTTGTCCGTTTCCCTACGGACTTTGATTTTGCTTGTAGCGGACCTAGTTCTTGCTGACTCGCCAGCGTTCTACTCAGCGTAACCTCTCTGTTTACGTATTACGTTGATATTTCCTCTTTTGTTCGAGAATCTTACTCTATTTCCTAGTCTTGTCTATGTTGCTTGCAGTCTGTTTAGATACCCTTTCTTTGAATTTTTTGATTGATTTTCCTTTAAATTGGTACCTTGATCCTTTTTGTTGACATTGAGTCTTAGATAACCATTCCCCTCATTTAAGGATTCAATTAAGGCATCACACGAAGGGATGGTAACTTCTTTCCCCTATTATGTGCTCTTATGTGTTTTTGCATGATCTTGCATGTTTTAAATTAAGTTTTCCTTTGCTTTTTTATTCATGCTTAGTCTTTATTTACGTCATTTAATTTTTGGGTAAATCATTTGGAGGCCTTGGATGCCAAGTTGTAATAGATAGGTTTAATTTTGCAAAAAGTGTATTTATTCTAGAAAATGTAATAGTTAGATTATTATTCCGAATTTTTTCCCCTTAGAATGTATTTAGGTTCCCCCAATGTAATAATTAGGTTTTATATGCTTATTTTGCATGCTTGCATGATTATGTGTTTACTTGCTTTTCTAGGGTTTTGCATCTAGATATTATGCCTATATGTTATGTGTTTATGTGTTTTATGTGTTTACTTACTTTATTATCATGTCTACATGTTTATTGTGTAAATATATTGACGTCACCACACTAGTCCAACGCTAGTTGTGGCCTTTCCTTTCGATTTCTCACTAATCCAATGTTAGTGAGAACTTTTTGACGAGGGCTAGTCCAATGCTAGACCCTTAATGCCGTTCATGCATTAGATACAAATTTCACACACTTTTCACTTTTAGAGTTTCTTTTCTATTTTTGCATGTTACTATTCTCTCATCCCGTATGCGAAACATCTCATTTAGTTTTATTTTTCGTCAAAAATAGATTAGTGCATTTAAGGCATTACCCTTTGAATTAGGGAAAAGAGCGAGTATGGCTTCTTAGCCTTAGCACGCTTTTATTTCCTTCTATGAAAAGGAAGATTTAAAGTCACGAACTTAGTCCCCCGCACCCATTATGTTGCATTATCCCTCTTTAGGACATACATATGCATTATTCTATCAAAATCATTCTTTAAAAGTCAAGTTTCTTCTTCATGTTTTAGCAATTCAAAAAACCGTTTTTTTCTTAAAATTGCATCTTTTGAAAATTCAAGTTTCTCTTTGCACTTAAAATTGATCTTTTCAAAAATCCAATTTCTTTTCCCTTGAGATTTTATAAAAATTGCACTTCTTTTGAAAATCCTAGTTCTCCCGTCTTTTTCGAGTTTCATCATTTACATTTTTCGTGACCTCCTCGGGGGATCAAAGTTGGATGACACAATCAATGTGATCAATTCCAATCAAATCTCAAGGAGACATTTTGCCCCTCTCGATCCAACACTAGATTTAGGTTTTTGCATCCATATAGATAACATCCAAATGTGATAAATTTAAAGTTAGAATTAGGAAATTTTTAACTAAATCTTGCAACTAGCTTTGGCTAGGTTAGAATGGTGCCTTAGAGACGAGTAACATCAAATCTTTGTCTTCCCTTCTTTCAACCGTGACCCCCGAACCTTTTTCTCTAGTTTTTCAACGACCTGGAGTCGTCTAAAAAAGGGTTTTCCTAGTTTATTTTCATTAATTAAAATTTTTGGGTGACTTGGTACACCTAAACTCCATACTAAGTGGTGACTCCAAACTTTTCTAAAAACCCTTTTTCTAGACTTTTGTTTTGGGTCCAAATCGTCGCATTTTTGTAGTCCATGACCCATTTCCCTTTCTTTTTTCAAAAATCAATTTTCCCTTTTCACAAAAAATGGGGCGCGACATTGACCAAGTGCTGCTTGGGGCAAGGACGAAGTGAGCCTTCCATTGTACACAACATTGGTAGAAGTTCATCAAATTAAAGTAGCTTGTTTTGAGAATTGGTCTTCAAACTCAATAGGAGCTTGGTAGTCAATTGGTTTGTCTATTTCTATCTCGTCTATACTTATTTTACAATTCTTATATTGCTTATATCTTCTGTCTTTCTTGAATACTATTGTTCCTTCATTGATATATTCATTGTGTGTAAGTGGGTGAATTTTTAGTTGTGAAAAAAGGGTATTATAACGTGATTGGATTAAATCAACCTAATTCACTCCCCTTTTAGGTTGTCTGGTCTTGCAATTGGTATCAGAGTTTGGTCTCTAGGATCAAACTTAACCGCTTAGAGTAAAGATGACAATCAACAATGCTATGTTTGTGGAAGGACAATAGGTAACTAGACCACCAATGTTTAATGGATCAAACTATGTAAGTTGGAAGAAACGTATGATTATTTTCTTGCAATCAACTGATATTGATTTATGGTTCATTGTTAATGAAGGTCCATATATTGCCACTATTGAAGATGCTATTACTCATGCTCCTAAACTAAAAACCAGAAATGAATTAACTCATGAAGATAGAGCTAATCTCACTTCAAATGCTAAAGCTATGAATGTATTATATAGTGCTTTAGAGTCAAATGAATCTATTAGAGTTAAAGGTTGTAAGTCAGCAAATGAAATTTGGTATAAATTGAGGGAAATTCATGAAGGGAGTAAAGATGTTAGAGAACAAAAGAAATCTATTTTGGTCACTATGTGAGGACCCGAAAATTTTATCTTTATTTGACCTATTTATCTAATTGATTATATAATTTCTCTGAATACTTGTTTTACTTGTTTTAAATCATTTTAATTGTATTTACCCCATACATTACCTCATTTTATTTTAAAAACTATTTTTAAACTTCAATTTGATTTTTACGTCACTTAATTGTGAAAAATGAAAATGGACACTTTTAGAGGTAAATATTTGGGTGAGAGTGATGTAATCTGGGGTGTAAGGATGATCACCCGTAGGTTAGAAATGTAATCCAGTGACTAGAAGTGAGTTAAAAAGGGTGATAATAATTAGAGAATTGTAATCTTAGTTTAAGTTGGACTAACCCTCTTGGAATTAGAATTTTAATTAGCCATTGTTTCTTCCACCTAATTCACCCTAATTTATTTCCACTTTAATATTTTTCCTCTCTTTCTCTAACCAAGATTAACCCCTTAATCTCTAGCTTAGTGAGATAATTATTTTCCCTCCAAAATTGTTAGCCAAAGATCACTATTCATTAGTTGACTTTTATGTTATAAGACAAGCTTTATGTCTTGTCTTTCTCTTCTCATTTAATTCATTCCAAAAATTGCACCAAAACCTCACTCTTCTTCATCCCTCTTGGCCGAACTCCCCTTCCCCCTCTTCCATTGAAATTTCATCAAATCTCTTCTTCCAATTCCTCCTCTAAAACCACCTACAAACTTCCATCAATCTTGGCAAGCTTGGAGCTTGGGTGAAGAAGGCTTAGGAGGGAGCTCTTGGGAGGACCTAGTCTAGCATTTCTTGGGTGAATTTTGTTCATTCCTTGGAGGAGGTAAGGAACTAAAGCTTGCATCTTTGTCTATTAATTCCATTGTTAAGCATGACATTAGGTTTGGGAGCATGAGAGGTTACTAGAACCTTGATGTGTGTTGATGAAATTGAGCCTTGTGTTAGTTTGTAATTTTAAGATGTTAAATTTCATTAAATTGCCTTTCTTGATTTTGGTTGAATGAGTGGGCTCTTGGACTCCCACCATTGTAATAATGTGATTTCTAGCATGATTATTGATGCAATGTATGTACTTAAGTTGGAAATTGTGGTTGAACATTTGAGCAAAAATCTCAAGGAAAACCGGTGGGGAAAGGAAGAAAAAAATGAGGAAGAAAATTTCTATTTTTCTTTTAATGTTGTGGCTGTGATTTTGGTAAGTTTGCAAGCTTAATGTGAGGCTTAAATGTGAGGGTTAGGTTGATGATTTTCCTCACACAAATCCCTTCAAAGGTTAAGCAAAATTGGTGGTTTAAATGGAACAAGGAAAACTGGAAATTTGAGCAGGCATGCTGTCCGATTTTATGGGCCTGTTTTGTGCTAATTTTTGATAAAAGATGTGATCATTTTAGACTATCAGTAGGTTAAGGAAGACTAATACTATCTTGGGTTCGAGATTGAGGTCAATTGGGGGTAGTTTATATCGGTTAGGAGTGATTAAAAGAAGAAGATTAAAACTTCACTGGTTTGAGATATTTCGCTGAGCGAACTTTGGGCAATTAGAAAACTACCTTCCCTAGGGATTTTTTGGTTGAATTTTGGTATGAACCTAGCCTATATATGGAAGTATTAGTGTACCAAATTTGGTGAATTTTGACCAAGAATTCGTCACTCAAATGAAGCCTTGAAATCTGCCCTGTGAAACTGGGAAACAGAAATTTCAGAAATTTTAACCCCCTCTGTTTGAACTGCTATAATTTCTTGCTCGAAAGTTGGAATTGAGCGCCGTTAGTGGAATTTGAAACTTATTACATAGTACTTTAAACTGTATAAATTTGAGAGGCCAATTAATTTTCTGTAATTTTTGGTGAATTTTCAAAGTGGGCTGGTCGACCAACCTGACGTGCCCTGTTTTGGTACTGTAGTAGTTTTTTTTCGAAAATCTGGGCAATTTCTGCCCAGAATTTTAACTGGGTTTCTTCTGAAAAGTTTTAGAACTTTCAAATGGATTTCCAACGGTACCAAGTGTGTGAAATTTGGACTTATATAACTCAATTTGCGATTTTTCAAAGATTTCTGCCCAAGTAGGAAGTTGAACACATTTCCAGATTTGAACTTGAAAACCTGGACACACTTTATACACTTGGAAACTGACCTTCCCGTGGGATTCTATGGCTGAAATTGACAGGATTATAGTCTACATATAGAAAAGTATGTGTACCAAATTTGGTGTCAATCCAACGTGTATTCGACCTCCAAATGATTTACCAAAGTCGGCCCTGTGAATCTGGAAACCTGATTTGTCTCAGCAGCCTCTTAATCTCCAAAATTTACTTCCCTGCTTTGGTAATTTGCATTTGATGTTTTCTCACGACTTTTAGAGGGTTGAACCTAGTTTCCAACGGCTCAAGCTTTACCCACTTCCGAGACATGTAACTTTATTTATGAAATTTCTCTTGAAAGTGTGATTCTTTGAGCTATTTCCAAGAACTTCAAGTACAAATGTTTTCATGTCAATTTGCTTGGACTAGTTTGTGATTGAGATTTTGTCTCCAGGTGATTAAAGTCATCAGGGGAGAATACGTGGAAAAGTAAAACTTGCTCGACTGATTTCTTGCTCTTTTGACTGGGTGAGTGCCAAGTGCATGTTAAATGTTTAAATAAAATGTTTCTCGTACTTATTAGTTACTGAGGTTAGGGTGTACTTTATCGCCCTTGTCCTTTCTCTCGTGTGCTTGCTTGCTTGATAAATGATAAGTGTTACTTGTGCATGTAAATGAAAGTGTTTCTCGTGAGTATTGGCGGCGGTACCACCCTCCGTCCCAATGCTATGACCGAGTATGTCGATTGGAACTTTGTCTCATCGACCATAGTGGGGGGCGCCCAACCCATTAGCTAGTCTTGTAACTTCGAGCGGCAAGGGCTTGGTCGAAGTTTGGTGAACCATGGGAAGTGTTATAGCTTGATCCAAAATTGGGGTCTTGCTAGGCATACTTGTTAAGTAATGCCATTTAAGTGCGTGTTTGGTTACGGATCCGAGAGGGTGTCATGGTGGTTGGAGGAAGTAAGTGGGGTACTACGGACATGGTTACTTGGGTTGTGGAGGGTCAACTAAAAGTGGATCAATCGGTCAAGGCGTGGATTGGCTCTGAGAGCCCGTATCCTTACCTATTTCTGTGTATTTTTCTTGTATTAGCCACGTTCCTTGTACTTGCATATTCACTTTGTAGATAGAGAGGCTCGAAGAGGGTTCTCAGAACCCACTCAAGACTCTTGTCTAATGTGAGCCCTCAGTAGTGATTCCTTAGGAATCTGGTCTCGGTGAAAATTACAATAGTGCAAGTGATTGATTGATTTACACGCTTTTATATCTGAATTTACTGGCTTTCCTACTTGCTTGATTACGTGCTTGCATGCTTTTCCCTGACCTCACTGAGCGTTAACTCACCCTAATTTATTTTCCTTAACAGGTTTCAAGGTAAGGCACGTGAATCGAGGATGTTAGTATTTTTGTAGGATTTCCTCATTTTGTATAAGAATGAAATTAATGGATGAATTCGATGGTTTATGGTATTTTGGAGTATTTCTTGTACAACTGTAATTTTGGGTGGAGTTGTAATTTATATTTTGAAGAACCTGAATTATATTTACTACTGGGACGTACTTGTGGATTTTTGCATTTTTGTACTTTTGAGAGTTTTAGAATTGTAATTAATATTTATTGGAGTTTTAAATTGTAATTAATTGAGGATTGTAGTGAGTCCCGGCGAGAGTTGGGCAGGCGGTCCGCCAACTTTGGTTCACCTTAGGGGGAGGTGGGGCTGTCACACACTAAGTATGAATCATTTAAAATGGAGCCTCATGAAAATATTGATAAAATGTATTGTAGATTTAATGATCTCATTAAGGATTTAGAAGTGTTGGACAAGGAATATATACTAGGAGAGAAAAATAGAAAAATTTTGAATGCTTTATCTAAAGAATGGGAGAGTAAAATGACTGCCATTGCAGAGGCAAAAGACTTGAATTCAATGTCCATTGAATCTCTTATAAACTCTCTAACATCTTATGAATTGAAACTTAAGAGCAAAGTACAAGATGAAGAAGATGCAAGGGCAAAAGGAAGCATTGCTCTAAAGACATCTCAAGATGAGGATGACTCGGCCTCATTGGATGATGAAGAAATGGATGGTGATGATAGTGACTTTACTCTCATCACAAAAAACTTCAAAAGAATCCTCAACAAAAGAAGATTCAGAAAAGGAGGACCTAACAATCAAAACTCCAACCAATTCCTCAATGCAAGATGCAAAGGGAGACAAGATGGAAACAAAAAGCAAGGGGACAAATGCTTTGAATGCGATCAATTTGGACACTATACAAATGAATGTCCAACGAAGAAGAAGAAAGAAGGAAAGATTGAGAGGAATCCAACATTCAATAACTTCCAAATCACATGGAATGAGTGCAATTTCGAAGGTGAAGTTGAGGAGGAAGAAGAATCTGCACAAATTGCTTTCATGGCAATCGGAGATAATAAGGTGACATCTTGTGACCCTCAACTTGAAAGTGATGATGATGATGGTGATGATGATCTTGAATTATTTGTTAAAAAATTGCATGATAGTTTGAAGGAATCTTATGCTAAAAACAGTGAACTAAAACAAAAAAAATTACCTTTCTTCTATAAGATAATGCAAATCTGTTTCAAAAAAATAAAAAACTGAAAGCTAACAATGATTGTTTGATAAGGGCTAAGATGGACTTACAATATGAGTTTGAAAGAAAAGTAAGTATTTGTGAAATGCTCAAAGAAAAACAAGTTGATTTGAAAAGAAGAATGGATAGTCTAGATGAGCTTCTTCAACACAAGAAACAAAACTATTTTCTTAAAAGTGAATTAAAACCTCATTTTAATACTTATGAAAGGAAGCTAATTTTCAGTGCAAATGAGTTCACAATTCATAGAAGAAGAGGAGTGAGATTTATTAAACCACTCTATGTAAATGACCCCTCCGTTATGTGTAGTTTTTGCTGTCAAGAAGGTCACATGAAGTATGATTGTTATGTGAAGAAAAATATGAAAAAAGGCATGAAAAGCATGTGGCTAGTTAGACACGATACTAACTATCAAGGACCCAAAAATTAAAAGGTACCAAATCTTTTTATCTCTTGTGTAGGTGATGTTGAAAAAATCATGAAGAAATCAAACTGGTTCATAGACAGTGGATGTCCAAGACACATGACTGGTGATCCATCACAATTCGTTAAACTCAAGTCAAAATCAAATGAAAAAGTGACATTTGGAGATGATATGAAAGCCAAAACAATTGGAGTAGGAGATGTTGGTAAGAATGGTGAAACTTTTGTTCATAATGTGCTTTTGGTTAATAACTTAGGCTATAACTTGTTAAGTTTTAGTCAACTACGTGATAGAGATTTGTTTGTTTTATTCAAAAAGCATGAATGCTTAGTTCTTGATTCAAAATTTAATATTATCTTCAAAGGAAAAAGATTTAATGCCATTTATGTTGTTATTCTTGATAAAATAAATTCCTCTAGCTTTTAATGTTTTAAAATTTCAAATGAAGTCCCTTGGTTGTGGCATAGAAGGCTTTGTCATTTCAATATGGACTTGTTAAATGAAATTTCTAAAACAGAACTTGTTAGAGGATTACCAAAAATTAAATTTGAAAAAGTTAAAGTTTGTGATGCATGTCAATTCGGTAAATAAACCAAAGTCTCTTTTAAACTCAAAAAGTGTGTATCCACATCTAGACCATTGGAGCTTTTACATCTTGATTTGTTTGGTCCTACAAAGATTGCTAGTTTGCGTGGTAAGAGATATTGTCTTGTAATTGTTGATGATTATTCTAGATACACTTGGGTAGTTTTTCTTGCTCATAAAGATGATGCTTTCAAGAATTTTGTTTCCTTGTTTGCAAAAGTTCAAAATTTGCTTGGTTTAAACATTGTTAAAATTAGAAATGATAATGGTTCGGAATTCAAGTATTATGGATTTTCAAAATTTTGTGATCATAATGGAATAACTCATGAGTTTTCAATAGTAAAAAAATCCTAACAAAATGGTGTCGTTGAAAGAAAAAATAGAACTCTTTTTGAAACCGCAAGAACTATATTAAGTGAAGGTGATTTGCCAAAATATTTTTGGGTCGAGACTGTGAATACGGCATGCTATGTAATGAATAGAGTTCTTTTGAGACCAATTTTAAATAAAACTTCTTATGAACTAGTGTTTGATAAAAAGCCAATTGTTGGCTACTTCAAAATTTTTGATTGCAAATATTTTATTTTAAATATCAAGGAGCATCTTGAAAATTTTGATAAGAAAACCAATGAAGGTGTTTTCTTGAGTTATTGTGATAACAAGAGGGGATATAGAGTTTATAATAGAAGAACTCTTGTTGTAGAAGAGCCTATACATATTACGTTTGATGAATCTAACGATGATACTTCCAAATGTTTGTGTAAAGATGATGATGTAGGTGTTTAAGAAGGACTTGAGAAACTCACAATCTAAGAAGAAAACAATGCTGAAATGGAGGAAAATTCAAAGGAAAATGGCTCCCGAGAAAACCAAGTGCTAGAAGAAGAAGACAAAGGTGATGATCTATCTAAGGACTTTCCTAAAGTTTGGAAGTTCATTCAAAATCATCCCAAGGAGTTAGTTATTGGTGATCCATCCGAAAAGGTAAGGACTCGTTTCTCATCTAAGCCATTAATGGATAATTTTGCTTTAATTTCTCATTTTGAATCTAAGAATGTTAATGATGCATTGAAAGATGAAAATTGGATTCTTGCCATGCAAGAGGAACTAAATCAATTTGAAAGGAATGATGTTTGGACCCTAATTGAAAGACCTCATAATCATCCTATTATTGGTACAAAATGGGTTTTTAGGAATAAATTAAATGATAAAGGTGAAATTGTGAGAAATAAGGCTAAATTTGTGGTTAAGGGATATACTCAAGAAGAATGTATAGATTTTGATGAGACATTTGCTCCCGTAACTAGACTAGAATCTATAGAATGTTCCTTGCATTTGTTTGTTTTAAAGGTTTTAAATTATATCAAATGGATGTTAAAAGTGCTTTCTTGAATGGTTTTATTGATCAAGAAATTTATGTGGAACAACCTCCCGATTTTGAAAGTAAAAAATTTTTAAATTATGTGTTTAAACTTTCAAAAGTTTTGTATGGTTTAAAACAAGTTCTAAGAGTTTGGTATGAACGATTGAGTGATTTTTGATTGAAAATGGTTTTAAAAGGGGTATTGTAGACACCACCCTTTTCACAAGACAAAACTTGAATGATCTTCTTATTATGTAAATTTATATGGATGATATTATTTTTTGTGCTACTAATAAATGTTTGTGCAAAGATTTTTCCAATATTATGCAAAATGAATTTGAGATGAGTTTGATGGGAGAATTAAACTTCTTGCTCGGACTTCAAGATCTTCAAACTCAAGAAGGGACATTTATAAATCAAATAAAATACACGAAAGAACTCCTCAAAAGATTTGGAATAGAGGACTCAAAGTAAGTTGGCACACCTATGTGTACATCTACCAAACTTGACAAAGATGAAGAAGGTACAAGTGTTAATGAAAAGAAATATAGAGGTATGATCGAAAACTTACTTTATTTAACCGTAAGTAGACCCGATATTATGTTTGTCGTTTGCTTGTGTGCTCATTTTCAATCATGTCTTAAGGAATCTCACTTAAATGCCATTAAAAGAATCTTTAGGTATTTGAAAGGAACCTTGGATTTTGGTCTTTGGTATCCTAAATGTCATGAATTTGCTTTATGTGGTTTTACGGATGCCGATTTTGGTGGATGTAGAGTAGATAGAAAAAGTACTAGTGGATCATGTCATTTTCTTGGTAATTGCTTGGTATCTTGGTTTAGCAAGAAACAAAATGCTATCTCTTTATCTACAACGAAGTAGAATACATTGCCGCTAGTGCATGTTGTGCTCAATTGTTGTGGATTAAACATACCTTGAATGATTTTGATCTTTTGTATGATAATATGCCTATTTTCTGTGACAATACAAGTGCCATAAATTTAACAAAAAATCACATCCAACATTCTAGAACAAAGCACATAGACATAAAGTATCATTTCATTTGTGATCTTATTCAAAAGGGTGAGATTTGCATAAATTATGTTTCTTCAAAAGATCAAATTGCTGACATTTTTACAAAAGATTTGCCTCTAGATCAATTTATACATCTGAGATCGAAATTGGATATTTTGGAAAAGAACTCTTGAAAAATTTTTCAGTCAAACTTTATCGAACATCCGATGACTGATGAACGGACGTCCGATAGTGTTCTAAGCTATTTTTCAGAAAAACTTATCGGACGGATGTGTCAGATGCTTCACTTCATTCGAACGCCCGACACACCAATAGTCACGTCTTAAAAAGGGCCTTTCCTCTCATTTCTCTCAGACAATACCTCACACTTTCGAGCACTTCTCTATTTCCTTACCTCTTCAAAATTCAAAATTCTTACTCACAAAAAATCTTCAAAAATTGATTTCACAAATTATATTGTGAACCTGTTGCGAACCTTGTTGCAACAACATATTGCTTTAATCACTAAAATCCTTTTCGATTCCAAATTTCTGCCCAAACCCTAAAACTGAGCTCACCACTCATTTTGAACAGATTGGTCACATTATTTATATCTTAGTAGTAGAATTAGCTCTTGTTATTCCATTTCACATCATAATCATCACTCAAAACACCCGCATTTCATAATGGTAAGACTGAGAGGTAGTTCTTCTACTACCGGACGCAAGCACAATCTCCGAGATGAAGAACTGGAAACTCCACCCGTAAAACGAACATCCCAACAAATAAAAAAGGGTGCTACTACTGCTCAGGAACCTCAGGCAACTCAGACAGAATCTCAAACTACCTCTTAACCCTCTCCCGTGCCTCAGTTCTTGATGAAGCCAAAGAAAAATTTGCACTGATTTCACAAGAAGGTTTCATCATTCAAAGGTCAATCAACCCCTCTGAATTTCGTAAGATTGATCTAAATTCTGGTCTTCACCTCTTTGAATTTCAGAAATGGTCCCATATCATCACCATGCCTAATGTCTTTTATCCTGAAATGCTCTATCAATTCTTTGCAAACCTTAGGAAAGGCACTGATTACAATGAAGTCAAGTCACGTGTTAATAGGATAGACATTATTTTTGATCCTGAAACTGAAAACTGCTATTGAACCTGATTGTCGTAGTAAGATTGCTAACTTTTTCTCTTATGCAGAAATTCCTACAACCATTCATCACTTTAATGCTCAAAATTGATGACCTATTTTCAATCACCATTTCAAGTACCTGCTGATGCCAAATTGGAAGATTTTTCCCCAAAAATTTGATTATTTTCTCCATAATTTCAAATCTTTTAGTCCCCACTAATGGTCATCGAACTGATGCCAACAAGATGGAACTGTATCTGTTCTATTGCTTTGTTGAAAAAATTCGTATTGATTTGGTTTTGTCATGTGCAAATTTCTACTAAAACTAAGCACTAATACTTGTAGAAAGCTCCCCTATGAAAAATTCCTGACTCCTATTTTTGAGCACTTCAAAATTCTTCTCACTGGTGTGTGTCCTAAGGATACTTTTTCTTCTGTTTTCACTAAAACCTACTTTGAAAGGAAAAACTTAAAATTTTTTGATGGTCATTGGTGCTCTAAAGAAGCTGCTTTTGAGTCTCAATCCAAACATACTCATGATACACCCATCACTCCTACAACCACATAATCACTGCGCTTCACTCCTGGTCCCTCTATTCATCCTCGAAAATTTTCTTCCCAAACCACTTCATCTCATTCCGAAGTGGTTAATTTGTTAAAAGAGCTTAAGAATCATGTTCTTCTTCTCGAACATGGTCTCATGCTCACCATGTCCCCTGAGCAAAAATCTGAGTTTTTGGACAAGAAGAACCTTCTTATACCTTCTACTCTAGTTGAGGATGTTTTACATGAAAATGAACCGCGTCCTGATCCCACTTCTGCTACTCAAGATGCTATGGATTCTCAAACTCCTCATCATGATTCCTTCACTTCTGAGAAGGGCAAAGAACCAATCCCTGCCGAAACTGAAGGAGATGATGAAGACATTGAAGAAAAGATCACTCTGCGTTTCGTATCACTAGAAGAAAACTGGATCTGCCAAGTTTACTTTTTAGGCACCCTAGATTCATGTGCACTTCATTATTAGACTGCATTTTTCCTGTTTTGTTCCTTTTGACATGAATGATATTTGTAATCCATTAAGTACCTTACTACTTTTACTGTTGTTCCTATTGATGTTGGACTTCTTAACTGTTGGATATTGATGTTGGTTAAATGATGGAATTGTTCAATGTTGAATGTTGATTTATTCCTCTAATTTCAGTATTATGTTATTGATATGTTTGTATGGTGATATTGGAATTGTGGTACTGCTATTGTTATTGATATTGAAATTCTAGTCTTGTTATTGGATATTGGTATTTTGAAATATCGGCATAATGGTATTGGATTGGAGTATTGGATGTTGGTTTTCAAACTTCTATTACTCCTTTGTTTTTTTTTAGATGACGAAAAGGGGAGAATGGTATCGAATGTCAATACGAATTTGGATGAATATGGTTAAATAAATATGGTTGATTTGTTGATCTATTGAATGACTAAGGGGGAGTTATGGTTGGTTTAAATTGGTTAATTGGTTTGAATGGTTTGTATACTCGATTCATATGAGTTAAGTTAGACGTTTATCAAGTGAGGGGGAGTTATATGTTTATCAAATTATCGAAATGGATTCAATTGTTTTGTCATCATCAAAAAGGGGGAGAATGTAAATCTTGATCCCGAATTTTGATAATTACAAAATAATTGGATAATTCAGACTAATGTTTTCCAATTGAGAAATATGACAACTCAGATCATTGGTGCAAATAGTGACAATGAAAGACTCAATCAACAAGATGCAAAGGCAACTCAACTCTGTCGAATGCTCGATAACTTATACCGGACGTCCGATAAAGGTTGAAAACTCTCAAAAGAACCTCCATTGGACACACAAATTTAAGTACTGAACGTCCGATAAACAGGGGGAGTGTCGGACACTCGTATCGGACATATCATTATCACTGGATGTCCGATTGAATTAAAGAAAAATTTCAAACTCTCTGACCAGTGTCAGATGTAGACTTCATTGGACGTAGAAAATGCATCGGCCATCCGATAAACGTTGAAAAAACCTTTTGGACGATGGCACCGGACATAGAAGATTGTACCGGACGTCCGATACCTCCAACGGCTAGTTGACTCTTCAGTTTCTTTCTATCCATTAACAGCCTTTATTATGCTCTTTTGGTCCCCTTTAAACAGTCCTTTGTCTGAATCACAAAAATAACTTTTGTGCACTGAGATTACAAGTTCTTAAGAGTGATTTTGGCTAGAAAATACTCTCCTAGCAAGATTTGTACTTCTAGTGGTGTGAGTTTGTTTGCAAGCTTTTGACTTGTGATTGAATTCTTCAATAGTGTAACTTTGAGAGGGTTATCCGGAGTGATTATAAAATTTCCTAACTTGACCAAGTGCTGCTTGGGGCAAGTGAACCTTCCATTGTACACAACATTGGTAGAAGTTCATCAAATTGAAGTAGCTTGTTTTGAGAATTGGTCTTCAAACTTAAGAGGAGTTTGGTAGTCAATTGGTTTGCCTATTTCTATCTTGTCTATACTTACTTTACATTTCTTATATTGCTTATATCTTCTGTCTTTCTTGAATACTATTGTTCCTTCATTGATATATTCATTGTGTGTAAGTGGGTGAATTTTTAGTTGTGAAAAAAGGGTATCATAACGTGATTATATTTAATCAACCTAATTCACCCCCCCCTCTTAGGTTGTCTTTGGGCCTTACAGTATTATATGTTACAAGAATTTCATCTCAGTATTTTACTACTTATGATTAGTTTTTGTACATTTATAGATTGAAGCAGGACAAAAGTTCAGTGGACCAAGTGTCAATGGCTTCACACACCTTAACGTCATTTTCAATCAATCGAGTGCAAGTTTAAGTGCTTGTAATGAAATTTGTGATTGTCTTGTGCCATGCCCTGGTGGTTTTGTTTCTAGATGCAGAGTTGATGGAAAATCTAACAACTTTTAGAAGTTTTGAATTATGAATAGAGCTTGGTTGGTCTTAATGTTAAGAACCAACATCCAAGGCCATGATTATTCAAATATTAGTAGTCTTTGTAGGTCTATTAAATAAGACTTGAATTGAAATTTCATTACTATTGCCTTATATGAAGGATTCATGTATGTCATTTGCAATGCTTATCATACTCCGTATCATGTGATTGAATAAATCTGTGGATAAAATGTCTGATTGGAATAAATAAGTATAAATGTATTTGATCATGTCCAATTGTATGGAATCAACATGAGCTCAATTGCATAATAGAATTGGACAATGGAACCTTAGCTTTACTTTCACGAACTATCAACAACTTTTTCAAGAGCGGAATTAGAACTTTGCTAATGTTATCGATAGTAAATAATGTATAACTATCAAACATAAATGTTATAAAAGATTTTTTTTCTAAATGTCACAAGGAGGCTAAAATGCTAAACTACAAAAAAGGTGTTTTTGATAAAAAGTCTCTGAGATGCTTTTGGCATTGTATACTTGTTTTAATCAAAGACAAATCCTCAATCAACATTAGGTGGCTTTGCTAAAAAGCAATTCATCATTATGGTTCTACAGTTAGATTAGTTATTGCAAGACTAAACTAGAAGAAAGTAACTACTAACTAGTAAATTGAAATCTCTTAAAAAGTGTTTTGAATCCTCTTAAACCAGAAGAAGGTGTATAACTTAAAAAGCTATAGGGCACAAGTAAAACTTCAATTGCAAAGTAAAACACTAGTATCACAAGAAAGACAATATTTTATAACATAAAAAATGAGCATTACATCAAATTAGCCTTTCATAGAGGTAAGAGTAGAGGTACAAAAAGTAACTGAACTAAAAACATGAATAACTATGAGCTCTTAGTGTACCCTCTCACGTAGCCAAGAATCCTTGTTCTATCACTCCAAGACAAATGCAACCAATAACTATTTGCTGATATTAGTAATGTCTCACCATCTACTTTGGAAGATTTTTTATTTTAAAAGTGGCAATCAGAAAATCACTCTTTTTTTCTCAAAATCATAGAGTCCATTTGAACATGTTGTTGATCACCTTCCCTACTTCACCCATCATGATTCTTTACACCATCTTTGAGCAAATCCATCTGTACACTATCTTTGAGCAAATCTATCTATCTATCTATCTCTCTCATACTCAGCATGATATTCTCCATAATCTGAGTTTAAGCTAAAAATACATTCAAAACTGGAACCAAACAATACTTCAAGCAGTTGGTGCACACCTTCATACAACCAAAAAGAACAAGACCCGTGTAGTTTCCATGAGCAACTATAGTGTAAACATGATAGAAATGGAACAGAGTTAAAGACAATTGATATTGCAAGGATTTGGTGAGCAATTGAAGCAAAAGAATAAGTAGTTCAGGATCAATTGATTGACATTAAAAGAATGTTATAGCCTTCTTCATGTAATGTTGAAAGAAGTTCTAATTGTAAAACTTGAAAACATGATCCGTTGATTTACTTTACCTGGATGAGCAAAAAATTGATTATTGCTTGTTGATCCTTGGAGCGTTTTTGCTGCAAGATTAAAGATACGACAAGTGAATTGAAGTGCTTGTTAGGGTTTAGGAAAAAGATGAGTTGGAATAAAAACGCAGTTGATATTTTTTATATTTACTACGATAGAGAATCTTTTTGTTAAAAAAGAATTTAAAAAAAGATTTGAGTTATTAGTGATGAGTGATTTACGTGTCATGGGACTCTAGATCGGGTTGGTTTACTTGAAGAGCCGATAGATGCATCAACCGAAGTTTGTTATATGTTCTGGGTTAGTTAGAGTGTCCAAACCAAGATGGACACATGGCAACTTTATAGGATTGGGACAAAGGGGAAAGATACATTTTGGAGCAGAAAATTTGAAGCAACTGCTCTGGCTGTATCGCCAGCCTTTGTCTATTTAACATATGTTAGAAGTGCACTAATGAACAAGAATGGGAGAGACTCCATTTTCGCAAGGGCAGTTTCAGCAGAAAATTTCATCATTCACCAACTTTCACTAATTTGCAACTTCAGTCCTTAGACTTACTGCATCCTTTGTTTTGACCCTTAGAATTTAGTGCTATTACGAAGGGCCAAAACATACAAAAATTTTAGATAAGCTGTTAATGTACTATTTGAAAAGTCTTAAGTTAAGCACTTTGTCAACTTAAAGTTTTTGAAGATTAACATTTAATAATTTCAATCATAAACTCAACAAGTTCAAAATCCTAACAAACCTAAAGTATTAAAAAAAAAAAAGGATCATTTTGATCTACTGAATTATGCCATCTTCATTCATCATAATGCAAAAAGGTTAAAAATCTTATCCTTTGATTTCATGTTCAACCTGCTAAATTACTATTTCGTTTCATTTTTCAATCTACTTGATTACTATTTTGTAGGAATTCAAACTGAAAAGTATAATAATTTCTATTTTTGATCAAAATTGATTTACTTATCAAAGTTGATTTATTTATTGGGCTTGGGCTGAATAAAAGTTCGGCCTACTCAACTAGTAAATTTGAGATGTGTCTTGTCCATCAGGGCAAGTCGAATAAATTATAGATGTGTTGCTACATATAGAACCCCGCATATGTTTCATTATACTTTTCCTTTTCTTTATTTTTTCTGGTATGGGAGGGGTGACATTTACTAGTGTCTCACCATTGTCCATCTAGCCATGACGTTCAAGCAAATTTTCTTACTCTCACTCAAATTTATATTCTTGCAATTGAGCTATCAGCGCCGATTTCTTGCTCTAATCACTAACAACCAATGGATAAATAACACAAAACATGGGCAGCCTCCCCCTTTCAACGAGTCCTAGTCCAGTTGCTCCCATCGAAGCCCAAAGCACATTGACGTGCCAAAACCAATCATCCAATATGGACACATAACATGCCCTGAGCCTTACATGTTATTTATTAATGGTGAAGTCCATGAAGTTTTATTTGCCTAGTCAAAAGAGGAATTTTAGTACAGTGAAGGGCCGCTGTAGTTGTAACATTGATCTCTCGTCTTCATTTATTCAGCTACATTTATGTTCATGTATTATTAAAAACGTATTTTTAAAGTTTTTTGCAAAGAAAAATATGAAAACTAATAAAAATATATACCCAATACAGATCGATATGTATTTGTAAATTAAAACCTTCCTTTTCTAATTTAGATATGTATTTTCTAAGACTTGAAATCGAGCGGGGTATATTCCATCTATTAAATCACTAACTCAATGCCTATTTGAAATTGATTGGAAAAATAAATTTTATGGGTAACTAAAAATTTATTATGATAAAAAATAGTTATTACCAATATAAACATCAAATACAAAAATGGCTTTACTCTCTATATACTAGCCATCAATATAGATTTATTTCTAAGAAATTAAATTAAGAAAAAAGAGAAAGATAAAGAAAGGTTATGTATACGTTATTGTTTCTTATGAAAAAAATTTTATTCCATGAAGTATCATTAGAAATTTTGAAAATTTATTTCTAAAAATAATTTTAGTAGCTTTAATCTTTGTTAACAATTCCTTATTATGAAGTAATTATTCATATAATGTTGATGATCCAGTAATAGTTATTAAAACTGGAATTTAGATAGATTAACTTTACTTACACAAAATTTGAATTTTTATGATATCTAGGATAATTAATTATTTTTTATAGAAAATAAAAAGATACATTTAAATCTAAAAAAAAATGTTTAATAAAGGTACATCATAAAATCAAACTATTCTCTGGTTAAGTAAGTCAAAAGTCTCGACTTTGGGCAATAAAACTGTATTTTTGCACATGATAGGTTTTATGCTTTTCTCGATTAGGATGACTTCTAGTTTTCTGTTTATCACCTAATAATGTTACATTGATTAATTAGTCATGTCCAAATCATGAAGAGCCACCCAACTTGGGAGAAGCCAATGATAGCAATATTGGCCAAAAATTATTTTGAATATGAGTTAGATAATTTCCACTTGATTGGGGCTTAGTAAAAAAAAAATTCAATTATCATCTTAATATTCATAATGACATTTAAAGATATTATCTAAAAAGGACTTAAGAAATTGGTCAATGAATTTTAGTCATCATCAAATTAGTAATTGGACTCGTAAAAAAAAAAAAACCTCATACTTTGTTAGATTGACATTAGGTCAAGGAGATAAATTGCATATTTTTTAAGTTGAGAAGGACAGATTGCAACTTGGTAGCTAAGTTTAGAAGGGTTTACTGCAAAACCCTTTTTTTTTTTTTTCTCGAGCTAATGTAGATAAATAAAATACTCAACATGTCCCTAATGAAACTGCTGAATATAGTTATCAATCAATACAGCAAATACACCCTCCAGATGACTTCACATGTCATGAGTTGGGCTTTCTGCAATGTCGCATGTCAATTTAGATCAGAAAGGTACAGCACATGCAGTGTTAGTATCATCCTTCCGGCATCACTCCAATGAAGCACTCAAAAAAGAATTAAACAAACATGAGAGATCAAGAGTTTGATGTACGAATGTTTGTTCTTTAATACCTGAACTCTTCTATTAACATCGTTTTCCACCAAAGTCATGCCTGTGCAAGAGCAACTACATGATTCCAATTAAAAACTAATGCTGATGTGGGACAACATCAGAGCAATGTAATTGTACAGAATCCTACACCAAATTTGTCCAAAAAAGCTTTACTCATTCAGGATTTTAGTTCCAATTGCTTTAAGCTTATGAAATACGGAGAAGAAATTACAGGTTATCAGTGAAATGTTATAATCGAACAACACAAGGTTCAAGAATTCAAAGAGAATTAACTGAATTAGTAACCCCGAAACTCGTGCAAAACGAACTAGTTATATACTGGAGTTTGACTTGGATACGTATTAATTATCGGATTTCTCAGAGTGTCAAAGGATTCATTCCCATCAAAAGGATACAAGTGACCACTACCCATAAGACTATTGTCCAGTCTCGGATGCAACTCTAAAAGTCCTTCTCTTACCTTACCAATGAGTCGATCCCAGTGATTTATAGTCAAAAACTACTCATTTCATTTTTTGTTCACTTAAATTGCGCTAATAGATTAGTTGTTGAAGGAATATCCAGAAAACACACAAGTCTCCGTGCTCTTTCCAAGAAATTTCGTTTTTGTATTTTGATTCTGACTTCTCAACTAATTTATAAACTAGCACTTGTCAGAATTCATTATTTTTGGGCACAGGTGTAACATGATCGAAGTGTATAGCTGATTGTATAATAATTGTTAATATTCTAGTTTATAATAAATGAAACACACTGCAAAATTGAGGTTTTACTATTGGATATATTTCCTTAAATAAATGTAGTAAGAGCTAGGTATCACTAGAAGTTATCCTGCAATTGCACTCCACATGCCTATCCTCCCATGACAAGTTGTCTATCATCCTTCGGGCGATTACTCTAATCAATCAAAATAAGATATATCATAAAGCTACAAATCCTATCGCATAGCCCTTATTACCTTTAGAGCTTTTATTGGAAGAATCCTTGTTTAAACTCAACGTCAAAGGCATAAGATTTTAGCATACAAAACAAAATATTGCATGTACTCAAAATAAAACAACACCGTTTGATTATATATAATTTTATACAGTCGCTGCGCTAACCGTACACGATTATATTGTTCTACATTGGTTGACAATTATACCATGTCCAAAAAGGCTTTCCTTCTGTCACAAATCTGCTGTTGCATTCTTATTTGTGCAGGGGAAGCTTTAATTAATTAAAGACCCCATTCTGTACCTTTTTGTTTGATTGCCTGAGCATTTTCTTTGCAATTTAACAGCGGACTTGTCAAGTGGGAAAAAAAAAATCATAACCTGTCAAAATACCTTTCTTTTTAGTCTATGTCAAATTTTGCATAGCTATTCATCGTGCATCAAACTACCCCATGAATGGATGGCTGGTAAGAGTAACAAATACTTTCAAATGTGAATTTTCTACTATAAATCTGGTCTGTGTAGATAATAGGTAAAGTAACCTGTAAAGTTCACAATATTACGAGAACAACTTGTACAGATCCGGCTTTACACCAAACCTTCTCCTTTTGTAGGGTCCATTTGGGCATCCACACTTTTACCTAACTACCTAAGTATGCTTTGAGCCTTTGACTCCTTTGAGTCTATAATTCTCGTCTTAAACCCTGTCAAGATTCATATATGCCTTTACAATATAAGGAGCTAGAGGAAATTTGTATAAACTATAATCTAGACAAACAATTATACACAAACCATTTGAAGGAAAAAGAAAACTATTGAATTTATTTCAAATAATTTTTTGCATAAAGCATAATCTTGTTAACATAATTGGCTTTTGGTTATTATTATTCTTTTCATTTACAGTACTATTAATCTTGGATTTATGTTGGAGTTTTAAGTTACTCTGACGTTATGCATACCCTACCGTTGGTAGATGATAGACCCAGCAAATGAGACCTCCCTCTCTTCTTTCCACCTAAAAGAAAAAAGAAAGCCAACAGCACTTGTCCTTTTGATTAGCTTGGAAGCTTTAAAACCTAGTGAAAGAGAGGCATGCACCCATTGGAAGCAATCCCATAGAAACTTCAGGTTGACAGATGAAAATATAACTTATTTGAAAGTCCGTTTACACTTTCCTTAACCATTTTCATCTTTTGTTATACAACTTTAGTCCATTTCTGGAGTTGATGTCAAAAGTTCTTATCAATTCCATGTTGTATTGTCCCCAAATTCTTAACTTTCGACCGAAAAGATTCTGACCCAGAGTATCACTAGGCAACGTTGGTAAAAGTGTTGGAAACTTCAGGTTGACGGATAAAAAGATAGCTTACTTGGAATTCATCTTTTGTTATACAATTTTAGTCCATTTCTGGAGTTACTGTCAAAAGTTCTTATCAATTCCTTGTTGTATTGTTCCAAAATTCTTTGCTTTCGACCGAAAAAATTCTGACCATCGAGCCAGAGAATCAGTAGGCAACGCTGGCATCGCTGGCACTGACAAGGCAAATATGTACCATTCCTGTTCTCTTGCTGCTTTTTGTTGAAACATAGAAAAAAATGTGTTTGCTTTATTCTAAGGATTTTCTTTGTTCTGCATTTGAAAAATCTTCACATCTATTTTTAGCTTTTGAAGAAATGTCCAGTCTTGAATATGAGTTTGGTGACTCGGTTTAGCATTATAGCAAAGTAGCAATTGGCTATAGTGGTTGCTAACGGACATTAGATTTGGCTATTGAGTATGCTCCATTTTACAGAATTAGTACTGAGGTTAATTAGGAGTCCCCTTTCTTCCCAAAATTGAGTGAGTATTAACTTGGAATTGACTGTCAAGCAGAATTAAAGTCTGAGAAATACTTTCCATGTGGAATAGCAACTCTAGCTACTATTACGGATTGTTAAAGAGAAAAAAATGGGGTAAAGTAGGAAAATTAATTAACAAGACAGATTTTCGTAAATATGACTAAAATTGCAAATCAAGCATTTTTATTTCAGTCTGGACCAATTATTTGACAAGCATAGTATTTGGTTTTGGATCAATAAAAGTGTTTCAAATAAGATTATGGAATATATTAGTTTTACAATAAATACAATTCAAATACGATTGTGGGTATTTATTGGTCAGAATTAAGTACTGACTTGCCATGTAGATGATCGGACGGACATAAAATTTTTCAAATCATTTATTATAGATGTGTATTTGACGAAATTGTTGATTGTTGTAAGCGGTTAGCCGTACTGCAAGAATATCTTTTACGAGGATTGTCAAGGTAGAGAGGTACTGGAGCTGTGAGGATTAACATATGAGCTTCAGTTTGCAATTCTTTTTTCCAGAAGGTGAAAATGATATTTTAGACAAATGATGGCTCTGTTGTCCTGTAACAATAACAATCGTCAACCTCAGGATTAGAGCATGGTCAAATTATGTAATTGCCCTTTTTTTAAAAAAAAGAATTAAGTTAAATTGTTTTCGTTGAACTTTCATGGGCTATTCTAGTCAACACTAAAATATGCTGGGACCATTTATTAATTTTGTACACTATGGAGAGAATTTAATTTTAATGAAAAGTCAGAAAACAATTAGGTGTAGTTATCAAGTTCTGGGGACGAACTTGAGATACATTATATTCTTATTATTAAAAAATTCCAACCACATCAAAAACATACGAAAAGAAATAGTGAATACGAAAGATGGGCGGGAGGAGGGAAAATCATTTTAATATGAAATACTAAATCTAACCCAAATTATATACTACTCCATATACTTTAGAAATTTTTTTAAAAAAATCGATTCTTGCTAACACAAACACAGAAAAGCAACTCCTGCACATGTTAGGGAGAAACATCTCGAGAAAACCCACCAAAGAGACCAATATATAAGTAAGGGTCCAAGTCCTATTTGAGATATGAGAAACCGACAATTTAATTAAAAACAAGAACTAATATGAACAATAAATCACACACAAGAATTAACGTGATTGACCTTAATCACAAATTAGGGAGAAACAGCTCAAGAAAACCCACCAAGGAGTTCATTATGTAAGGGTCCTAGGCGTATTTGAAATATAGGAAACCAATAATTTAATAGAAAACAAGAACTAGCAAGAACAACAAGTCATGCACAAAAATTAATGTGATTCGACTTAATCACAAAACCTACATCCACAGAGATATTATGAGAGAAACCATTACAAGTTTATAACTTGTATCCTAAGTCCCAACTCTTGTATAGCCCCCTTATCTACTAAGAACTCTCTCACCCTTCCTTATATGTCTTTGTAAAATATCAATCTACCTATTTATAGAGAACATTACTTAGACAAAAAATCAAATAATAATAGAAAATAGATACAAGAATCCTAAACTCATACAGAATAAGAATTAACTTGCCAACTACTCCAAGTAACCAAACAATTAGAACTCTATTCAGTTATTTCCACACAAACAAGGACTCAATCTAAAAGAAATTAAGCTAATTTTACTAACAGCACATGTGATGCTTTCTAGTATATAGCCATTAGACATGTTATAAGGAATAAATAATGTCAAGTACAAGCCACTTAAGAATTTTAACTAATCAATATAAAATGCATAAGATTATAAGAGGAAAAAGTCATAGTTTCAGTTCTCAAGGTTTGAGAGTTGGATTAAATTGGTCCTCAATATTTTATTTAAAATAAATGTAGTCCCCAAAATGTGCAATTCTGACCAAATTGTTCTATAGTTTCAATTTAAGCAAATGTAGTCCTTACAATATAATAAATGACCAAATTGGCCTCTAATATTTAATAAAACATAATAAAATTTATTAATATAAGATAATAATCGGATAAATTTAGAAACGTCTCCTAAAATTTTTCATAAATAGCTTAGCACCCTTGAATTTATGAGACTCTCACCTGACTCAGCCTTTCCATTCCAGCCATAATACCAATTCTTTATGCTGAATGCTGTTGATGAATTATAGGATTTCCTTCCAATGTTTGAATTCGTCATATTATGTTATCAATCTCCTTTCTATAGCTCTTCCTTTTCCCTATTTGCTGCTTAGTTTTTTATTTTATATTTCACACTTTTTATGCTACTGTGGCAGCTGTCAAGAGTAATCATTGTAGTAATGATCTTCGAGCTGGTTTATTTGTACAATGTTACCAATTATTGCACTTCGATTTTCAACTTTAGTTGGGTTTTTTAATTTCAGTTATAAAATTCATAAATACAATGGCATATGGGTAGTAATGGAATTATAATATAATTTCTCCCGTTATATGCCTGTGTTATTTTGGTTTTAATCAAAGAGCCTTACAATGTTACATAAAATGAGATTTTTAAAAATTCAGAGTGTTAAATAGTATAGTGAAATACTTTAAGGGATGTTTCTAAAATTATTCCCACAAAAATTCAAAAAAATTAATTACTAAAAAATAAAAAATTTTATAAAAATGTAAGAAGAGTATAAAAGAATCACTTTTGGTCAAATACAATTAATTTGTAGATATGCTTGTTTTATAATTTGTCCATAAAAGTATACAAAGGTGCGTATACAAAAAATACTCCTTAATTTAACTTTTGTACTTAAAACAAGCACACAAAATAACAAATAGAGCACAAGACATACTTTAATCTAGTATTAAATTAGATTTTCTAGAATACCTTACGCTTACTTTCAAGTTTTTGAATTTTTGTGATTCTTTATTAATTAGATTTTCCTTAATTGATATGTTATACTAATCTTCTATGGATTACAAATTATTTTGTTATAGAAAATTATTGAAAGAAAAACTAGAGGGGGACAAAAAATAATTTTGGACAAATATTTGGAGGCAAAGTAATAATATTTTGGTGAAAAATCATAATACCTAATGCAATTTTGCAAAGTTTTGGAGGCGGTTGCCCCTGCAAGTTTTACCTTACTCATTGAGTAAGCATGGTGGTTGATTTCTTTTATCATGTGAGCCAACCTGACCGAAGGATTTGGAACCTCTCCTCAAATGGAGTTTTTTCTACTTCATCTGCTTGGACTTGTGTCCGGGCAAGAAGACGTCAAGACGTTTGTTGATTGTTTGGAACAAGTCATTCCATTGTCCTTGTTGCCACGAGTCATCCTTCGATGTGTTCTTCATTGTTTGGAACAAGTTATCCCATTGTCCGTGTTGCCACGAGTCATCCTTCGACGTGTTCTTTCTTAGTGAACTTGCCGTCAACGTGTCAAGGCTTTTCTCAACATCTTCGGTATTCCACATCTACGGTCTTCTTGCATCTCATCATTGTTAATGGCTTGGTTCGTGTCATCTAACGCATTCACAGTGTCATTTTAAATGTGTGGCTCCATTGATTGTATTTTGGTTCTTAATGTGATAGGAATGGTAGGAATATAAACCAAGCACTAGTATTTTTCCTTATTTGTGCCATATAGGATTAGTTTTCTTTTATTCTAGTACTACTAGTTAGTATTGGTTTCGGTTTTACAAGTGTATATAATAGTACTAATAGGAGTCAGGAAGACCATGCACATTGTCTCCAATTTCATCGACATATAAGTAGTAGCTTCTGTTCGTGTTTCATTGGTACAAAAGCCGCAGCTTTTCCATCATATAAATAGTGAAGAAAATTCCTTTGTCTCTTAATCCATCTTTGTGAGTTTTTCCTATGGATTTATACTTGATAATTACTTTGGCTCCTTCAGAGTGGTACCAGAGTTACGGTAGATTAAATTATGGTAAACCCTAACTCCAATATTATTTGTTCTGTTCAAAAATTGAAAACAATGGTAAAGTTTAATTATTGGCAGAAACAGAAGGAAACACATCTCAAGGCATGTAGATTGCATCAATTTATTAAATCTCCACTTGCTCCGGATGCTAGTGAAGAGGAAAAGGCGAGAGATAGTTTGGTGTTGTCACAAATTCATCAGGCAGTTGATATGTCGATTTTTGGAAAACTTTCTATGGCTGATACAGCAAAGAAGGCTTGGGATATTTTGGAGAAAACGTACAAAGGTGCTGACAGGGTTCAATAGAATAATTTGATGATGTTGAAGAGGAAGTTTGAACTTATGACGATGGAGAAGTCAAATCTATCGAATCTTATTTTTCTTGTTTGTCAGATATTAAAAAAGAGATGGCAATTAATCAGTATCAACTTCCTACCAAAACATTTGTTGAGAAAGTCCTTTATACTCTACCCATGAAATTTGATCATGTGGTAACTGTGATCCAAGAGACGAAAAATTTGGATAATTTGAGTATTGAAGATTTGCATGGATCATTAATTCTGCATGAAAAGAGAATTAATGAGAAATTGAATGATACCCAAGAGAATGATACATTTGAAAAGGAGTTGCAAATGCAGTTAAATTTGAGAGGCAATAACGAAATCAGAGAGCAAGATGAATCCAATCAGAGGAATAGAGGTAACTATAACAACAAAGATGGTCGTGACTACAACAATAGAGGCAGAGGAGGTGCATCAAATCCTGGACGCTGTAGAGATAACAATTTTAATTTTAGAGGTGGTCCTGGTAAAGGCAGAGGTGGTAATTTTAGACGAAAAAATAATTTTTAGAATAATTTTGGTCATAAAATTATTTGCTATAATTGTGAAAAATCTAGTCATAGACAGTTTGAATGTAGATCCAGAGAAAATGCAAATAGAAATTTCAAACTAATGTTGCTGACAATCAGGTTCAAGATGATAGTCAAAAATCTGAGACTTTATTATTGGATTGTAATGCGGTTGATATGGTTGATAAAAATAAATGGTATTTGGATATAGGGTGTAGTAATCACATGTCTAGCAAGAAAGAATTATTTGTAGAACTTGATGAAAATCTGTCTATGGTGAAATTAAGTTTGGAATTAACACTATTTTACCAGTGCATGGCAAGGAAAAAATCCCCATTAGTCTGAAAAATGAATCTACTGATTTTATTTTTGATTTTTTTAATGTTATTGGATTGCATCATAATTTGTTGAGTATAGGCCAGTTGTCTGAGAGAAAATATAACATTCGTATCAGGGATGGTACTTGCACTATTTTTGATAAAAATATTGGAATGATTGCAAAGGTGCCAATGACTTCAAATCGCTTATTTCCGTTAAATGTGGATGTTGAAAATTTTTCTTATCTGAATACAATAATAGATGATAGTAATTGCCTATGGCTTATGCGATTTGGTCATTTAAATTTTGACAGGTTTAAATTTTTTGGTTTGTAAAAGAATGGTTGGTAGGTTGCCTGATATCAGGAAATCTGACAGAGTATGTGACATATGTGTTTTGGGAAAGAAACACAGGAATGCTTTTCAAACAGGTAAATTTTGGAGGGCTAAAAGACCTTTGAAAATTATTCATTCTGATTTATTACTATGAAGGTTCCTTCTAATGGTTGTTGTAGGTATTTTATTACCTTTATTGATGATTTTAGTAAAAAATTCTGGGTTTATTTTTTGAAGCAAAAATCTGATGCATGTGACACTTTTAAAATTTTTAAAATTTTGTTAAGAAATAAAGTGGCTGTCAGATTAAAATTTTTAGAACAAACATAGGTCAAAATATTTGGTGTGTGATGATTATCTTGAGAAAAATGGTATTTTGCATCAGTTGACTACCAAATATACTCCACAACAAAATGGAGTAGCAGAGAGGAACAATAGGACAGTAATGGACATGGTGAGATGTATGTTGAAGTTAAAAAATATGCCAAAGTCCTTTTGGGTAGAGGTAATTTCCTATGCAATTTATTTGTTAAACAGGTGTCCTACTAGAAGTCTTCCCGCTAAAACCCCTGAAGAAGTTTGGAATGGTAGAAAATCGTTTGTTGGCCATCTCAAAGTATTTGAATGCATTGTTTATTCTCATATTCCTGATCCGTTGAGAAAGAAATTTGATGATAAAGGGGAGAAGTGTGTTTTTATTAGTTACAGTGAAGTTTTCCAGGCATACAGATTGTATAATCTTATGACGCAGAAGGTAATAGTAAGTAGAGATGTGATGTTTGATGAAAGAGAAATTTGGGATTGGTCTACTGAAAATCCCAAAACAGATAAAGTGATTCTAAATTATCAAGAAGATGGGGCGAATGATGACGTTCAGCCATCACCAATTGCTCAGAGTCTTCAGGCTGATTTAACTGGATATGCACAGCGTTAGCGGCAAATGCCAGCCCGTTTGCAGGATTTTATAATTACTCTTGATGATATTCCTTCTAACGAAGATATTATTAATTTTGCTTTATTTGCAAATTATGATCCAGTGGTATATGAGGAGGCAGCCAGTGATAATCATTGGATGAAAGCAATGGATGAAGAAATTCATGCCATTGAGAAAAAATGACACGTGGGAGTTTACTTCTTTTCCAATTGGTAAAAAAGTCATTGGAGTGAAGTGGGTCTATAAGACGAAACGTAAACCAAATGGAGAGGTGGATAGATACAATGCGAGATTAATGGTGAAGGGATACAAACAGAAACCCGGGATTGACTATTTTGAGGTATTTGCGCCTGTTGCTAAACTCGATACAGTCCGGATGATAATTTCTCTAACTGCCCAAAATAATTGAAAATTTAGCAAATGGATGCCAAGTCAGCTTTTCTGAATGGCATTCTCAATGAAGAAATTTATGTGGATCAACCTGCAGGATATGTCAGAAGAGATCAGGAAAATAAGGTGTACAGATTGAAGAGATACTTGTATGGATTGAAGCAAGCACCGGAGACATGGTATACAAGAATTGATTCTTATTTTTTAACTCGTGGTTTTCAGAGGTATCCGTATGAACACACATTATATATTAAATCTTCTACTCGTAGTGACATTCTTATTGTGTGTTTGTACGTAGATGATTTAATTTTAAAAAATAATTCAGATATGTTATAGAGATCAGGAAGGCTATGATTCAGCAGTTTGAGATGACAGATTTGGATCTCATGTCATATTTCTTGGGAATTGAAGTTTTTCAGTCTAACCATGAGATTTTTATATCTCAAAAGAAATATGCAAGAAATATTTTGAAGAAATTCAAGATGGATGCAGCAAAACCAATTATGACACCAGTTGAAAAAAAATTGAGGTTGACCAAGAAAAGTGGTGGTGGTTACGTGGATCCCACCTATTTCAAGAGTTTGATAGGAAGTTTGAGATATTTGACATCTACAAGACCAGATATCAATTGTTGTTGGTTTGATTAGCAGATTTATGGAAAATCCATGTCAATCACATTTGCAAACGGCTAAGAGGATTTTGAAATACATTGGAGGCATTCAAAGTGATGCTATTTTTTTTTTTTCAGGAAATGATCCAATTAAACTTTTTGACTACATAGACAGTGATTGGGCTGGTGATACAGTTGAGAGGAAAAGTACTTCAAGATATACTTTTTTCATTGGTTCAGGAGTTTTTTCTTAGAGCTCAAAGAAGTAGCAATTGATAACTTTGTCAACGGCAGAGGCGGAGTATATTGCAGCGGCTAATAGTGCAACTCAAATTTTGTGGTTGCATCGTATACTTGGTGTCCTACAACAGACGCAAGTTGGTCCTACAAAAGTTTATTGCGACAGCAAATCTGCCATTAAGTTGTCCAAGAACCCCGTGCTTCATGGACGTAACAAGCACCTTGACATCAAATATCACTTCATACGTGAATTAGTTCGTAAGAAAGTGATTGAAGTAGATTATTGCAGGACTGAAGAGCAAGTAGTAAACATTTTCACCAAGACTTTGAAGATGGAGACATTTGTCAAGTTGAAAACGATGTTGAGCGTGTCCAAGTTTGAGGAGTTTGGTTTAAGGGAGGTATTGTAGGAATATAAACCAAGCACTAGTATTTTTCCTTATTTGTGCCATGTGGATTAGTTTCCTTTTATTACTAGTACTACTAGTTAGTATTGGTTTCGGTTTTATAAGTGTATGTAATAGTACTAATAGGAGTCAGGAAGACCATGCATATTGTCTCCAATTTCATCCGCATATAAGTAGTAGCCTCTATCCATGTTTCATTGGTACAAAAGCCGCAGCTTTTCCATCATATAGATAGTGAAGAAAATTCCTTTGTCTCTTAATCCATCTCTATGAATTTTTCCTGTGAGTTTATACTTGATAATTATTTTGGGTCCTTTAGGAATGAAGCTCGATATCCAAGGTCCCTTTTAGGAATTCTCAGTAATTTTTTGATCGCTAATATGTTTCTACTATGACCTGCTCTATAGGTTAGACTTAAGGATGCACACAGGTTTAAGCCTGCGTTAGGACTTTGAAGTTGACTACAGATGCAAGTGTTTGAGGGTCATTAGCTTCGTGAAGTGGTCTTTTGTAAGATCATTCTAGCAAGTAACTTTCTTTTTCGGCAAAATACCCCAGTGACTCTCAAATTATTACGAAACTCAACTTTTGGCCCTCCAATTATTAATCGATAAATTTTAGATCTCCAACTAATTAAAACATATAATTCTAACACTTCTGTCAAATTGAGTCATTATATCTAACAGAGTTACAGGATTCATGAGATGGGCAAAATGATCCAGTGGCCCTCAAACTATTATAAAGTTTAAGTTTTGGCCATCTAACTATTAATTGATAAGTTTGGCCCTCTAACTAATTAAAATGTGTAATTCTAACCCTTCATCAACTTGAGTCATTATGTCAAACAGAAATATCTATTAATAAAGAACATGGGATGTGCCCAACCAAGATATTGTTTGAGAAATCTAAAAGGTTTAAATATAGTGATGTAAAGATCGAAAGAATCTCACTAGAAAATTAAATATTTGAGGGATTTAGAAAGTTCAAATTTGGAAGGGAACCAAGATTTATTGGAATATTCTCAAAAAATAAATTGTATGCCAGATTTTTGTCATTAAGAGAAGCACATGAACTCAATAAATTTGGATCAACACCAAAAAATGAGTTAAATTCGAAATAAAGACAACTCAAATTTCTTTAAATTGCCTATCCTTGAGAGAATTTCTTTATTCAGGATTTTGGGTTTTCAATTGATTTTGGTCAAGTTCAGCAATTGAAGATTTGATAAATTAGTTTATGAATCAAATGAGGGAAAAACAATTTTATCCTAGCATGTCTTATGAAGATGAAAACATCTCTCATTTATGACCTTGGTGCACATGTGGTAATGTTTCTGTTCAACATAATGATCAAACTGATGGAAGGACTAGAATTATACATTTTAATTAGTTGGAGGGTAAAATTTTATTTGTTAATAGTTTGAGGATCAAAAGTTGAACTTTATAATAGTTTGAGAGCCACTGCTATGCATGTCCTACTATTTCTATTAAACATAGCGATTCAAATTAACGGAAGGGGTAGAATTATATACTTTAATTAGTTGGAGGGTTAAAATTTATCAGTTAATAGTTAGAGGTCCAACAATTAAATTTCATGATAGTTCGAGGGCCACCGGAGCATTTTGCCCTTTCTTTTTTATACAAGGAAAAGTAAAAATAAAAATTTAGGATGTAAACTCCTGCTCAACTCCTATTAACTTGCACTGTTCGAAATTGACCTGACTCGACTCGACTACATTTCTAATGGCTTAAAAGTACTACTTTAATTTTGGGGCTCTGGCTTTATTTGTCTCACGGATTTTCACATATATAGATTTTTACTTAGATTCGCTAGTTGGCATTACTACTTACATTGAATGCTTATGCTACATGGGCTTTGTAACATCTTTACTTCAATCAATTCAGTTGCTCGGGTTCGGGTATCGATTTGTCATATGAATCATATTTTGTTGCTTATGAATTGGCTTCCAAAGTGGTTGTCAAGAAACTATTTGCTTTTCTCCTGCTCCAGCCAAAACTTTTTTGCCCAAAATTGAACTGATAGGGAGGAAGAGAATAAAACTGATTGAGCTGATAGGCAGGAAGAGAATGAAGTTTTAGTCAACTCTCTAACATGACATCTTTGCTCTTTACAATTACTATATTGACCCATATGGTTTGTAACATATTATTTAAGTTAAAAGAGCACACTCGTAAAATTTATCAGTACAAAATCATTTCTTTCCCTTTTCTCCAACTCTCAAATAAAAAGAAATTTTTTTCTTTTCTTAACTCTCAAGCAACTTTGAAGAAAACTTGAGCTTTTCTCTTCCTGTCGTTTCTTTCCTAACCAATCCTTTTTTTCCTCTTTCCTTTTCTTTTCTATTCTAAACTCCCAAACTAGCTATTAGTTTAGGGAAATTTCCATAATATAATGTTTAAGGAATATACGTTTTAATGTTAAATTTTTACTATTATACAGTCCAAAGTCAAATGAATTTTAGAAAATGAAAAGATGATTCTTTAAAGAAGGAATAATCTACTTTTTATGCATAAGATTTATGAAAATATAACTTTAGAAACATATTAGGAAGTTAGTATCATGCACATTTAATACAATTAAAAAATCAATGTAGCTATTAATTGGGAAAATTTATAAAGGAAAAATGACAGCGTTCGAAGTAAGCTTCATCTTTATATTAAAAAAGAAACAAATAAAATAAACAGCTTCATGTTGACGGTATCTTGAGCCCTATGCTCTGAAGAGCTAATTCATTGACTTAAGCAAAGACTCCCTCGAGAATAAACTCCAAACTTGTCCTTGCTTGACTTGGAGTTTTCCATTAAAAAAAATTTACGTTTTCCGTGACTATATTTTTCAAAAAAATTTTATCTCGCATATATCAAATCACTGCAGTATATTTTTCTATGAAAAATCTAGAAAATGGCAATCCAGACAAGACGCTGTTTTATTTCAATTCTGTCAAAGTTTTCAAATTTTCTTTAGAACCAGATGATAGTTTCAACTTTCAGAGCAAAATAAATAAATAAAATAAAATAAAATAACACATAATGTTTAGCCCAAAATCCCAAGAGGGTCCGGTTTTCCCAGTACATCAATGTGACTGCATGCACCAGCTAATTCTCATTTACTATTTGGTTAAATTTACTATGCAAAATGCTGGTTTTCTTATCCATAAATAAGTAACTATTAAATAGAGGACAAAGCATCTTTGAAATCCATGAGGAAGAGCAATAATCCAAATTAGACACTATTTTTAAGATGAAGAAAAGAAGAACCTTTGATTATAGGGCACTTTCTCAAATGCCAAAAAAAAAAATCAATTGCAGAAAAAGAAAGAGTTTTTCTTTTGATTTTACTTTTAAGTTGAAAAAACTGATTTCGAGATTTTTTTTTCTTTGAGAAGTTCCATTGGAGGTATTTTTCAAAACTCGTCTTGGTTTTTGAAACTTTTGAAACAAAAACACAATCTGAATTTCAGAAATAAATCATCCAATGCTGACTTTTATTTCAAAAAGAATTCAAATATAATAGTTTTCTTAACAACTGTGGGAAAAGAATCAATTACAAGAAATGAGCAAATTACGTAGGTAGCTACTGAACTTTTTGAATAGTATAATTTTAATCATTCAACTTTTAAAGCATTAATTTACTCACTAAACTATCACAAGTGCAAATTTTAGGTCATTCCATCTATTTTCACCGGTAAGTCTGTCAGATTTGGTCGTATCTCACGACTCGTATGGTCCTTAGATTTGACAGCATACGAGTTGCGAGATGCGACCAAATCTGACAGACTTAATGGTGAAAATAGATGTAATGACCCAAAATTTACACTTTTGATAGTTTAATGTGTAAATACACACTCTTTAAAGTAAAGTGGCCAAAACTCTACTACTCCAAAAATTTAGTGGCTATCCGAATAATTTGTTCTACAAGAAACATATCTTTAGCATCTCTACGAAAAGTAAAAAAGAAAAATGGAACAACGTGGTGTTCTAAAGGGAGACTTGGGACTAGTGTAATTAGTTGTTTGTCCACTTTATCTGTAGTCGTTGTGGTTGTCATAAGATTTAGCTCACAATCTACAATACTGTTTTGGTTTAAATGCATTAAACCCCTGAACTTGCATCCTAGTTTGCATTTTACCCCCTTGAGTTATGGCTAATCTAGCAGAGCATAGATGAGGCCAACTTTTGGAATCCAACGACTAAGGGTGCGTTTAAAAACTGAAGTCTGAAAACTAAAATCTAAAATTTAAAATATGAAGTTTGAATCTATTAAATCATTGAATTGTTAAGTACTAAATCTAATATATTTAAATGTATATCACATTAAGTGATAAGTTATCACTTATCACTTAATTCCGAAAGCATGTTTTGTCTAAAAAATTCAGTGCCACTTAATTAATTCAGATGTTCCATTTTTTGTTATCAAACGCATCTAAACATGTTAAAATCTAAACCTGTTAAGTTTAAGTACTGAATGGGATTATCAAACGGGGCCTAAGTTATCCATGTCTAAAAAAATGATTGACCGTTGTAACATATGCTTCATTAAAAATCTTTCCCTCAAAAAAAACAATTTTTTTAGTGGATAAATGACATAATGATTTTTGTCTATGGAACCAAATTCATCATAAAAAAGGGAAAAGAAACAATCTCTCTGTTAGTGATGTCAAAGTTCTCAACTCTCACTAATAAAACAATAAATGATGAGTTTTACGGTTGATTATCATACTGATATTCATATGAAATTTGAATATCTTGTCGACAAAAAGGACTTGAGAAATAGGTCAAACTTCTTAGTCATGGGCAAATTGATTATTAACCTGAAAAAAAAAACTGATAGATTCATATTTTCTTAGATTGATATTAAAGTTAAGAGAGAAAATTGTTTCTTTTCTTTTTTTTAAGTTAAGAGAGGCAAATTGCAATCCTATTGCAAACTTAAGGATATTTTTTTTCTTTTCTTTTTTTTTTTTTTGAGTTGATGTATATGGATAAATATTTCAACCCATCTTGAGTGCTTAATATACATATGTACCAATTCAAGGACAGAATATTAGCCGTAGGAGAGCAGATTTTATTCAACCTTTGTAGATTCATATAAGTTTTTCTGAACATTTTACTTCAGTTATAGAACTCTTGCACCTTCGTATGTACATCATGGTTATATCTTATACCCCTTCTTCCTCTGTATATAAATCTCCTCTAAGTACTCAACTCTTTTTCTCCTATTATATTAGTACAATGCCAAAGATAGAAACTAATAATAAAATCAAATCAAACAAAAAGGAAACTAAAGATAAAAGGAAAAAGAGTCTCATTAGAATTTTATTTGTATTACATCAAATTAAAAAGAAAATAGGTATTAGTCAACGTTATTATATTACTTATCTCGCACCTAAAACGTGAACCAACCTTTGTGTTTTTGTAGTTTATTTACAATAATAGACTCTTCTCCAATCCTCCAAACTCTATTAATTGTTCCAACTTTATTTTTTGAGAATTTATACTATTGCACTTTTCATTTTATTTACTAATTGTAACAATAATTATTCTTGTTTGGGAGTAAGAAGTATAACCATTGATTGAATTATGTGACAGACATAAAGAAAATTACCAACTTCATTTTGATATTGTCATTCTATCCAATTAATGTTCAGCGATTTAATCATCTGACTATGTAAACTTTTTGTTTCATTTCGGTGTTATTTATTCGCTGCTATGGGATTATTTATTACTATTTTTGGTACCATCAACAACTGCACTTGGTCGAGCCGCAACAGCTCCTTTGAGAAAAACAATAAAAAGTGTACATACTTGAAGACGCAAACGTTCTCTTGTCCTATTTCTTGTCTCATACTCTGTCTGACTTTTTGTTATATTGTCATTTTTACTTCACAAACATTTATATATGTTAATTCTTTTTTATTTCTTTAAGTTTTAATAATTTCTAAAGGGATAAAAAATAAAATGCAACAAAGTAACAAAATAATACATAATAGAAAAAAGACAACAACAGAAAATTCATAAAACCTGATTTCTTGTGAATTTTTTTCCTTTTTTTGATCTTTTAAGTTTTGTGTTTTACCGCGTTCTCATTTATTAAAACTTAAGAAAATTAAAAAAAATTAAAATAGGATTCTCTTAGAGGAAAATGGTCGGGTTTGTTTGGATAGGAAATTTATTCCCAAAATTTACTTGCATCAAATTTTTTTTATCTCACATCACAAAAAAGATTAAGTTTTTTTTCAAATAATTATTTCAAATAATCTCCTATTCAAACAAATCTTATACTCTTATTTAAAATAAAAATTTTAAATTGGAGTCTAAGAAAAGGTACGATAGGGAGCGAGATAAGAAAGAGGACAGAAGTTCGGGTACCACGCGTGGGGCAGAGAAGCACCGCTAAAGCAACAGCGTATTGATGACTTCACTTACCATGACTTAATTTTCCACAGTTCATGTCAACTGAGAACAGCCCGGCAGGCACATGCAGTGTTATGAAAATCAGTTCCGGATTCCAAAATTACTCCAGTAAGCACTCAAGAAAGACCAAAACAATGATGAGAGATCAAGAATTGGCTGTGTGCGCGCGTGCGTGCTTAACCCAAAACTCATTTGCAAAATCAAAATGAAATAGTTATGGACTGAACGCTGACTTTCATATTAAACTTTATCATGCAAAAGGATACTAGAGGAAACTACCCATAAGAATACTGTCCAGTTATAGATGCATACGCACTATTCTTTTATACATACCCCAGAAATTTACTAATGAACTCTGAGGTATCATCTTTTATGGATGATCCAGCATGAAATGATTCTACCTGATCTTCTTTTTGTGAGGTTTAATTGCGCTAATTAAAGAAATAGTTGTTAGAGGGAATATTGAGAAAGCAGAAGTCTTCATGCTCTTTCCAAGAAATTTCCTTTCTGCATTTCGATCTTGACTTCTCAACTAAAGTAAACCGGTCCAGTGGTTCTGTCAGAATTCATTAATTGAGGGGAATCTCCGTGATAATTGTTTGGAAAAAGAAGCAGGAACAACGGTCACTATTGTTCTTGAACAATGTAACGTCTTGTCAATAAGTTATAAATCACTATTAACTAGTATTTGTATAACCTCATAACGAGCACGTAATTATATATGGGACTTGCACAAACTGAATGCTGTTATATGAAGTTGCACATGTTGTTAGTTATTAGGGATAATTTCAGAAACCTCCCCTGAAATTTTTGACAATTTTATCTAACGTTCTTAAACTTTTAAAAATCTTACTTGCCTTCCTTACTTTATGTTTTTTGTATCATTTATAACCCATTTTAAAATATAATATTAAAAATTCATTTTGGGAAAGTAAATGCAATTTCATTTCAAATTACCCTTTGTTTTCTTACTTTTTATTATCTAAATATATTAATAACAAAATAAATGAAAATTCATGTCGATTGAAAAAAATATATAGTGCATTTTTATATAGCAGACGTTAATATTTAAATTCTGCAAGTTATAAAGATAATATGTTCTTTGTTGCAAAGTGCTTTGAGTTAACTTAAGAAGTTTTACAAATTATTTACATATTTTTGAATTTTCTACTTTTTGTCCAAATTGATGGTTTGAAGACTAAAAAGATATAGCATGCCAAAATTATATATAAATTTGTTTATATTGTTTTTAAATTAGTGCAAAAAGGCATCATCATGGTTATAAATTATTATAAGTTATTTCTAAGAATATTATAAATTATTCATAATTTTGAGTAATTTAACATTTCTTGTCAAACCAATGACATAAAAACTACTAAAGAGTTTTTTGAATATTGTTACCAAGTCCTAAATATTCATTAAGAAACTACATCCATCCATTTACAAAAATTAAAAAGATACGTTTGGTGTATTATAGTAATTAAGAAATCATAAGAAAAGGCAAATTTGGAATAGAATTATATTCTCTTACCCAAAATAAGTTTTTTAACATTATATTTTGAAATGGGTTTCACTTGCAAAATTCAAATATTAACGTTTGCTATATAAAAATGCATTATATTTTTTCCAATCAACATGAACTTTCATTTATTTTGTTATTAATATATTTAGGCAATAAATAGTAAGACAACAAAGGGTAATTTTGAAATGAGATTGCATTTACTTTCCCAAAATGAATTTTTTAATATTATATTTTAAAATGGGTTATAAATGATACCAAAAACATAAAATAAGGGAGGCAAGTGAGATTTTTAAAAGTTTGAGGGTGCCAGGTAAAATTGTCAGAAACCTCAGGGGAGGTTTCTGAAATTATCCCTAGTTATTAATTAGAATACGTTTACATAGTATTCTATCGTTTAGGTGTAGTTACTCACAACGTTCATGCCTCTCTGAAAGATATCTGTGTAGTACGCAGGGGTGTAGTTTCGATAAGTACTAGAAAAAGTACTAAAAAAATGGAGAGGTACAAGCGTGAGATAGTTTTCTCAAATAATTAATAGTAGGGCTAACTATACATAGACAAATGACAAAGAAGTATTCTGGAGCTCTATTTCAGATGCGTGTCGTTCCCCATGGTTAGTTGTCTCAGTTCCTCCAATCCAATTAATTCATCCCATCAAAATGAAAGTAAATGGTAAAGCCACGAATCCAATATCACCCTTATAATTCCCTCTGGGGCTTTTATTAGGAGAATTCCTCGGCCGCACTTACCACCAAAACTAACACACGATTCACTAACAAGAAAAAGTAATCAAATAGGTCGTAAAGGGTCAGCCTGGATCAAGTATAAATTGAAGGTTGGTTTAGTAATTAATATACGATTATTGTTTTTATTGTAGGACTCATGTAACAGAAAATTATTGTTCGGCATAGGAGAGTTAGTGTACATAAACAGCATATTTTATGTACCCATGGTAAAACAAGACCAAAGGTTGCTGCTATCATTTCATATGGCAAATTCACCAACCACCACAATTGTACCATTAGCAATGGTATCCGTCCCAAGTCCGAAAACGCTTTATTGGTCACCTTCTTGCAGTCATTTTTAGTACTGGCAAAGCTTTAATTTAAGACCTCATTCTGTGCCTTTTGTCAAGTCGCCTAGGTAGCTTCTTTGCAATTTACCGGCAAGCTTTTCAAGCGGATAGAATTAAATCATATCCACCAACATCGTTTTCATTTTCAGTCTGTATTGTGTTCAAATTTTTCCAAGCTATCAATTCACGTGACCTACCGTAAGGAAAGGGTTCATCGGGATAACCATCATGCATGAATCCGCAGACTCACAAGTCAAATTCTGTCTTAGTTCAAATCAGATCATGTAATTCTCCTTTCAGTTAGTGTAAATTTATACCAACTTAGTTGTATGAGCAGATAAATTTAAAGTTAAATACAAGTTATACAAATTTACACTAAAAGTTATAAGAATTACACTAATTAGTCTGACCAATATTTTGTAACCGGGACCGTTAATGACACCGGTAGGTGTTTGAGTCGCGGTTCAACTCCGGTTCAATGAATTCTTTTTAAAAATAAGTTACATATAATATATATGCATAGAATAAGATGTCTGATGGACTAATTTAAGACTTTATCTAATAAAAAGTTTAATGTTTTCAAAGAACTTGGATTTTACAAAAAAATTTTTTAAAACAATCATAAGTTCGAATAAGTAAATTTCATCTCAATTATATCTATCAAAAATAATATTAAATCCTAACCAAAAATACCACAATATTCTGAAATTAAACAAAATCATGTCTTTGAAAATTAGACATTTTGAGTTTAATCTTTAAACCACGTCTTTGGGAATTAAAGATTGGAAATTTGTTTAAAAAAAAAAAAGAAAGAAAGAAACTTGGAGTTTGAAGGAAGTCAAGAAACTAGAAAGTAGAGATGAAAACAGACAACAGGTGAGACGAAAGTGAGTAGGTGTGACACATTAATCTTTGGGGTTAAGGAAAACACATTCTTTTTTTTAAGCTTTTTTTTTAAAGCTTAATAGACCAAAAAAAAACAAAAACAAAAACAAAAAACAAAAAACAAAAAACAAAAAAAAAACCTGATCAATGGTTCATTCCGGTTCGAAACTGCTCACATGGTTTACACGATTCTTAATTCTTAAATCCAATTCACCCAAAGTATGAATCGGATCAGAGTCTTAGATAATTCATGAACCGGCTGATTCGGTCCAATTCGAGTTTCAAAACAAGGGTTTGAAGTAAACCAACTTCAACTTGTGAGACCCTTTTCCATCATACTTTTGCGGGCGAAATTTTTGAAATGGACAGTGTTTATGTAAACCACCTATAAGGTCCATGTTATTGTAAGATACGACCCGTATGTACCCGTTCATTAGATGAAATTTTTGCTTGTTTAAAAGTCAAAAACTTAGACGCCCTTTTCGGAAGAAAACTTTCAGAATACGTGGAGTGTACACACAGCTACTTTTGCTTGTTATTTTTCCTTGCGCAATACTATCCACGGCTTATGTTCGATTATTGGTCCATGCTTTGTAAATTTAAATTACTTTTCAGTACCTAATCGTTCTAGGAAGACCCTTGCATACCCAATATAGTTTAAAGTACTCTGAATTTGTGTGCCATTGATGGATATGATGGTACCTTCCTCACTTATTTTCTACCTAAATATAGAAGAAACCCAACATCAGCAGTCCTATTCATTGCCTGGACGCTTAAAAACCCAGTGAAAGAGGGTCATGCACCCATTGGAAGCAATCCCGAATCTTCAAATCAAAGGTAAAAAGCGTTGGAAACTTCAGGTTAACACACAGATAAATTATGTGAAAGTTTGTTCCCACCTTCCTTAACCATTTTCATGTTTTGTTATACAACTTCAGTCCATTTCTGGAGTTAATGCCAAAAGTGCTTATCGATTCCGCGTTGTATTCTTCCAGAATTCATAGCTTTCGGCTGGAAAGTTCTGATTCTCGAGCCAAAGTGTTAAGAAAGAACGTTTGCATCTGTGGCACTGACAAGGCAAGTATATATATAGCGTTCTGTCTTCTTGTTGTTTTTTCATTGGATCATGCATAACGAATATGAAATCACAAACGTGTTTGCTTTATTCTGAGGCATCTAAGTCGTTCTACATGTGGAAAATCCTTGCATTCAATTTTATCTTTTGAACAAATGTCCAGTCTTGAATATGACTTTAGTGACTCATTTTAGCGTTGTATCAAAGTGGCAACTGGCTATAGTGGCAGCTAATGGTCACTAGATTGGATATTGAGCATATGCTCTATTGTACATACTTAGTACTGAGGTTAACTAGGAGTTCAACTTCTTAGATACAATCCCCTTTCTTCCCAAGTGAGATTATCCAACCAAACAATAAAAGGAGGGGGTGGCTAATGTTAAGGTTTCAGAAATTAAAAGTTTTGGATTTAAATCCTCAGCTCTTTTCTCCACTTCAAAATTCCATGTCTCTCCTGTTAGGGGGAAAAAAGTTTTTTTTTTTTTTTTGGAGGGGTTATGCTTGCACGCTTTGGAATCTATGACTTGAAGTCAACTGCAAAGAAGAGATTAAAGTTTGAGAAGTGCTTTTCATCTAGCTATTATGGGCGTTGAAGAGAAATATTATGGGGTAGAGGAGGAAAAATAATAGACTGGAACTTGGGAAATATGGCATTTTTTACAAGTAATGTCAATCTAGAGAGTAAGAGGAAGCGTGAGGGTTAAAAAAGAGTGAGCTTCGATTTGCAAGTTTTTCCCCCCCAGAAAGTGAAATGTTTTTTCTAGACAATTATTGCTCGATTGTTTTGTAATATTAATCGTTTACCTCTCATGATTAGCACATGGTCCAATTATGTTAATTGTCCTTTATTAATAAAAAAATAAATAAAATTAAATTGTTTTCATTGAACTCTTGTGGACTATTCTAATCAAAATTGAAATATGCTAAGGACCACTATAAATTTTGTAAAATTTGAGAACAATTTGGTCTAGTTATATGAACTTGAGATACATTATTATTTTTTATTGTTAGAAAAATTTTAGATCACGTCAGAAACATGGGGAAAGAAATAGAGGAAAAAACTTTATGATAGACAACAATTTTTATAGAGAAAATTTTCACCGAGATTTGACCCTTGTATAAAAGAAAAATTATTGTTATGCTAAAGCGGCCTTCTAGTTTGAATATTTACATGTGCCAGACTTAGCATTGCTTGAGTAATTTGTTCAAAAACAAAAATGGTCCTAAAAGAAGGAAGTATTTAGTTGTTCAGTTTCTACTTTTGCCAAATTTAAAGTTGACCGAATAATTTTTTCAAATAAGATTACATAACCAATGAATGCCATGTGCTATCACAAAGATAATTAAAGGAGTTGTAATTTGCTCCCCAAATATTCAAACTCTTAGCAAAAAGATATTACAATAAAATACAAGCGACAAATATCCAAACTTAACTATTTTATTTAAGAAAAAAGTAAGGGAGGTATGGGAATTAAGAAATGGGAAGGAAGAAAGGGAGATTTAAATTCAAAAAGTCTTAAATTCTTATTAGCTTTAACCACTAGGCCAATGTCTCACTAGCAAACTTACTATTTTACTTGTTTTTAGGGATAGACAGTAATGTTGAATTGGATTGGACGTTCAAGTTAACAGGTTAGTATTATTAATTGGCGCTTAACCAAAAAAATCGGATAAATACTCGTCAATATTCTAGCCAAACATTTCTGAAGAACAGAAGATGGGACTGATTCAATAGGGGAAATAATGTGAATTAAAAATAATAAACTCTAACTCAAAGCATATCATAGAATACACTAACTTATAATTCTGTAATTAAAAATTATCAACCTTGCTAACACAAAAACAGAAAAGCAGCTCCTGCGCCTGAGCTGCTTTTCAGAGTATAGCCAGTAGACATGTTGTTAGGAATAAATGTTTTCAAGTATAAGACAGTTGAGAATATTTTTATCAATAAAGAATACGTAAGATTGTAAGAAGGGTGGCTATTGTGCACCCGCGAGTGATCACATGTCTGAGCTTCTTCGTCCTGGTCATGTAAGGAGAGTTTGATTCTCATAAATTTTTTCCCCATTTCCAGTCGCAACTCTTGAAATTCACCCTTTTCCATAAAAATATTAATTTATACCAAGAAAAAAAGAAGAGAGAGACCTTAAGATCCATATTTTTACTATTATAAAGGGGAGGAAGAGGTTTGGAGTAAACATTTGTTGCCATTTTACAAACTGCTATTTTTACATTTATAGAAATTTTTTTAGTTTAATTATCTAAAGACATGTTGTCAAAATAACTAGTGATAAAGATTGTTGATTATTTAAGCATCTGTTTTTAACATAACCACTCCTAAGCATTATAACCAATAATTTTATGAAAAGTTCTAAAAGATAATAATTTGCTTTAGCATTGAGAAATTAATTTAAAATTCATTTACTATAAATATTATGCATTTCTTTATTGCACATAAATGGAGTGTACATTTAACAGTAATAATAATGGAATTTTCTTGCGACTAAACAAATAATTGATCGTTTTAATCATCAATGTTTTAGACATCCATCAAACACATGCACTTTATGAAGCTCTAAAAACTTGCTATTGTAGAGTAATTAATTTATTTGTTGTTCGTGAGGGGAAAACCAAAGGCTTATTTACATGAGACAAATCTGCCAAAACAAAGGTTTTGATTGCAGGGGAGCAACTCTACATTCAGATGATAAGATTAGATGATAAGATTAGAGGAGTCACACGCAGTCGAGTAGCCTCCCTTGTGAATTGTGATTTAGCCATTACTCGTAGACCAAAATCTGCTGAATTTTGTCCATGAACCTCCCGGCCCAAGTCTTATTTCTACAGAAGTGGGACTTAAATCTTCTAGCACAAAAGTTCAAAGTACAAACGAGAAGAAATGAACGGCGGTTTTTGGATCTGCAATTTTTAGGAATTTTTTTTTAATTTTTTGAAAATATTTCATTTCCCCGTCCTTTTAACCTCCCATCCCTCCCTGCACTCTTCATAGCTCCAATTGTTAGATCCAATATTCAAATTCTAAACCTAAGTTAGTTATTTTTTCCTTCATGCATATTTAGTTGGCAAAATGTTGAAAATTTTTCTTGTATCTTACTACACTTTCTGCATTTTGTGTTCTGCAAAATTTACAAGATTTTGAAGAAAAATAGGTGGTTACTTACAGAAGTTTCAATAGCTGCTATTAACTATTATTAACTTTCTATATTCTTTCAATATTTTTCGTAGTAACCAATAGTGTACAAAAAACTCATTTTTATTTTTCTTTATCTCACTTTTCTTCATTTCACTTTCCCATATAACTTCTTACTATTTAAACAGAGCCTAACCCCTCGTTTGGTACATTGGAAGGATTTAGAATGGAAAGATCTTTCAACCCATAATTCTTTTCCAACCAAAATGGACAGAAAAATATTTATCATTCTAGTGTTTGGTAATCATGTCAAAATAAAATGCTAATTTTTTTTCCATGTCTGGTATAATTATATTGAGAAGTCAGGATGGAATGAAAAAAAACTACTATATTGACGTAAGTGTCCCTATATATAACATTCCATATCCATGTTGATTTATAGACAAATGAATTATTAATTAATAATTAACTTTTTAATAGTATAAAATCATAATAACTTATTAAGTAAGAACATAACTTTTTAATAGCGTACAATTACCACAGATGAATACTAACTATAATACAATTGCAATAGGTGAATACTAGTTAGAACTAAATTAAAATTTTAAATTGCATGCATGTTGAATCTCATGTAGTTTTTATGTATGTTAAATCCGTCATTTATACACGTTAAATTCTCTACCTTTGATTTACTTGTGAAGGGTTTTAAGGACTATTTGCAAATAGAAAAATGTAATTGTGCCTTAGCAGATGGTCTAGTGAGTTTACTCCTTTCTTCTTTTTTTTTTTAACTTTTTTAACTTTATATGAATGTATTTTGGGATGTAATTGTTTGTTTGAATTAACAAATATTATCATATAATCTAATATTGTGAATAAAAATATATTAAAAATGTAAACTGAATATTTTATTTCAAAATAAAAAAAAGAAAGAATTAAAATTATTTCTAAGTGAAAAAGTAATAGACTTATTAATTAAACTCACAAAATGGACCTCATATTTGATAAAGCAAATGACAAATTAATATATATGAAAGATAAATACGTACATAGGAAATAGAAATATAGAATATAGAAGAATAATCTTGACTCCTATAATTTAGATATTTCCTAGATAGAGTGTGAATGGATTTTTTCTAGATTTTTTTGAGAAATGAGATTCCAGAAAAAAAATTGAAATAGACTTTCTAGAGGGGAAAGACTTTCCAACAAAAAATATTCATACAAAACATTGGAATGGAATGAAAAAGTTAAAAAAGTCTTTTCATTCTAGTCATTTCTAGCATACTAACGAGGGGTAAGAGTCCTCTCCTGATCACATTTCATATTTCATAATCATTTTTTTACATTATGTGCATCACATAACGGTCCTTCCACAAAAACTTCACAAATAATACAATCCAACTAGGTTCAATTTTTTCCGGATGTTATCTCACTTCTTGTCATTTATGTGAGATAAAAAAGTGATTGAAATTTGTGTCGACGATACAAGAAAAAATTTTTAGTCAAATTAGAGCAATCCAAACGAACGTGATTTAAAGAAAAGTCTAAACCCTAGAAAAGAAGAAATGATAGGAAAAAGTCGAGGGGACTTGATCGTGCGGTTGGTTTTAAGTTTCCGAGTAGTCATCACTTACCAGCTATCACGTAGCAGGCTCTCATGAGATGCGTCTTCTGCGGCTGAGTTGTTGCCGCCCATTTGAAACTTTTCTGTCAAACCATTGACGTCATGTGATTAGGAGGGCAAATCAAACGGACACCTATACATGTCTGTGTATGTGCATGTGTGTTAACATTTATTTTGAGGAATAACTACAGAAACCTCCCTGAAATTTCTATTGGGTCAAGACTTTCGCACTGGCATGCCCTGAATCATTTATGCACTAACGGTTTATATACTAGTAGTACTAGCGGATTAAGATGTATGTCATATGTGCAAAATTAGATGTACAAAATCAAATTATTATAATGTGGCATACATCTAGATCTGACAGTATGGAAAAGATTAATCCTAAAAATAGCACATTTATTAAGGTTCTGCAAGTTGTGCTGCAGTATGAGAAAATGTTCTAATCTTTGGTATGTTTATACACTGTCCACTGGAGATTGAGACCGTATATCGGCTTTGAAAGAAAGAACTTCATTTCCACCATCGCCAGGAGTGAATGTTCAGACCTGGCCCAAATTAATCTTTACATTTTATTCTTCTTTCGAGACTGGCTAAACAGCCAATGAACAGCTGGAGAAGGCTGAGAGGCAATTAATTCCTAAGCAGATTTTCAATAATCAGCATACAGCCTAGATTTCTTCCAATAATAACTCATTCCACATGATGACGATTTCCAATATTGGTTTTACTGCATACAACTTTACAAGAATGATTTTGAGAAATCTAACAAATGCCTATTATTACACCTAAATTCTATCCTACATAGAGTGTACGTACACACACCAATAATTACTAAATCTAAATTTATGCTTTCCGCATAAGCTCTACCTATTGACAGGCCAAGAATTGACTCAAGGGCCAAGTGTTAGCTCTTCAAAAGTGTAAAATTAAGTAGAAAAACTGCTTACATACAAAGAGTACAATAAGTGTATGTGTATGCACAGTAAATGGAAAAATGTGCTTATAAACAGGTTAGAAAATTTGGAGAGTGACTAACAGATAATCATGTAAGGTGAAATCGATTAATATGCATCAATTTGGACGACTTTTCATTCTAGCATAAAAATTGATTTTTTTTTTCTTTGACAAAAGTCTCAATTAGGCGGGAATTCCATGCACCATGCTCAACTATGAGACGAATCATAATGCAACTGATATAAACATACCGTTTGGATCAAAGATTATCTGAAAAATGTTTTGTGTTGGAGTTTGTCTTTCTAATAGTCTCGGAAGCATAGGATTTAAGAAGTGGGAAGGCAAAAAGAGGATTTGAGCCCAAACATCTTATTCTCAAGGTCTTAATTTTAATCACTAAGCTAAAATCATTTTTACTTGTGTAGGCTACTATAATACTATTAAGACGATTTATGTTAAAAAAATGGAGTTTAAAACTTGTTTAGAGTATAATAGAGAACTTTATTCCAAATTAATGTGCAACATTTAAATATGTTATATTACATGTCACTTCACCCTTTTGTATAGCAAACCCCCGAACTTCAAATGCCACCATTTTGTTGGGCCACAATTGAGCAAATTAATATATTTAGGAAGCAGCTTTGTTAAAACATTAGAAAACTTTTATCTTTAATGTTGTCTTAAGGAAGCCAAAGCTACGAAAAATACTCATTAGGACTAAGAAAATAAATAATAAATGAAGTATAGGAGGTCTTCATCTCCGTGTGAATTTTTCTCCAAAACCAGTTGCCAGTCCTGGTGATGTCGGCCAGTCTTTGCCGACAGCACCCTCTTTTTCATTGGTAGAAGAAAGTGTGTGTTAGTTTGGTTTCGATCACCACCACAGATCAGAACATACTCTAAGGATTATAGGTCATTTATAGAAGTTTTTATAAATTGTCCATGGACGTAATCCTCACGTCGTCAGCAAAATTCGAATACATAGGTAACGAAATTTGAAGACACAACTTTTTATGAGAAAGTAACATATTCTTACCAATTAAACCAACTTATATTGGCATATCGAAAATACCTTACTTCTAACAAAAGTTGTCATAAAGGAAAACAATTTCTTGCAATATGTACAAAGTGTCCAATGCCATTCTTTCTACACGATAAGATATAAAGTGTTCGACTACTTTGTGATTTTTTTTCTAATTTAAAAAACATATATTTGTAATGCAATTTCAAAAGCATGTTTAGTTGACCAATGTAAAAAGGGATGGACATGTATTCTGCAAGATTTAAGCTTTCCAAACGGATGACAATTTGACAATACTCTAAGGATGATTCCTCATTGTTCTGAAGCAGGTAATTGCAAGAGCTTTTGACACCAAGCAATAGGATCAGTTAATCACAAAGAGACAGTTCATTCTTTTTGTCTAGGTATGGTTCTTCCCCACACATACAATTTGCATACTTTTAATTTTCTTTTGTGCACTTAACTGTCCCTGCAAATATACACTACCATTAGAGATGGCAAATGGGCGGGATGGGCGGGACTTGGGTGGGATTTATTTGGGATTGGAAAATATGGGTTATACCCAAGCAGTCCCATAGTAGCCTTGGGACTAATATGGGCGGGACTAAAATGGGCTACACCCATTTGATCCCGCCCAAGTACCCAAATTAATCCCATTTTAATTTTTTTTTAAGAAAACACTCTTTTTTTTCTCAATCAAATATTTCAATATTATCTTTTCTTTTTATATTATTTGGTTTGTTTATTTAACTTTATAAAAGTTCTACACTCTTCTTTATAAATTATGCAATAAATTCCCAAACTAAATAAAATTTTCTAAATACGAAATTTATAAAAGACCAACTTCATATAAGTGGATGATGCTTTTTGGGAATTCATGTTGATTAAATAAAAATCTATTGATCACCAAAATTTAATTGTCCCCAAAATCTATCTACTCATCTACGTTATTTTATTTCTTAACTTTCAAGACCCAGTCTAAAAAATTTTTCAATTCTAAGGCCATTCCAATTCAATAAAATTCTATCAAGAATAGAATTTTGTAATGATGGAATTTTGTAGTTGTTAGAGAACACATGATGCATAAGTGCTAATTTACCTAACATCTACTACAACCTTATAATATTAATTTACTAATTTTGAGAAAAAAATGAAAAAAAAAAGATTATTTGTCATTTTAATATTATTTTAATAAATACCCATGGGAGTCCCAAATAAATCCCATACATACCTATATTTTAAATGGGTATCATTGGGTATATCCCAATAAGGCCCAATATCCATATTCTAGATACCCATTCCGCCCAAATTAAATTTGGGTATGGGATTCCAATGGGTCTTGGGTAATTTTGCCACCTCTAACTACCATCTTATACAAATATTTTATCAAAATTTGAGAAGGGAATATGGGTTTTTTTCCATCTACTGAGAAAACCTATATAGTTAGGTTAAGCTGAATGCATCACAGCTGGGCAAAATTTAGGCGACTTATGTGCCACTTTTTGAAGGAGATACTTGTTAAGTCTAGGAATAAATTTCAAGTTTCCCTACCTTTTATTTTCCTAACTTCATTTTTATTTTAAATTACTAAATTTCAAAGTAAATGAATGGTAGACAGTGTTCACTAGTTAATAATATGTGGTACTTTATTCAAACTGCAATATAAGATTGATATTTTGATGCATTTTGAATCGGAAATGGAAGGCTATTTAATACATAGCCTTCTGTGCTGGGAACCCACCATATATTTAGATTAGATATTAATACCCTTATCTTTCACATGGATCACAAGTTGCTAAATTCTTATCTCTGAGATATATAATAGAAGAAGAAGTTAATCTGGACAAGGACAACTTTGAAGAATGTAACATTGCAAGAACATGGTGGACAGACTAATTTCTTATCTCTGAATCACATTTTGGCATCTCTCATAAAAAAGATTGCAAATCATTATTTTATTGAAAAAAGTAATAGTTGTCTGTCCAAATTCCAGTACGTGTTAGCGCACTTTCCATTTCTCGTCAGATGATTTAAAATGGGGTGACCAATTATATACTCTTATCAACCTACTGATGAATAAAAACAGAGTTTCAAAAGGAAAAAAAAAAATTTCTTTTAGCCTCTAAAGTACGCATTATCTATATTATTTATTCACTTCAAAGTCATGCAAATGGTGTATTGGTCTCCTTTGAATCCTTATTTCATTTGAGTTTTTAAATACACTGGAGCAATTAATTGTATGAAGTAAAAAGGTATTAGAAATGTGTTTACAAAAAATGCAAAAAATTTTCTTTAGAAAACTGTAAAAATTTTTCCTTAGAAAACTGCAATCCAAACAAGTTTATACAATTGAATGACAATTGTATATTTTCTACAATTGAGTGACAAGTGCTTTATAGAGGACAGGATTTGAACTACAATTGAGTAACAATTGCTTTACCTTTTGCGACCCAGAAACAAATGACTATGGTTTTTCCATTTTAGATTCCAGTCTTTTTAAAATCTTATTGCTTTTCCTTTTGACACCATGGTTCACTTTAATATTTTTCCACTATTTGACAAATGCTTTGTCTTGACCAGAAAACAAAAGACAATTGTCTCTCCTTTTCAAAATCTTGTTGCTTTTTTTTTTTAAGACCGTGGTTTACTCGCACATTTTTCCACTATTAATACCTTAATAAAGGGTTTTAATGGACTTATAGCATCGCACTTTGGGATTTGGCAATGATGCCTTTAATCACATGGTCTAATTAATTAAACGCCTATTCAGTGCTTTTGTCATAATTTCCCCCCTCATTTTTTGCTTATGTCAGTGCCACAGCTCGTATTTCAATGCCAAAGAAAACTTTTAAAATTACAAATACACCCTTTTCAATTTAAACCTAATCTTTGCCTAAGTGACTTTGTATTTGTCATTTTGGGGGAAAAAAACTGTTCTAGCAAGTATCATTTGCCTTCCTTATTAACTTTTCATCATTGCTTCAATTTTTATGTCAGTTTCTTTTTTTTTAATGGAAATACAAAATGTTGAAGAGCATTCCATATACAATAATTAGAGAGAGAGAGATGAAATTCTTGGCAAAAAAAATATGCAGCTACACCGTAGCGTCCAGGAGTCCAAGAAGTTTCCTCTAATACCACTTTTATCAAAATTGTGCACTTTCGAGTAATGCTGCTCCAGCAATGCTTCATTTGCTTGTGGCTTGGTGCCAACGATTCAAATGCCCAGAAACTAATATGTGCTTTCTGAGAGATAACAATGTGCTCGTTAAAGAATAGAACAATTCTTTGTACTCTTTATCTCAATTTCTAGATCAGGATCTAAGGACATCCTCGAGATATGTTCTATGAACACACCGAACGTTCTTTCAATATCTTTTCAACAGCCTAAACCTTGTTTGGACTAACAATTTTCACAGAAAAATTCTTCCGATGCATTTTAAATCATCTATTTACTTCATCTACGTTACATTGTTATAATATTTTTTATTTTTACAAAAGTTTTAAAAGCTTGCAATCAAAACGGAACCTAATTATTTATTAAAGTTGTTTACTAAATAATACTAATTAATTAAGTAATTCTGTTAAGGTTGTTGCAGGGAGGTATCTGACCACTTGGATCGTATAGGGCCACCTGTTCCACCAATTGCAGCTGAAGTTCCACCTGGATTTTCCCAAACCACAATAGCGTAAGTTGAAAATTGTTTATTGCTGAAATATACTATTCACGATTTTGTTGATCTAAGTGGTGTCTTAGTTATCAACTTCTAAATCCACTAGCTTCGTCACGATCTTATCCTAAAGAATATGTGACAGCATAAAATCATCACGAATCTCTAAACTTTTGACAACTATATATTTAAAAAATATTATTTGAGAGAAAAGAGAAAAACATGAAGAACTAGATTCAGACGCGTGAAAAAAAAGTAGAATTTATCAATTTCTAATATACACTCGTTAAGGAAGGTATAAAGTGTGACTATTTTTAAAAGTTATAACTAAATAAAAAGTATTTTGATACAATAAGAAATGTAATATTAGTATATATATTCACATGATAATTTTGGTATGAATCAGATGCATTGATGATGTCAGTATAACCCAAAAATATGGTTTAAGAAGACAAGAAAAGTAAAGTTGTCTAGATCATCAAAAGAGGGAAGAAACTCAGCTATTAGCAGTTTAACATATCTTTCTAATATAAAGCATGAGTCTTGACCTTTGGTGTTAAAATTTTTATTGTTATTTTTTATTATTCTAGTTTTATCCTCAAACAAATAAGGATTTATAAATATAACCACCACAAACAAACTAATAATACTTATTTAGTTTCAACAACTTCCAATAACTTCTTTTATTTTAGCTTCCAATGACTTTCTTTCAGAAAAACTTCCAATAGCTTCCTCCCTTTTTCTTTTGGCAAATCAAACTTCTAATAACTTCTACTTTTGTTGTGGAAAAATTCTTACCCTTTTATTGTGAAAAAAGAAAAGAGCTTTGTTATTAATTTGCACACCCAAAGGGTATACCTCTCCCACTAGTATTGATTTAAACATTCTCAACATCTTCAAGATAAATCGTGTTGAAACATATTCTGCTTATAATTTACAGTAGCTAAATTTGTTAGTGATTCTTACAAAGTCAAAAAAAAAGCTTATGCAGTTGATAAAGGGAGGAGTAATAACAAATACAATTAATTCGTACATGTATGAATACTATATGCAGCCAAATCCTAAGGTAACAACTCTCTAATTAGTTTTCCAAAAAATATATAAATAATAGTAAGGTAAACTCTGAAGTGTCCAATTAAAGAAAACACTTTTCTGCAGTACTGAAAATTAATAAGATTTTGCAAAATAAATGAAAAAAGGAAGAAAATCAATAATCTCTAATAATAAATTATTTGTACTATAATTGTCAATGATGATTGATTTGCTGCATTACCGAATTTTATTAAAACATATGCAATGTAATGTATTGGTTGCTGTTCGCTGTCTTTTTTTGCGTAACAATTCTGTCATGCAAGCAATAACAGCACATCTCTTAATAAAAGTTGCATTTTTCTTTTGTGAGAAAAAATAAAAAGCAATAACAGCACATCAACAGATGAAGTATCCCAATCAATCTGTGATGATCAAACTCTTTTGCTGGCCACATGCATGTGATCCATTTGTCCCAAAATAGAAGTTTGTTCCTGATAAGGCATAAAGCTTAAGGGAACCCTCAATTTTTTAAGCCAAGTCGTGTCACCCACAATTCTTCTTCTTCTTCTTTTTTAAGAACACCTTAACCATTCAAGACTATCCAAAGTCGCTTTTTTTTTCCCCTGCTGTTCCAACCCCATAGGTCTTCACCTGATTGAAGGACGCGTGTAGTTGCTAAAACTGTGAAGAAGAAAGAAAAAGAAACGCGTCAAATCCCTTGTCATCCATCGCACCGTCTGCACGCAGGTGTCATTTGTCGGACACGGCCAGCACCGTTTTGCCTTCTTTTTGTCTGGTCGGTTGCCTAACTTGCGGCAATGTATATGATTCCGCGTCTCTTTGGATTGAGAGTTTTTATTGTCGGTGTAATCTACAGTAACACGTTTCAAAGACAATTCCAAAAAAAAAAAAAAAACCGGTATACAATCTCAAATAAACCTAATTAAAGTATTAAAAGTTAGGAATACTATAATTAATAAATCCTACTACTTATTTCTTCTTCAACTGACCACACAGCACCTCTACCCATCATCCTCTTCCCTTCTCCTCCGCCACCAACATTCTTTCCCGTTTCTCATTTCCCCTCCTTTCCTTCCTTTTTCCTCCTCATTCTCCTTTTTCCCCTCCTCACAGCCTCTCTCTCCTGCTGTCAATTAGCCCTTCCTGCAAGGGAGAGGAAAAGGAAGCGGGAGGAGGAGAAAGGAGAGAGCGAAGAGGGAGTGGTGGATGATCATGGTAAATATTTTTAAAAAGTCTCAACAATATTTAAATTTTTCAAAAAACCCCCAAATAAAATGCTATGGTAAAAGTTTTTAACATGTAACACTATAATAAACATCTCTCACTTAAAAAGAATAATGCTATGATAAAATTTTTAAAAAATAATTTAAAAATACCTATTCCATACGAACCCACATTATATTTGTTATATTTGAGAAAAAGTTAGTATACATAAACAATAGATTTTACATATATTCAATACAACGGTATAATAATAGTTGTACATCAGTAAAGGTGTAATATGTACGGTAACTATGCAGAACCGGACACAATGCAACTGTTCGCCACCACTCCGGCAATTGTCAATTCATCCTAGTTTGTTTTGCATGTTCCACCAGTCACGTTAAAATATTTACAATAGCATATTTATTAGTTAATGAATCTAAGAGACAAAAAGAATATTTTAGAAACGTGTGTGAACTTTACTGAAAAAATATTTTTGGAAAACATGGGAAACATTTGGATTATGAGCTTTCTCAAGTCTTGAAGCAAAGACACCATGGTTAGAGAGATCATACCACCTGCGAAACTTACTTGAGCTTCTTTAGGAATATTAAGTATTATGTTCATATTACATTGGCACTTGCAATGTACTTTGCACTAATAAAATTGTATGCGGGTTATGGATCTTATCGAGTAATGTCCCTTTAATATAATATTGAAATTTAGTATATACGTTATAAATTAGGATCCTCACAATCATCGAGCATTCATGTTGATAGTTATGCAAAATCATTATAGCATAAGGCATAGATTTTGGGTAAAGAAACAAACGCTAGCATTAAGTCATAGAAGGATTTATTGAATTATTGAAGTAAATGAAAGTTAAAGGAAAAAAAAATGAAAAGTGCTGAAGAAATTGAAAATTAAAATACTAACTGAATACAACATCTTACAACAATTTAAGGACTTTTACCCTTCATTTACCTAGAATGAACAGATTTTTCCACGGAAAAACACTTGCTTGTTTGGATTAATTAACTGTGTGAGTTGTATTTCTGTTCTTCCAAATAGGCTTTCACAACATGCCAGTATTCTTCTGAAAAATATATGTATTAATGGGTAAATCTCTGGCTATTATACATTTTCGAATTGTATGAGTTGTATTTTTGTTATTCACTTTTCTAACTGGCCACTGATCCTATGACAATCCTAATGTATAAATGACTCTTTTTATTTATTTGCCATAAAAACACACAATAAACACAGAAAACAAAGGAGGTGGATCCATAGTGAAATTTAAACATTATCATCCACTTTGAGAATTACAGAAACATTTGCCTATAAAATTTAAAATTTTTGCACAATTTATTACCGATCCCACCTTTTATCTAATGTCCTAAACACCTTTTATGTATTACTTACCATTTAACAAACTCGTATTTCTTGTTTTCCCAGAATTTCATTAAATTTTTTAAATTTAACTTTAACATTTTAAAAAATTTAACTTTTTATTACCACAATTCGGAGGAATGGTTTAACAGTAACACTTTACCTTAAGCACTAATGCACAACTTGACAAACTTCATCTTTTGCTTAGTCCCTTTTTTTTTTTTTTTTTTGAGGATTTTTTTAGTTCTTTTCACTTCTCTTGTTTATTTTGCATGCATACAGAGTGAGTATGGATGTTTTAACTCAATCTTGACGCCAAATCCAACCATGGTTAGTACAAAGACTAAGGAACCCTAGGTGTTTTCTAAAAATTAAGAATCCATTTGGATTATTATTTTTTTGGAGTTTTTACAAGAAAAAAAATGTATTATAACAATTTGATATCCCTAATTATGTACAAATCTTAAGCTTTAACCGCTCTCTAGGGGAGCCCAAATTTTGGCTTAGGTGTGACTGATTTTCTATAAATATATAATAATAGTGTGACCAAAACATAGTACTTTGTGTCTGAGAAGTGGAATAACCTTCATAATTATCTCTCTCTTTTTTTTTAAATTTCCTTTGCATGTGAATATATAGTAAATGGAGTCTCGAAATTAAAATCTAAAATGCAAATTTCACTATCCGAGTTGTTCCTGATGGTGAAATGGACAAGAGGAAACCCTTTTGTAATTCCGGAGTTGACAAATGAAAAATACAATTTGTACGAGTTGGAGTACTTGGTTGACTTTGTGAAGTAAACTTGTTTGGATAGGATTTATCTCCCAAAATTTACCCAAAAATTATTTGCTTGTATCATCAACACATTTTCCAACCACATTTTTATCTCACACACATCACATCAAAAAAGTGCTACAGTGTTTTATTTCAAAAAATTATTTCAAATACTCTCTATCCAAACAAAGTCATAGCTGCGGTCAAATAGTAAAGCTACTGTGTTCCCTATTTGGTACAGAAAAAGTATAAATGATAGCTCGTGGTTCAAGTAGATTTATGAATTGAATCGGATACTAAGGAGCGAAATTTCTATGAAATTAAGTCCTTATCTTCAGTGAATTTCTAGTGTTTTTGGTGAATTGGATGTTAGGGAGTAAAATTTCCTCGATATTAAGTCCTAATCTTCACTGAATTTCTTACTTTTCAACTAAAATTTTTAGGTATCCATCATTATGGTGTGTTTTATGAACTTTGATTTACCCTTCCAAATCACCATTTGGCAAATACTTCAGTAAATAATAGCTCAGTTGAAAAGATTATTCTGTGTTTTCTATGAATTGAATTGGATATTAAAGGGTGAAATTTCCTTGAAATTAAGTCATTTTCTTCACTAATTTTTTAGTGCTTTTTATAAATTGGACACTAGGGAGTAAAATTTCCACGATTTTAAGTTCTTATCTTCACTGAATTTCCGACTTTCTAACAGAAGTTCTAAAAACAAATCACTTAATCTCTTTCTTTCCAACTGAAATTTCTAGGTACCCATCGTCATGGTGTGTTTTATCAACTGTATATTATTTACCCCTCCAATTCACTATTTGGGCAAATACTTCTGTAAACCTGGACTTACATATTGGATGTTAAAAAAAAAATGTACTGCGTGCATTATTTGTTGTACCTTCTACCATAAAACAAATTCTTAAAACATGTTGTCTTACAAGACTATTTATGTCAAGGTAGGCATGGTCTTCTACTTGTGTGTTGGGTGATAAACAAGGAAGATCCAACTTAAATAACATTTACCCATAAGTACCCACTACCTTTTAGGGCCACACTAAGATCAATTTCCAAAAGTAATTCCCAAAAATTGATTGATTTCTTACTTCTACCCCAAGCAAAATCATAATGGTAAATTATTTTTGGTGCTTTTCACTTTGACTTTTGCCATCGTATAGATGATTATATTAGGGCAGAAAGATCCTAGATTTAAATTTTCCTCGCCATTTCTTAAATTCCACTCCTATCTTGTTTGAAAAAAATAAAGATTATATCACGAAGTGACTAAAAGCAACAAGGACAGTGCACATCGGTGTACACACACACATATATATATATATATATATTAGTAGCACTCAAAAAGTTTTATTTTGAGGGTTTGTCTAACATAGAGTAGACCAATAGAGTGTGCTGAAATTGCTATCACTTTTCTTTTTCCAACATTATCGTCTTGCTAAACAAATGAAAAATAAGGGTGATCTTTTGTACTTATGAAGTTACCAACCATTACTCCAGAGATAAATCCACATTAGTCCCTTTTATTTGCCAAATATTTGCATCAATCAATGTCTTAAAATCAATTTAAAAGTGCCATTATGTCTTATAAGAACATTATAAGGTAGTTTGGGGTTTTTATACTTTTTTTATATAAATAATAAAAATAAGGGAGGTAAGTGATATTTTTAAAATCTTAGAGGCACTAGATGATATTAAGAGAAACCTCAGGAGAGGTTACCCAAAAGTGATGATAGTGTTTTGGAATTAAAAAAGGGAGAAAGAGAAGAGCTCTTTTAAAAGTTTCGGGAGCGAAACTTCCACGAAATTTCTCCCATTCTTCTCTGCACCTTCGACTCCTTTCTCTCTCCTTGCCACAGGACTCCCAACAAGGTAAAAATCGACGAATCACTCGCTTTCTTCATCTCTCTTGATTGCATTAGGAATTAAGGAAAGTATTAGTATTAATTAACTGCCTTAAATCTGCATATTCTCTCGATTTTTTTTTATGTATATATATGTATGTATAGCTCACATGAGTCCGGTGAATTGCGTGACTTTTAAGGGCATTGGTCGGTTGTCTCTTCTGACGGCAAATAAACCCTAGCACATTATCCGAAGCAGAATTTCTGGATTTTGTTGTAGTTTTCTTCGGCATTTGTGATCTTTTGTTGGTTGAAAATTTATATGAGTGAGTTTGAGAGTGCAATTTGTTTTCGGAAAAACAGTGGAAATTGTTTTCCAATCGGTGTCATCTCTCCTGCGACAGCATTTAAAGAAATTCAGCGCCAAGAGGAAGAAGAAGAATGAGTGAGGATTTTAAGGCTTCGTCGCCGTATCGGCGGTACCGGAACAGCCACACTGATTTGGAGTCTGGAATCGGCCGCGGCGGCAATGGCTTTACTGATGACGATAACGAGGGGACCTCTGGAGGGCCTTTCGATATTGTTCGGACAAAAAGTGCTCCTATTGATCGGTTAAGGAGGTGGCGGGTAAGTGTTATGGTTTTTATTTTTATTTTTTGTTTGTATTTTTGTAATTTTTACGTTTTTCTCGCAATGTAAGTGGATTTACTGTAGCGAAAGATTGTTTGGTAGAAATTAGGAGTGGAATTTGGTGTTCTTGTGTTTTGGTTTTGTTGAGTGAACTTTTGGATACTAAAATTTTGTCTGGGAATGTTTTTTTTTTTCAGAAATTTGAAAGAGTAAAAAATGATAGAGGATAGAGAATGGAGACTTTGTGGAAAAGGAAGTTAAAAATAGGCAAGTGAAGTTGATAGCAATGGGTGAGGTAGAGATAGAGAAGTTGGATTATTATCAGAAAGAAGAGATATTGCTTCAATACTACAGTATTCGGTTGTTTAACTTTTTCAGTGGGTTTCTGCTACTTGATCATCGTGAAATTTAAAGGGCATCAATGTGGTTTGTAAATACAAACCGGCAGAATGTTTTGGTGTTTTCTTTTTTCTTTTGGGGGAGGGGGATTTTTACAATGCATTTGGTTCCAGTCAAACCAAAACAGTGATGACTCTTCGTAGGAGAATAACAAGAGTGGAATATTAGTAACGTCCTTTGTTGCAGATATTGGATATAACACAAAAATTGCAAAAGCCTAATTGTAAAAAATTGGAGGAACTTAGTTTGATGCAGTATTTGGTATAGTGGATATCTGCAAGATTGTAACAAATACATGTATCTATTCTGTTGATTAAAATTTCTTTGACTGCAAATTTGTGCATTATAATTAACCTCTTCAACTTTTCTTTCGGAGTGTTAGATATAGCTGTTTGTATCCTTGCACATGCTCCTTAAGCTAAAAGGCTTACATCCTTATACAGGATCTTGGCATTTTAAGTTTCAGAAGTTCAGTTATTCCCTTCTCTTTTGTGAAGCTTCAGCTAGTGTGTTTCTGATTTCAGTTGATGAACTTCAGTGTCACCTCAGCTTCTCCATTTTAAATGAAAGATTATCCTTCCCCATTCTTCAGTTTGTAATTGATGGTGTAGTAAGAAAATAGCGGTTATTCAAATAATTGATGTAATAAGATTTTGTTGGTATTCATCTAAGGAATTTTCTGAACTTCTAGACTTAACATATATGTAATCTGTCCATCACAAATAGTAACAAGGTGGTTCCCCAACTATTGCCAACTGTAGTATATTGTGAAATATCTCAACGATTAGAGTAATCATTTTGCATATGGTCCTTGTGAGTCGAGGTATAGGTTAACAAGGCTTCAGACCAATTAGTAGTAACTAACTATATTTGTCATGACAATTTTTTTTTTTAATTTTTAACCTGAAGGAAGGCTTTGAATGGGGCTTTAGATTAGCTAATGTGTGTGTACCTATGGCATACAGCCTGGTGTACAGTGTGGCAGAGATTTCTTTTGAGTTATTGTAATGCTTTTCTTACATTAAAAGGTTTAACAACTTTAACTGAATGAGAGGGGATTGAAGAGGAAAAAACATTTAGGTATTGGGAGTAAAAGAAGCCTATGAGAACAGGAGAGATTCAGAAAGCCGAGGGAACTTGAAGAAAGATTCCAATGGCAAGAGGCTGAAAAGGTTGAGTAGAAGTTTAGAGCTGCAAATTGATTTTCGAGAAATGCTTTGGCTGATGCTAAATTTCGAGACTATCGCTGTCAGATTGAGCACTTGACAGACAAATTAATGTAGGTATAAGATATTACACAAAAGGGAAGCAATCTGATGACCATAACTGAACTCATCAAATACTTGTGAAAGCAATGAAGTGGTTGGAAATGAAAGAGAAGAGCAGAAGAGTAAGAGAATTTTTGAGCAACAGTACAGCTGGAGAGCTTGTTTACTTGCTTCCTGATGTAATTTTCTAAAACAGCGTTTTTGAACATGATTAATGGTATGATCACATGCAGAGATGTTATTGAAAAATTAGTATTTGAGTTAGTAATGTAAGTTACTGTGTTGAGAATTATAAGGCGAGGATGTTATTGTCTCTAACTTCGAATGCATGATTAATGTGCCCAGCTTCTCAATGTAATTTTCTAGATAACAGCATTTTGAACATGACTAATAGTGGTGATTACATATAGACATGTGATTGAAAGATAGTACTAGAGTTTGTAATATAAGCTGCTGTACTGAGAATATAAGGTGAGAATACAAATATGTGTCTAACTTTAAAGTTTTTGATGAAATAAGGGCACCATTTTAGCTATGTTATTTCTTCGAAAGTTTCTTTGGGAGAATGTTGATTGTTTGACAAAATGGATTACCTGTTTATATCTTTCAGCAAGCTGCTCTTGTGCTGAATGCATCTCGACGGTTTCGCTATACATTGGACTTGAAAAAGGAAGAAGAGAGGAAACAACTACTAGCTAAGATTAGAACGCATGCACAAGTCATTCGGGTGAATATTGGTTCTCAATTCTTTTTGGAGAATTGTTATTCATATTTTTTGTGTATCTCATGTTAATGCACAACTTTTTTATCAGGCTGCCGTTCTCTTCCAAGCAGCTGGACAAGGTGTAGAAGGTAAATTACTTGCTTTATTGTTTTGCACAGTTTTTTTTTTGGCTTCAATCCAAGATGCAGAATTTAGATGAGTTTTTTACATTGCTGCTCCTTGTACGCATCTTCAGCTCATTCCTAATGGGTGGAAATTCTTTTTTCATATAATATTTTATTTTATCAGGCTTTCTTTCAGCATTGGGCTGGCTATTTGACACATTCAGACTATAGGAATTTCTTCTTGTTCACATTTAGTTTAACTAATGACCTGGAATGCTTGTGCAATCCTTATCTCACGTGTATCTTTCTGAATTTGGTCTTAGATTTGTCGTTTGTGTCTAAAATTTGGTTGTCGTGCATGACTGGATGCTTTTTGGTTTAATTTATTTGTGGCTGGAGGCTTTTTTAGCTTGAGGCCTTTTGACTTTTTAAATTCTGCCTAAGGAATGATGCAATTTCTTTATTGTGGAGCATGCTTTGCTTTTCTTTTGAAAATCATTTCATCACTAAATGTACACTGGCAACATGATTTTTTTGGTACTTAATATGGTTTTCTTGCATAGGATGAGATGACATGGAAATGTTGCTGCTTCAAGCCTGTGTAGATATTGAACTTAATAAATATTTGTTGAGTGTTTTGCTTATAATGGTTGATGCTACTTGTAATGTTTTTCCTATTTCAAGTCTCTTGAACATGAGAAATATTTGTTGAGTGTTTTGCTTATAATGGTTGATGCTACTTTTTGAGTAATGATTTTCCTCACGTTTTGTTTTGCACATGTAATGGAATTCCTTAGTGAGAGGTGACAAACAATGTCCAAGGCCATTGATGTTGAGTATTTGGGTGATTATCTTGGGACATCAACTTTGCACCTCTGCCATCATTTGATATAGATAATATTCAATAATGCTGTTAAACTAAATAGACATAAAATACATGCAGAACAATTTGGTTATGATAGGTTGTTTGTCGCTGATATGGTTGATGTGGGAGGTGTGGTATTGGCAGCTGACTTGATTTTTTTGTGTTTTAAGTCATGACCTTTGCTAGTAAAAAGTTAAGCTAATGTTTGAAATCTCTGTTTCTACTTATTTACTTTCACCTCAAGCTTCATTAAAACTAATTGTTTTGTCGTTTTAGTTGGTCTGTCCAATTTGATCGTAACAATGTGGCTTTTACTTCAGTTAGTGTACAAGTGTTTTACTGGAAAGCATAAAAGTTCAATATGCATAGAGTTTTTGCTTCATATGTTGGTTTCTTCCTTGCCTATCTCTGTTGCCTTTCAAAAGCATTACATTTATAGCAAGTACTGAACATTTTGGTATGTATGTCTGTAATTATAGTACCTGGATCCCCCCTAAAGCCTGCCACACCGACTCGTACTGGGGATTTTGATATCAGCCTGGAGGAGCTTTGTCAAATGTCAAGAGAGCATGAGATTTCCACATTGCAGCAACATGGAGGGGTTAGTCTAATGCAAATACATGCAGTTTCCTTTTTCTCCTAGTATATCAAGCATCATGCACATTTATGAATTTATGTTTATTTTTTTTTCTTTTGTGTATTACGATCAGCTTAAAGGTGTAGCTGAAAAGCTAAAAACCAGTCTTGAGAAAGGAATTCATGGGGATGAGACAGATTTGTTGAAGCGGAAGAATATATTTGGATCCAATACTTATCCGCGGAAGAAAGGGCGAAGCTTTTGGGTATGTTATTCCAAATCATTGAGTTGTTGAACCATTTGCATCATGAACTACGCCTTGTTAACTTGCTTATTTGTGAGTTGTGTTAAATAGAGGTTCCTCTGGGAAGCTTGCCGAGATACTACTTTAATCATCTTGATGGTAGCTGCAGCAGCTTCTTTGGCCCTTGGGATAAAGACAGAGGTAAGCTTAATTTCTGAGTTTGCTCTAATTGCCTTTTTTTTTTTATAAAAATTTTAAGGATAAGCTCACTCTTATACTTATTTTGAGATGAAAATCATAAGCCCTATAAAGTTTTTTCTGTTTAATAATTTTGTAGTGCTACCATATATTATGAGATCATGATTTCGTTAGTTGTATGAATTTTAGGTCTTGTCTTTTGATTTTCTGACAAGAATGGTGTCTGTCTCTATTAAATTCTTATGGATTAAAATATTGTTTTTTGTATCCTTGTGATTTACTAGCTAATCTGAGTGGAAAATGGTAAAAACTGACATGTTTTGATTGGTTAATTTTGATTTTGTCTTGCCATAGTCTAATATGCAGTTCAATTTTCCAGGGTATAAAAGAAGGATGGTACGATGGTGGAAGTATTGCGTTGGCTGTCCTTATCGTCATTGTCGTAACAGGTATTGTGACAAGTTTAGCTAAGAAAGTTTGTAAAATGTGGTTTACTGATAACCAGAGATAAAAAAGAAATGCAGTTAGTTTACGTTCTGTGGAGAACTGAATAACATGTTTTACATCAATATTACAAGTTTATCCTGAAGTGTTGCTATGGATTGGTGTTTCTCTCATTTGTTTTAACTCTGGACTTCAATAGGTTGGTTATAGGTCTAATAGTGGGAAATATAGCAAACACTTCGACAAAATCCTTCTTGAACCTCTAAGGAAAGTTTTCTTTGGTTTTGTAGTTTCTTTACATCAATGCTGCTGTCTGACTTCCTTTTGAGGTCATTAAGAGTTATGGTCAGTCAGAACAAAATGTCCCTCATGTTACCTGTCTGAACAATAGTTGGCATTGTTTCTATTTGATATTTTTTGCAAGGAGTCATGTGATAAGAACTTGCCACCCACCAAGATTTGGTCCAATGCTATAAAGTAGTTGGTAGTTTAAATCCGTGAGGTTCCTTTTGGGTTTCCCTCAGAAGACAAGTAAAGAAGTGCTATCCTGGAGTAAGAGACAAGCTAAATTTGTGGTTTAACAAAGACATTTTGTCTTGCAGAATGTTAAATAAAGTGCTAATTATATTTCGCGTCACGACTTGAGTGTATTTTTAAACTCAAACTCATAATCTAAGGCAATTTTGCAGTGGAGCCAGGATTAGCTAATTATTTCAAAAGTCTGTTATCTTTTTTTGACTAGTCAAATCTCAATCATCACATAGACCATTTAGTATCATTTCAGAAGCAAGTCAATATAACGATGAGTTAAGCAATCAACATGACAGAATTTGTTGGAAGCATGACAAAGCAACTCAGAGCAAGTTCCACTTTTGTTTTGACATACCAAATTTCTGGTGCTGTTGCATGTTGGATTTATTTATTATGCATAGACAACTAAACTTGGATGCCCAACAATGATTTGTTAACGAATAGTAATTCCAGATCGATCTTGGAACTTAGAGAATGTGTTATTCCTATACGTTATTCTTAGTGAGAGTATGGTTCTGGTGGACCAAAGTTATTTCTCAATGATTAGAAAAGGGGAATGGCAATTGGGATTTTTACCTCATGTTCTTGGTTTTTCCCAAGAAAATGGGGTAAAGTTTGCTCCTTGAACGAGAACGTTTATTTTAGTTCTTATTGCTGATGTTTGTGTCATGCTGGGCCCACTTGTAGCTGCTTCTAAGAGCAATTTTATAACTTTGTATATGCATGTATTTATGACTTCACAATCATCTTTCCATCATGGAAGTAGATGGCTTTTTAGCTTGTCAATGGAGTGCAGTAGCTGTGCATCATGGCCCAGTTCCCACTGTACATTGTATTTATAGCTCTGTGCAATTGTGTGCATTTCGATGCACTCATCTATACTTTAGAAAAGAACTTGTCTAAATAAATTCTGTTCGAATTTTTTAGAATTATTGTCCTTGGTTACTTATACCACACGCTTGCATATGATATTACTGGTTAATGTTTAAGTTTGTTGTGGTCCATTTGGTTGCAGCACATTTCGTTGTCAATATTGATGGCATGCATATACCTGAGTGCCTTATTTGTTATGGTTCCTTGTGACTTCCAACTTTAATTTGTCAGGATAATATTATTTCAATTCTCATTCTGCAGCCATTAGTGACTATCGGCAGTCACTTCAATTCCAAAGTTTGAATGAAGAGAAGCAAAATATACATTTGGAGGTTTGTATTCTACAACTCTGTGCTGCTCTTTGGAGCCTTTGCCCACTCATGATTTGAGAAATTTGAAATGCAGGTGGTTAGAGGTGGGAGAAGAATTGAGGTTTCAATATTTGATATTGTTGTTGGTGATATCATACCTCTCAAAATTGGTGACCAGGTGGATATGAACTTCATTTTTTCTCGTGTTCTTGAAATCCTTGTGGTTGCACCTATACGCTTACATGCTTCAAAAATTTTTATAGGTACCTGCTGATGGAATTTTGGTTTCTGGTCATTCTCTTGCAATTGATGAATCAAGTATGACAGGGGAGAGCAAGATAGTAAGTGTGAACTTGGCAATTTATTCTATTACATATTGGGTATGTCTTGCTATTGTTGATTGAGCCAATAATTTTTCTCATAGGTTCATAAGGATTCAAAGGCACCATTTCTTATGTCCGGTTGCAAAGTGGCTGATGGTTATGGAACCATGCTGGTAAAGAAGATGAAGATATTTTATGATTCTTGTTTATTTAAAAATATTTGCTCTGTGGTTTTAGCACTTGTGGCATTCTGAAGTTGCTAGCTTTTCTGAAAATTTCCTTTTGATGACCACATGAAGGAATACACTTCGAACTGGCTGCAATGTACTTAACAATTCCTTGATTAATGACAGCATGATAAGCACAAATTTTGTCATTTCATTTTGCATTAGATATGACAAATTAGCACTCAGCAGTTCAACACCTTGAATTGCAAACACCATTGGCACACTTAGCAAAACTGATTTTGCTGGTGTAGGGGACCAATATATTTCTAGTCTTTTGCCCTTCACTATTGAACTGATATGAAGGGTTTATGTAGTTTTTCTTGAAACATGATTTGGTTGCTTGTTATTTCAAAATTTTGTGCCTTTCCATTTTACACCTAATAATTCATGCAGCTTTACTTGCTTGGTTCAAAGTCAATTGGCCCAAAAACAAGTCTCCATTTTTTTTAAAACAAAAAATGTTGCATGTATTTTGTATTAGTCATTCTTTTCCTCTGAATTTTATTAGCTAGAAGGTGATAAGTTACTTTCTGATGACTTTTCAATTTGGGTAATGCTAATGGGATTATGCTTATTTTCCCATGTCAGTGGTATTCTTGAGAAACTTTCAGACCACTAATCTTTTCCAAGTGATACTGGATGTACATTGTTATATTAGATTTGTTACGGTTGGTGAAGTCCAATAGGTTTCTAAGGTGTGTTAAAAGTTAGATATGTAGGATTCTTTGACGAGGTGCGAGTGCTTAGTAACTTGTGTTAGTGATGGTTTGTTGGTGGTCATCCAGACAAATATAAGTTGTCTACTTGACTGAAACATGTTAGCACCCTACCTCTCAGATATTCAGTGTGGATTTAGAAACCAACTATGGGTGAATTAACTCATTTCTCAGAGCCTGAACCATTATGTCAAATGATTTAGGAAGTTGCTTCTATCCATCTTACTACTGAATTTCTAGAATAATAGATCTCTTATGTGGAACAAAATTTAGGGATATTGCAGGGGAGCTCCTGTATAATTCCATGCTTCAGGGTTCAGGCACACTTCTGTAAGTATTGTGGTCCACATGTCATCATTGAAGCAATTTCTTGGGGTTACCTTAGTAATAGAAAACAAGCAGTTTGTTCGGATATAAATTTTTTTATTTCTTTTGCAAAAAATATTTGCTTGCAACCCAGGCACAGTTTCCAACCACCTTTTTATATTCCCAGCCACATTTTTATCTCACTTTCATGACATCATAGAAAATGCTAAAGGGTTATTCGAAATAATTTCTTGTGCAAACACACCACAAGGTTTCTGGAATATTTTCCCTTCAAAAAGGAATCAGAGGTTGGATTGCTAGACTGGATATGTTAGCATTATGATATGAAATCACTTTCTGTTAAGACTTTGAGGCTTAGTGTAGACTAGAAACTTGTGCTATTTTCCTTCTCCTATTGATTCATCATTGCTCATAGTCTTTTGGCTAGCTGTTCTTCGTGTGTTATTATAAGTTTGAGTTGCAAATTTGGGATACTGTATGTTGCAGGTAACCAGTGTTGGGATAAATACTGAATGGGGGTTGCTGATGGCTAGTATTTCAGAGGACAATGGTGAAGAAACTCCGCTACAGGTTTTTTCTTCACAGGATGTTCATATGGTGTCTTGATTTTGATTGTAACCATGATTTATGCCTGACTATAGTGTATGCTACATTCTTAGGTGCGGTTAAATGGTGTTGCCACATTCATCGGTATAGTTGGTCTAGCTGTAGCAGCAATTGTTCTCATTGTCCTTTTCATTAGGTTGGTTTACACTTGTTTGATTGTTTTGTGTTTGTCCTCTTAATCTACCTTGAAATCATGTTTTATCTTCTGCAACTTAAAATTTGAATCTCTTTTTCCTCTTAATCTACCTTGCAGTTATGTTTATATTCTGCAACTCACGACATTGTGTGTGTTGTATAGATTTTTTACTGCCCACACTTATAATGCCGATGGAAGTCCCCAGTTTAAAGCTGGGAGAACCAAAGCTAGTAAAGCTGTAGATGGAGCGATCAAGATTTTCACTGTTGCAGTATGGATTCTGCTTTAGTTGTCTAGGTTTGGATATGTCAATTTTGAGTTTTTGACTAATGTTGAAAGGATCTGTAGGTTACCATTGTGGTAGTTGCTGTGCCAGAAGGGCTTCCTTTAGCTGTCACTTTAACGTAAGTTTGAATTACGATTCCTACCCTTGATTTCAACCAGTCTTTCTCTTCTCAGTCCAATTATATGCAATGCTGCTAGTGATATATGTGCTAAGTGCTCTCCCTAGGCACTTGTTGTTTAACTGGTTAGTCCCTCATGATTTACTGATTTTTCTCGCTTAAATTTAGCCATTTTCCTATTCCCATTCTATGCTCTTTATCTTTTATAACATGCTGCAGTTGATCTGATCAAATAGCATGAGTGGCCTTGGCCACTAATGCATGTGTATATATGCATTACATACCCATATACTTGTAATTCAATCATTTTCTAAACTCTCTGGGATCTAAATTTTTCTGTAGGCTTGCTTATTCGATGAGAAAGATGATGATGGACAAGGCCTTGGTAAGAAATATTTTCTCTCTTCTGGCTGTTTTCAGGGACTTCAATTAGCTTTGTCCTTTACTTAGTTAAATTGAGAATTAGTTGTGTAAGGGGTGTCTGCTGCTGGTTTGATTGCACATTCTTGTTTAAAATGTAGGTAAGGAGGCTTTCAGCTTGCGAGACAATGGGCTCTGCTACCACCATCTGCAGTGACAAAACAGGAACCTTGACTTTGAATCAGGTCAATTTACATTATACACCTTCTGCTAATTTTTTTGTTGTCCTATGGGGGCAGTTTTCTTCTTGTTCATCTTCCTTGGCTCTTTCCATCTCCTCTAGTTATCACTGTCCTTTTTGCTTATTGTTGTCCTTGGGTTTCAGTACCTCTTGATGGGATTTTCCCCTTTTCTGCTCTGTCTGTAATTTTCAGTACCTATTGGCAGGTCTGGACCATGGAGAAAGATTTAAAATTTCTGTCTTCTTGTATGGATCACAATTCTTTTCTAATCTGCAGATGACTGTGGTTGAGGCCTATGTTGGTGGGAGAAAGGTTGATCCTCCTGACAATAAGTCACTGTTGCCTCCTGAACTTAACTCTCTTCTTATTGAAGGCATTGCACAGAATTCTACTGGCAGTGTGTTCTTGCCTGAGGTAGGTCAATAATGTGATTGTTATAAAATTGTCATCTGGTATACACCTTTCTTTTTTTCCCCATGGAGTTCTTGCATTATGCTTTTGTCTGCATACATGATTAACAGGCTCAGCGGCTAAAAGTAGACCATTAAATATTTGAGCACGAAATCTACTACTAGCTGCAGTTTTAATCCCTGGATAGATATCAATCTTTTTTAATTTGGGTGATTCGTCTTAGCTACAAACATATGCTTTACAACAATTGCCTTTTAGTGGGAAAAGCTGAGAAGCTTTGATCGTGTGCTGGGCTCAGATTTAAGATTTTGCATGCTGGATGGAAACTTAAAGCATTTAGATCAGCTGAGCTTCCTAAAACATCCGTCTTCTGCCTTTGATTTTTCCTTGCCTTTTGGGAGGCTTTGACCTCTTTGATAGCTGGAGGAAAGGACCCCAATTAATTATAAAGATTTTAGAACATATCAATTTGAGCCAATGTTCCTAGGGAATACCTTCTCTACAAAGTATTAACTTTATCTGAAGGGTCAAAAAAGAAATTCATCTATCTTGTGACGATTTGTCTTGGTTTTGGTCGTGCTTACTTTTCCCTTCTTATCGACTCCCAAGAATGTCCTGTTTTCATATGAAAATTTTATGTTTATATAATTAAATGAGGAAGTCAAAAATATTAACTGATTGTGATGGTTTGTGACAGAGAGGTGGAGATGCAGAGGTCTCTGGTTCACCAACAGAAAAGGCTATTCTTCAATGGGGATTGAATGTAATTCTCCAATCCCATTCTAGCTGTTAATTACTGGATTTCTTTTCTTATGCTCCTATTTGGTCAGAAAATTGGTTTTATTAATAGATCACCTTTTTGTAGCTGGGGATGAACTTTGATGTTAGTAGATCAACTTCATCAATCATCCATGCTTTTCCGTTCAACTCAGAGAAAAAGCGAGGAGGTGTTGCTGTGAAACTGGTAATGAGAAATTCCATCACAAAGTTCTGATACTTTGCTTAACACACCACACCCAGTTACTTTCTTGTGATTCTGTTTAAAAGTCCTGTGCTTAGCATTCATGACTGTTAAGGATTGACTTGTTGATATAAAAAGTTGAATATAATGTAAGATTGTCAATTTTGCAGAATTTTGATTGTCACACTCGTGTTTTTGTTATTTTCCACAGCCAGATTCTGATGTTCATGTTCATTGGAAAGGAGCTGCTGAAATTGTGCTTGCTTCATGTACTGCTTATATGGATGAAAATGATGGTGTTCAACCAATTGAAGCAAAGGTCTGAGAAAATCATTCATTGTTCTTTTTGTTCACACACTTGCAATTCTGTTATTCTTTATCTGTTGTGTAGTTTTTGTTTTTTAAGCCAGCTGTGACATTCATTTATTTAAAATGACTAATATTTAAGCATCCTCCATGAGTTGATACTGAACATCATGATTGATTGAGAGCTTATGAATTTAAGCATTACTTTTAAACCTTTGGTTCAAAATAGTTATTCTATTTCTTTTGGTTTTTGTATTTCTCTCTCTCTGTGCGTATATACAGGTGTCAGATTTTAAGAAAGCAATTGAGGATATGGCTGCTAGAAGTTTGCGTTGTGTTGCTATTGCATATTGCCATCGTAAGAGCCAGGATGTTCCAACAAGTGAGGAGGAACTCAGTAATTGGCAGTTACCTGAGGGGGGGCTTGTCCTGCTTGCTATTGTTGGTATCAAGGTACCCTTGCAGTCCTATTTTTTGGGCCACATATTGTTTGCTAGCTGTCAAAAGAAAATTGTTCAGCACCCATAGTCTTAGATTGTTGGTCGTCAAGTTTCCATAAAATTCCTCCATGAAGCTTTATGACGCCAAAAAATGTTCAGTTCTGATAGGACGGTAAACCGTATATTTTGTCAAGAGTGATTAGTGTATTATATGTGCTCTTTTTAAGTGTGCCTGGTCAAAGTTGGAAAGGAAAATGAAATGAGGGGACTACTTGTTAACATTTTTTAATGCTGGTCATTTTATGATGTTTCAAATCTTCAACACTTTTAAGACTCACTTCCCTTTTTGCAAAAATTCTTATATTGCCCTTGTCATTTGGGCAAATTTCACTCTCTGGATTTGTTATATTTTATCTTCTTGCCCTACACTTCTAATGTTACTTTTAATTGGATCATAACGTTTGTGGTAGACATTAATCTGTGAGATGTTATAATGGTCGATGTCCAATTAATCATGTATAACTTCTTGTGTGGAAATTGTGCAATTACCTTTGGTTTGATAAATCTCTATATTCCTTTCTTGTACTGTTGTTTAGGCTTGGAAGCAGTGCCTGCCAGCATTCTTGCTTAACACGTGCTTCTGTTTGCCCATTTATTGATTATTTCAGAGTTGCCTGACCCAGGTCTTGGGTTTAATGAATGGGCAACTCTCTGGTTGCCCAGCTAGAAGTTGAATACTTGTTCCATTAATAGTGGAGGATCTCTGTGCCTTGTCTATTTTAATTGAGCTCATTATTTTTTACCAAGAAGATCTAACGCTTATAGTGTTTGTGCACATCTTAATATTTTGTTTTTTTGATACTCAACAATATAAACTTCAGCTTTTCCAAATGTTATGAATTTTAAGTCAATAAAGAAAATTGCTCGAGCTCAAGCTAAGGTAATTAAATTGGGTCAGAGCCAAGTGCTTAATTGCTCGTCTCTTGTTACTTCTCTTGCATTCCTATCTGATGGTTCTATAATATGGATACACAACAGGAAACTTTGTTCTCTTACATGCCTATCCCCATGCCCCATCCTTTCCACATCCTCTCTGTACTAGCTAGTTGTACTGGTTGTTCTTCTTGACAAAGATGCTTTGGATTCCGTTTTACTTCCCCGTGTTTCTGCTTTCTAATTTAGGCTGGTGTTTTTTTTTTTTTTTTTTCTAATTTGATTTTCTTATTCCCTTTTTCTTGTTTTGTGCTTCTTGAAATCTTGAGTTTGAGGTGGCATGGAGACTGGATTACTGTCTATAGGGTAAATCTAAGGAGTACTACTTTTTTCCCGGTTCATGTTGTTTGTCATTTTGGAGTATGTATGCACAGTGCAGTCTTGTCACTTTCTCCATCTTTGAGTATGTCCACCATGGCTCTTAATATGTCACTGATGGTATGCATATTTTGATACAGGATCCTTGTCGGCCAGGTGTTAGAGATGCTGTGCAGCTTTGCATAAATGCTGGTGTTAAGGTATGTAACTTTTCCTTTTTTTTTTCGTTTAATTTATTTAAGAGTCTGTGTGAATCGGATGATCATGGGCTACTGAGACCAATATACCTGTTACCTGGTAGGGATTTCTTAGTTTTTTGGTCAATGTAAAGGCTGATATAACTTTTTCTTTCAATGATCATGTACTATTGACCTTGCAACTTAGTATAGAAGGTTTCTTGCATCAATGATGTACTCTCTTTCACATTTAAATCTGTATTAGATGTTTTTGCAAGTTTTGAATCACTGTCACTCAAAAAATTTCTTTTTTCTTTGTAGTCTTTTTTGGCAATTAGAACTTCTTAGACAACTGATCACCCAAAATTTAGATTGGAAATTTTATTTGTCCTACATGGAATATGCTTGAATAGCCTTGATTCCTTGTCATTTTTTGGTATTTTTAGAGATTTACGTCTTGGCAGTGTTTACTGCAGAGTTTGTAGACTTTCATGAAAAAGCTTCAATGTTTCCCAAAAGCATATTTCAGTCTTTGCATTACCTTTGGTGATTCTTCTCATTTTGCTGAAAATGAAGTTGCTGGGCGTCCTCAACTAGTTACAGTGGATGATTGTTTCAGTTTGTCTTAAATGTGTGATCATACATTTAAACAGTATCTTTGTTCTCTGGACAAAAAAGTTCCTAGACTTTCCTGTTTGAACAGCTCAAGTTGGTCAACATCTTCATTGCTTTTGTTTTGAAATATCTTCTCCAATACATGCAGTTTCACCCTGTCTTCATTAATACTGCGTATTAATTTGCCAGCTTCTTTTGGCTTACTGTTGATTGCAATATTATCCAAGTTTTAGTATCAGCAAAAGTTTAGCGAGAAATTTCTTGTTACTAAAAGTGTGATACTTAATCTTATTACATATGCTAAAATAGAAGAATATGCATGTACTGGACAACTGTGCTTGCAATCTTATGCAATACTAATATTTCAGTGTCAAACTATTAAATTGGAGGCTCTATATGTCTATTCTTTTCATTGATGTTTGAAAGGGGGAAAAAAAGAAGCTACTGGATGGTGAATTTGCAACTCCCTTTTCCTAAAGCTTTCCAGCATTTGGTTATTGTGAGCTGTTGGTCTTGGATTTTCAGACATTTTACTTTTGAATGGGCCATGTTAACTAGTACTGATGTGCGAAGAGCTGTATATTTAGTTTGAAATTTTCTTATGATTTAGTTATATAGTCTGTCAGGTAGTAACTACGCTAGTTCATTTTGTTGAATGAATTCTGGTAGAGTAAACCATGAATTTTAAATGACTTTCTTCATTTCGCCGGTTTTCTTTGCTGAATAGAATTGTCTTTGGGGTGTGGGTGTGTGTGTGTGTATCCCCTTTTTTTGGCTCAAGAATGTTTATGCTTCACTCAGATGAGTGAAAGTCTTAGAAGTGTGTTATCTGGTGGATTTCTCACCATCATGATTAACTCCAATGAAATTCCTAGGTACGCATGGTCACTGGTGACAATCTCAACACTGCTCGAGCAATTGCTTTAGAATGTGGGATATTAACGTCTGATGCTGATGCCACTGAGCCAAATCTGATTGAGGGAAAGGCATTCCGTGCCTTGTCTGAAAAACAAAGACAAGATGTTGCTGAGAAGATATCTGTAAGATCTGTATTTTAATTTGGAAAATAGCATCCAAAATTAATTGTTCACACCTGCATAAATGCTTTTAGGAAAGTAGTTCATTGGATTAATTCGATTTTGTGCGTAGGTAATGGGAAGGTCATCCCCCAATGACAAACTTTTACTTGTGCAAGCATTGAGAAAGAAGGGAAATGTAGTTGCTGTGACCGGAGATGGCACTAATGATGCTCCCGCATTACATGAGGTTTGCTTAGTCTCTGGCTGGTAGTAGAAGTCTATTAACATGTCCTATGACTTAGTCTCCTGCATTACATCATGTTTTGTGTACTCTGTTACCGTTATTGAGTGGGAGTAGCTTTTTAGCTTATATGCACCTAAGCTACTAGTATAGGGATCAGCTCCTCATCGTGGGTTTTTGTTGCTGTATTTTTCACGGAAGGGGGGGATTGGTGGTGAAATGTACTTGATTATAAGCAATGGCACATCTGGGAGCCTAGGCATAGTAATAATAGTGGGGCTTTTAAAAGTGCAATGAATTTGGTTGATGGGACTTCCACTTCCAGGTTTTTTTGAGCTCATCATTCTACTGTTTTTTGCACCTACATCCCTATCTAATGTAAAGGGTTGTTCTCAACTGATTTTACATTCTGATTTTGAAAAAGTTATTTTGCCATGTTCTCAACTTTTTTTCACATTATGATTTTAGATTTTTAGGCCAAAAAAGCTGAAAATCAGAAGCATCTATTTTGGTGCTGATTTTGACTTTTAAAATCAGCTTTTACACAATCAGAAGCAGTTGAAAATAAGGCCAAAGAGTATTCTGTTGGGTGCTTGGTTTTAATATCATCTCTGTGAGGATGGAACTGTTCTGAGAGTAATCATGGTCTTCATTTTCTTTGCATTGCAGGCTGACATTGGTCTTGCCATGGGCATCCAGGGAACTGAAGTTGCCAAAGAGAGTTCAGATATCATTATACTGGATGACAATTTTGCTTCTGTCGTAAAGGTGAGGCTACTTTAGTAGTTTGAAAATGCAAATAGATGTTCTTTACATTTTCGTTACCTTTCGGCTTGAACTTTCCTGTTTATGTCATTTTATTTTATCTGAATAAGTTCATGATTCTGTTATCGTGCTGTGTTGAAAAGTAGGATCAGTTATACATGGCTTGAAAATGGAAAGAATTTTGTCTTGTCATCATTAAATTTGAGAAATACTTACTTTGTTTAGATCATGATTTCTGCTTCTATCTGTTGACTGCAGGTAGTCCGGTGGGGTAGATCTGTTTATGCCAACATTCAGAAATTTATTCAGTTCCAGCTCACAGTAAATGTTGCGGCTCTAGTAATTAATGTTGTTGCTGCTGTTTCTGCTGGTGATGTCCCCCTGAATGCTGTGCAGGTTTAGATCCTTTCTCTGTATTCCTCCTCTCTCTCACTCAATAACAAGATGAAAATAAAAACTACCATGCATGAAAAAGGAAAAGACTGAGTCAGTACCTTTTGTTGTCAATGACAAGTGTGTACCCTTGCATCAGAGCAGGTGTTCGTACTGGTATTTGTGTGCATAAACTTGTATGCCAATTCCATCTTGTTACGTGTATTTGATTTGTATATTGATTCACTTATGCAGCTTCTCTGGGTGAATCTTATCATGGATACTCTTGGCGCACTTGCGCTGGCAACTGAACCACCCACGGATCATCTCATGACCAGACCTCCAGTTGGTCGAAGGTTAATTTTACTAAAGAATGACTTGAAAGTATTCTAAGTACACCTTTTGCTGGAATCCTTTGTCAATAATTTTGTCTGTTTTGGGGGTAAATTTCTGATTTTGTCAAACTGGGGGTAGTAGCATGCATAATCATTTTTACAGGTTTTATTTTTGCTCATTCTTGTTTGGTGGTGGAACTGATTTTTTGGTTGGGCTTGGGGTTTGGCTCAAATAGGCTTGCTTTGGGTGCGTTCATTTATGAATGAACCAAGCTCACACATGATATGAAGTTAGTTTATATTAAGCAGGCCATACCAAGCTGATCTTCAGCTTGAATAACTAGTTTCTTTCATGAGCTGAGCTTTAAATACATTCATATGGTTTTGGAGCTTAGGTCAAACATTAATCAAGCCAAGCATGAAACTGAAAAGGATTGGCTCAGCTGGGCCTTAATGTAGCTTTAATAGTTGGATGCCATAGTATCTGTCAGATGATAAGAATTTGAAAGCCTGATTATATTATTTGTCATAGTTGCTACTGCATTGTTGTTTTCGAGACTGACTACTCAAGGAACAGTTATAACTTCTTTAAAGTGGCTTGATGAATGCTGATTGTGTATCTCCTATTGTTAGGGAGCCTCTTGTAACCAACATCATGTGGAGGAACCTGTTGATTCAGGTATTCACGATTTGTTTGCAACTGCTCTGAGCTCTCAGAATTGCTTGAAAGTGGAAAGGAATGAGTTTCCCTATCTGTAATTTGTCTTAACAAAAGCTTTTGATGTACTTGGAAAATGACAGGCTGTTTATCAAGTGACAGTCCTCCTAGTCCTGAATTTTCGTGGAAAAAGTATCCTCCATCTGGAGCATGGCAAGGCTGACCATGCTAATAAAGTTAAAAATACGCTGATATTCAATGCTTTTGTCCTTTGTCAGGTAATCCGTCATTCTAATGACTGAGATTGATTATAATTTGGATACTATTGTAAAATGCCGGTGTGGTTACGTTTGGATTCACTTGTTTTTCACTTGTTTTTGAAATGCTGTTTTTCACACCTCAAATGCTACAGTAAAAACAACCCCAAATACAACCCCAAAAACAACCCAAAAAACAAACAAATTTTTCACAATATATTATATATTTTTTTCTTTTTCTTTTTTCATTTCTTTTTTCTTTTTCTTCTTTTCCCTCCTCTTCCCCACCAGGATGACCATTTTTTTTTTTTCTCTCTCTCTCTCTCTCTCTCTTCTTCTTCTTCTTCTTCCTCCTCCTCCCCTCCCCTCCCCTCCCCATGCCCCCTCTGCCCTCCCCCTCCACCCCTCCCTCCCCTCTCCCCTCCCATGCCTCCCTCCTCCCTCCCCTCCCCCCACTGACCCCTCCCCTGGTGGGGGGGAGGGAGGGGAGGAGAGGAAGGAGGGGAGAAGAAGAAGAGAAAAAGGAAAAAAAAAACCTCTGCTGGTCTGGTGACCGAGGTCGGTCATGGGGCCAATGAATAAGAGGAAAGGAAAAAGGAAAAAGAAAAAAGAAATGGAAAAGAGAAAAAGAAAAAAGAAAATTGAAAAAAAAAATCTTCCAAATACACCAAATACAAGCTATAGTGATTGTTTTTCGCTACAGTAATGCTACAGTAGTGTTTTTGAAATACAACTACAAAAACACCTAATCCAAACGGCTTACTTGTTTTTGCATACTGTTTTGAAAATTATTCCGACTCTGCTGTAAATTATGATTACAGGTGCAATTATAGGTTTTTGTATTCTTGGGTGCTGTTTAGGTTGTTTCTCTGCCTAAACTTCTTAAAGCAGTGCTTATTAAATGCTACATATGACTGTTGATTTCAGTCTGATATTTCTGGTTTTATTCCTCTCACTGAGTACCTGAATGAGATTGTCATTCAAATCACAGGTTTTTAATGAATTTAATGCTCGAAAACCTGATGAGATCAACATTTTCAAAGGAGTCACTAGGAACTATCTCTTCATGGGAATAATTGGGCTTACAGTGGTTCTTCAGGTATCATGTTTCTCCTTTCTTTTAATTGAGATGTGCACTGTATAGTATCACATTTCTTACATATCGTTTTTCTATAGGTTATTATAATCTTCTTTCTCGGAAAATTTACTTCCACGGTTAGACTCAGCTGGAAATTGTGGCTTGTATCCATAGTCATCGGATTTATCAGGTCAGAGATATGTTACTACGAATTATTGGATACATTAGGCTAGCATATAATTAACTGCGCCAATATTTGTGGTGTTTATTTGATTCTGTTCTTGGTGACTTGGTGTATAAAATCCCTTTATTTGATTCTCTTCTCCCTGCAAATATGCTGAGTTTACTATATTGTTCGTTTTCCTTGTTATATTTGACCAGCTGGCCTCTTGCTGCTATTGGGAAGTTGATACCTGTCCCAGAGACTCCTCTAGGGGAACTTTTCACAAGAAAAATACAGCGACAGAGAAATGAAGGAGGTAATCTAAATTGTTGCTCAATAAATAAAAGCTATCATTTTAACTTAGTATTAAAATTCATCTGTTTTACTTAACTTCATTTCTTCGCAGATTAAGTACAACAGTTCAAGGCATCGTGAAGGTGTTTTTCTGTTCGAACTGCTCAACTGCAAGTACAGAATACTTTGAATACAAAGATTTAGAGATCTAACTTCAGCTGACTTTAGCGAGCAAATTCCAAGTTTCTGTTCTCTCTCATGGAATAGTCGCCTAATTATTGATACCAAAGTTTCTTATTTTGGCTAATATTCATTGTAAATGTCCATAGTACGCACTGTGAGCTGCTGCATATAAGAGATTTATATACTCTGTTGAGTGCAATTATACACATTTTGCAGTCAACTTAATATTGTGGAGGATTTTGTGGATTGTTGTATGAGGGGATGGTAGTTCCAGTTTCACCTTCTTTTTTTTTTTTTTTTATTATAAATTTTTTCCTTTGATTTTTTTTGGCTGGTGGAACAAGTGTGGGGGCATTTTATAGCTCTACCTGGTATCATCATCCCTTTGGCCATTGATCCAGAAACGAGAGAAAGGAGTTGGAGGATTGTAGTTTGGAAGAGGTCTGACAATCGTCAAATGAGCATAGTTAAGGATATTGAAGTTGTCTCTAGAAATTTCATTTACTCCTAAAGATATTTTTGTAGTTCACCTTTTGGACGTTTGACAACCAGGTTGGAGCAATCTATTATCATGTCGCCAATATTGGATTTCGTCTTCAAGCTTTAACATTTTGGCATTATCAATTCGAAATGCAAGAGACTAAAACGAGAAAGTGTTTGTATCCTACTGAATCAGTCTATATCTGTATTATCTATATTCGTATTTATTTATATCTATACCTTCTTTAAATGTGCTATAGGTCTTGTTGGTTGGGTGTCGGGGTATTGTCTGAGTTTCCATTTGCTTTAGCAATTATAAATTGTGAGCACAATTAAAAATGTCCAAAACAGTTTTTGCCTACTGTTAAGCTCCATATTGATTTATACTTTGTGTCAATTTTTCTTACTACCAAAAAACCTCTAAACTCAGCTCCAGAAATAGTAAAATCTTGTTGGTTGAATTCCCATGAGGGCATGCTAAAGTGTATTTTCTATTAAGAACTAGTAGATATGGCAATTAAACCCAAAACCCAACAACCCATCCAACCCACTCACTAATTTTAAAAGATGGGTTGGCTTAGTTGGTTTATGGGTTTTCATGGGTTGGGTTAGAGAAACCCAACTTCTCTATTGGGCGGGCTGGGTTTTTTGTCTGGGCATCCATTACCCAACCTTAAAAAAAAAAAAAAAATCAATGATCAAAAAAAACAATCTCAAAACAATCCAAACAAATATTTTAAAACAACTTATACATACAAAAATAAAAAATTATCCCTTCTTCTTCCACCCCAACAGCACCATCACCCACCACCACCCACCACCTCCTCCCCCCCTCTCCCTTCCTCCTCCACCTTCTCTTTGTCTAGCCCTCCCCCTCTCTCTTTCTCCCCTCCCTCCTCCCTCCCTCCCTCCCCACCAGCCCTCCCTCCCATCCAAATTAAAATTTATTTGGGATATTTTGGGGCATTTTAAAATTAAAATTTATTTGAGGTAATTTTTTGGGTATTTTTGAGGCATTTTAAAATTAAAATTTATTTGGGATAATTTTTTGAGACATTTTTAAAATTAAAATTTATTTGGGGTGATTTTTTAGGACATTTTAATATTAAAATTAATTTGGGATAATTTTTGGGTATTTTCAAAATTAAAATTTATTTGGGTATTTTGGGCATTTTAAAATTAAAAATTTATTTGTGGTAATTTTTTGGGGCATTTATAAAATTAAAAATTTATTTGGGGTAATTTTTTGGGGCATTTTTAAAATTAAAAATTTATTTGGGTTATTTTTGGGACAATTTTTAAAAATAAAAATTTATTTGGGGTAATTTTTTGGGGTATTTTTAAAATTAAAAATTTATTTGGGTTATTTTTGGGACATTTTCAAAACTAAAAATTTATTTGGGGTAATTTTTGGGGCATTTTTAAAATTAAAAATTTATTTGGGGTACTTTTTGGGACATTTTTAAAATTAAAAATTTATTTTGGACAATTTTTTGGTGCATTTTTAAAATTAAAAATTTATTTGAGGTATTTTTGGGGCATTTTTAAAATTAAAAATTTATTTGTTACAATTTTAGGGCATTTTTAAAATTAAAAATTTATTTGGGGTATTTTTTGGGGCATCTTTAAAATTAAAAATTTATTTGGGGTATTTTTGAAATAATTTATTTGGGGTATTTTTTTTAAAATTAACCCACCCGCACCACCACCCATCAAATAAAATTTAATTTTAAAAATACCCAAAATAAATTGTTAATTGTAAAAATCCCCCAAAAATACCTACAATTAATTTTTAATTTTAAAAATGCCCCAAAAAAATTATCCTAAATAATTTTTAATTTTAAAAATGCTCCAAAAAATTGACCCAAATAAATTTTTACTTTTAAAAATACCACAAAATATTATCTCAAAAACGCACTCAAAAAGTTTGTGAAAGACAGGTACAGTAGTTTTTCACTTCCCAAATGCTATAGTGCTGTTTTTGAAAAACAATCCTAAAAATAACTAATCCAAACGGACCCAAAGGAAAGAAAACCAAAGGAAAAATTCGTACCTAATGCACTTTTTGTCTCTTGGAATTGCTGCATCGTTAGGAATTACATCTGCCCTGCTACTATTTTGTATCAATGACAAGTTTCCCATTGTAAAAGGGAAAATTTCATTGACCTCTTTTGAGGTTTCTCACAATATTATGTGGTACTTTTGAAATTTGAAAATCTCAATTATTCCCATATACAAAATTCTATAACATTTGCTGCCCATTTCAAAATACAACATTAAAAACTCATTTTGAAAAAAAAAATACTAGTTTTTATTCAAAATTTGTCCTCTTCTTATGGTCTCTTAATTGTTGTAATACACAAATATTATTTTTTAAATGGAAAGGTAAAAGTACATACATGATTGGCTGCAAAGGATTCCTCGATTTTTTTTTTTCAATCCTGTTGACCATGGCACATCCATCTGGTAGTTAAACTCTACTCATAGGAAGAGGGAGGGATTGCAAAAATGTATAAGAAAGAGGGGAATGTATATTTGAGTGTGAAAATTTGTCAAAAATAATTTGTAAACATTTTTTCAAGTGAAAGTGTGTGAAAAATGTGTGTGTGAGTGTGTTAGTATGCGTGTATGTGTGAATGTATAAGAAATAGTTTACAAGTGTATCAAAATATTTGTATAATTTGTGTACACAATAATAAAAGTGTGAATATATAGAAGTGCATAAAAAATATGTTGGGTCATGGTTGGGTTTTTGGGTTTAACTTTACCCAATTTGACCCAACTCAAGCTAACCCATGAAAAAGTTGGGCGGGTTGGGTTGTAACCCAATTTAACTAAACCCATCTTTGACCCACCCAATAATAACCTAACCCGCCCAATTGCCACCACTAAGAACTAGTGTTGATAAAGGTATTTCTTTGTGAGGCAAATAACGGTGTTAAATTGAGTTTCTGTCTAATTTTAATGGTGTAGATTAGAGCAGGTAAAAGGTTGGGTTATATCGAACATTTTGAAACTTGCACTCCAACTTACACTCTGCATTTCATAGATACGAATCGTTTTAAATGGAGTAACCTAAAATTCAGCGTATGCAAATTCTTTTGTACACAAGCATTAATTTAAGAGAAATGTAGTGTATGTGCATGTATATAAAATTTTACTACTTGCTAAGCACGTTAGAGTCGTGTTGAGTTTCCAGTTATCGAGCAAACCATGCTCCACAAAAGCAAATTTTCACCATCTAACAGTTTAAGTATGATAGTTAAGCGTATAGAGTCATTTAACAATGATCAAAGGTATGAAAGTAAAGATTTGACAATCAAATCCAACTATAATTAAAAGTCATCACAATTCTGGAAGTGAGCTTCCAATACGTAAACCAGAGAATTCCTTAAGTTCATGAAACACCCACAAATATTGCAATGCTGTCGACAGTAGTATCCTTCATGATGATCTTTAAAACAAAATTCTGTCTCCCTAAATAACTCAAAAATTGTATCTAAGGCCTAGGAACTTTTCCAAGTTCTTGCATCGAGATGCCTCCGAGGATTCAGAGCTTCTCTCTTAACCCGAGCTTTTGGACTATTCTCCCATGATCTCTTCTCTGACTCCAAAATAGTTACTTTGTCATAGAAGCCATTAGAAAGAAGTGATGTCCTCACGCACCAACTCTAAAATTTCATTCTTCTCTATTTTTTTATCCTCTTTTCTTGGCTGTTTCGTTTTCTCTAGGTTCAAGATTCCAAGCTAAAGAAATTAGTTTAAAAAAATAAAACTAGCCCAGCAAAATAACTTGCAAAGCAGTAGACTTTGAACTTTCAAATGCTTATGAGGCGAAAGCGGATGAGGGAGCGGCAACACTAATGCAGGGAGGCATTGCCGTAAATCGAAACGGTTAATTTAATGATGGGTGCTAAAAATGCCACCTCAAAAGTGTAATCGATTTATTGATTAATAGCCTTTAATGCAACATAAATAATTGTCACTAAACAACATCGAAAGTTAACAATCCTAATACAACAGCTAGTACTCCCAATATCCGCATTAATGGTTGATAATCTTACATACATCATTTCAAATTCACAATTTCATTGCCAATCAATTTTCCAAAGTTCACCCCTTGAGTCAACACAAATTTGTACGGTAGATAAATAAATAAATAAATCACAAAAAATAATCAGATTAAGAAATACAAGAATGATTTAGGCAACTATGCCAGAAAATTGATGTAAGTACTAAATTAATGTTCTACTTTTTTATTTTTATTTTGTGTTTGTTGTGTAGTTTTTCCTTTTTAAGCAACACAGAAATGAAGAGAGAGAAAACCAACAGAGGAGAAAGAGAAGAGGAGAGAGGGCAGAAGAGGGAGAGAGGTGGAGTGACAAGAGTGGAGAAAGAGAAGACGATTGGAAATTTTAGATACCTCCTGTTTTTATTCCTTGACTAGTTTTTAAGAGCCACGTGCTTGCCTTGATTCATTGAGATATAAATCTTATCTATGTTTTGTTTGGAATTTTGCTTAGGTAGTAACATAGAATATCTTGAGAAGTTAATTAATATTTTTTTTGTTTGAGTTTTATAGATTCTTGTTTTGAATGTTTTGACCACTTTTTACATTATATTTTAATTATATGGAGAAACTATTTTGAGTTGATGTGAATCTGTGTGTAAATTAGTTGTTGTTATGTATATTAGCTTTAACTATGAATAGTAACATAGTAAATTTAGTGTCTGAAACAATGCATAAATTTAAGGTGGCTGAAGAAATGCAAATTAGACTGTTGTGCATGAAGGTCAGGTGTTTTAATCAATGCTAGGATATGTGTACAATGTCATTCACCACTTTCGGTATCTTAAACATTTAAGATAGAAGACAGGTGTTCTATTATTATTATTATTTTTTTTTTTCAACTTTTAGCTTTGGCATTATGTAGTCTTGGCTAATGGAGCTGTAAATAGCTACTGACGGCGGCGATAAGAAATGCGAATGCTCTACTCAAATTGTAACATGTCTTTAGTTCATATTAACATGAATTCATTTTTATGTGTGTGTATGTGCGCATGTGTTTATATATATATATATATTACTAGTAATGAGGTACGTGCTTTGCACGTGACTATAATATCATAATATAATATATGATATTTCTTATATATTGATGTTTTTGGTAAAGTTCTATTGCTAACATGGGAGTTTAGTACTTGCATATTTTCCGTCTCTTTTAACCAATTATCCTTAATACTTTTTCTTAATTAACTGGAAGTATCCCTCATTTGTTGAGATTTCTCTAGGAAATTTCTTTGAATTTATTGTTCACATATTTTAGCTTGCTAAGTAAAAGATAATTGTTTGCATGCTCTACCATTATTATTTTCATGGTTCTTGAGTTGAATTTGGTAGTATTTTGATGTAATTTTTTAGTATGAAGCTTGTGCACTGCTCTTGAAAAATGAAATGTGCATTCTTTGGGGTAAACTCTTTGTAGTCTTTTGTATGTTATTTCTGTTGCTAATGGAGTGTAAATGGTCAACCATAAATAAAGGTTTTGTGGCTATTCATTTTTGACAAATGAAATTTCATTAGTACAGATAATTGAATTTTTTCTTTGTTTTTATTTTCTTTTATTTTTTGGATGGAATTTAATACAAAGCACAAATGACAGAGACTCCATTATCCTAAGAGTACCTTATCTTGGTATCAAGAGAAATATTTATAACGATTTAGAAATTGAATTAGACTATGACTAATTAAGAAATTTAGATTGAAATAAAAAGTGAAGATGGTGTTGGAATGTATGCCCTAAAACAATCATTTTGTTTAAATACATTCCTAATAAAGTTTTGTATTTTATGAATTTCCATTTTATCTATTGAATATTTGATATAACTGATAAAGTCCTTAGAATATTTATTAATGTAATGGTAGTCACAAGAGTTGCTGACTATGAGATATCAATCACATTTATAATAAATATTCTTAAATCTCCCTAGTCATAGTATTAATGAGACAGGACATCATTAATACGGACAGACTAGTACACAGTTTGCCCCTACTTAGTGTAAGTAGTGGTTGTTCTCATCAACCATGGTATAGGGATACCTAGGCTAATGTGTAGATGAATTGTAGAGTACTAATTCATTGGAGTGATCCACACAGAGATACCATTAGGATATCTATCAAGTGCCAATGGTTGAATCTCTTATGAAAAATTATGTAAGTGATCCTAGACTTGAGATCACCATAGTATCTTGAGTGTGAATCACTGCCTTTTGATTCTATTACTTGTTGCTCACCAAGAGTGACTTAAAGAATAGAAATTGGGGGTAGTGTGAAGCATGGAAAGATAGTGAGTGATCAAGAGAGGATTCACCACTCCGATAGTGGGAGTTGATATTCAGAAAGGTCACTAGTTGGAATTTAACCTTAATAGTCGACTACATTAGGTTAATTGAAGAATGTCTTCAAGTTAACCTAATCTAGGGTTAATTCCGGGAACTAGCAAATTAATTAGTCATTAGGGAATTGGCACTTATTCCTCATTCCCTGACTAATTGGATATCTATGGTGAAAGGATAATAATTACATAGTAATTTTTCATGGAAAGGTTTGGTCAAAATTCCCTTGACTAATTCCAAATACCTGGGTGGTTGTGATGTGTTGCTAGACACCGCTCACAATATATAATTATGAATGAATTAATTATTGTAATTAATGATAAACTAAATTTGTTTATTTTATCTAATTCTTCTTGAGAATTATAATTCATAATTATTGCCAGTGTATTTGGAACCTATTGGATCACACGCTTAGAGATTGAATTCTGGATTAAAATTGTGTGTCCAAATGGAGATTTGGAAATAAAACCTTATGGGGTCTAATTATAAGGAATAAAGGATTCCGGGACTATTTGAGCAAATAGGATAAAATAGTTATCCTATATTTGTTTTGATTTGGATCAAACAAGACCCTATCTTTTCTACCTCTCTTATAAATGAGCGGACTATATGATACGTATCATAACAACACAACTACGGTTAACAGAATAGAGAGAGGCTAGGGTTTTTGAGAAAAACCTACGTAGAGAGAAATTCCAAAGAAAGAGAGAATAGACTAGCACATTTTCTATACTTTCATACACGCACATCTAGGATCGTAGAGACGATTCAAGAGAAGATCCGATTTCTCTCTGGATTGCGAGAGGCAGGATGCTTGGACTGCTGAAAAGGGACTGACCACTCTCTACAACGCAACAAGAATTCGTTTCTAGGATTAAGGTAATCCTACAACTCCTCTTCTCTACAAGTCATACGTAGCCTAGGGTGATTCCTGGTGGGTTGTTGGGGTTAAAATTTTTGTTTTCCGCTGCGTCTGCTGCCCCAAAACCTAACAGATGGAATGTAAAGAGACAGCTTAGATTGGGGTGTTTTGTTTTGTTTATTGTCTTCATAATTGAAATCTAATTGAATTTTTAGTTTTTTGCCTTCATGTGGTACAATTACTGAGTATTATTAGAACATATTAAATTTAATCATTAGGGATATAATTTTGGGTATATAACATTTTTTATATCCTAAATTTCTTTGCTAAAATTTGATTGTGAGTATAATGTATTTTAAGAATTTATGATTAACAAAATTTAGTAATAGCCAGTCACATAAAATGTATATTGCATATAAAAAATTAAAATTTCATCATACATTCTACCATATAAAAACTTATGAAGGTGGAAGTTTATCTAAGTTGTCTATTTCACGGGAGTTGTAGTAGAAGGAGGAGCAAAATTTCCTATAATTTATGAGATCAGCGCATAAAGTAGAATTAGCAAAGATATTTGCTAAAGCATGCTCATTTTTAGCTATTGCAAAAGAGATCTTGGGCTAACCCATTCTTCCAACTCTAAATAGAATTAATTGGAAGTGCTATCCTTCAAAATCGATGCAAAAGTTTAAAAACCTCTTAGGGCTAAACTCATATATTTTCATAGAAAACTGAGGCAGAGTCAAAATAATATTTTAACATTCTCTAGGAACATTGTCAAATATATTCAAGTTGAAGTTTTGATTCCAAACATTCATTTGCTTTGAGAATCAATTTCTAATTCCAATCTAACATTTTTTCCTTCTTTGTAACTGGCCTTTCTTTCTCGTGCAAGTTGAAAAAATCTTCTTATGACTTTATACTTCACCAAATCTTGCCACGTAATGGGGCATGAATGGATCAATTAATGATTAACAACACTACTTTATTGCCCCATTTTCACATTAAGAAGTTCTAGAAATAGTGAAAATCAATTGACGGATTTAGATTGGAGCATTATATTATATTGATTATGGGGATTGATTTTTGGTCTTTTAAAATGACTATTGCCTTCCCATGCTTTTAACATAAATAAGCAACCTTTCATGCTTTACAGCAATAAAGTTTCACCAACAAAAATTAAGCAATGATCCCTTCTTTCCCACCAACATATTTCGTAAAAGACTAATTTTTAAATTACAATTTTGGACAATTTTGAGAAGAACTTCTCCAAGCAATATTTTGGTGACTTTTTATAGCTTAGGCATTAAGAAGTGAGTACAATAGGAGAAAATGTGCATTAATATAAGCAAAATTTTCAAAGGTTAAGTATAGTTAAAAATTTGTATACAATAAATATTTATCAATTTTGGTGCTTGTAGCATTTTTGTCTTAGGACTTTTTGAAATATTCTCACAATTCCCTTTTTTTCTTAATCAATATGTTAATAATATAGTGAACTAAATTGTCAATTTAACCTTTTGTCTTCTCGTCAATACTTTTAAACCAACATATATGATATAACGACTTTAATCATCATTAAAAGATAAGAACACAATATGAATTTCAATCATCAATTACTATAGGCATAACGGGGGATTAAAAAAAAAAACTAAGACAACAATAATGCTGACACTGAAACACCAAGACTCAAGATGCTTTTAGATATTTTTATAGTAGTGATACACACACACACAAAACTATGCAAATTGTGCATGGTCTTGTTATAAGGATTTTTCAAGTCAGTTTTTTTTCTTGGATATTGTTGTTTTGTCCTAAGAGCACGTATATTTTAGTGCCTATTTAATATTTAGCCATTGCTTTGAGCAAGAAAATGTAAGCATAAGAAATAGTTGGAGATGAAGTGTAAAGATTGGTAAATAATTTTAAATGAGAGAAATTTTTACCTTAATCTTAATTACTAACATTATTGAAACAATTGGTAACATTTTAGTTTTTATTCTAATTACTAACATTAGTAAATTAATTGGTAACATTTCATTCATTCATTACTACCATTATTGAAATGAAATAATTTTAATTATTATACAAAAGGGCACTTTGAACTTAGTAAAAACCAAGGAAAAATGAGGACATTTTGGTCATAGCAAAATCTAAGATAAAAATTGCTTACACTAAACTTGCTTACGCTACACTTGTCTAGATCCGTCACACTTTTATAAGAAGTATAGATATAGAAATAGATATAGATATAAGCTAGAGAGGTTCTCTATAATTTTCTTTGCTGCCAATAGCCACAATTTAAATAAGTTGTTAATTAGTTACTTTATGTGATAGTATGCACGTGGTAGTATAAGCTGGAGGTTTGATAATAATTTGATAGTAGTAGGATAAGTCTGACATGCAGATGTTGTGGGTAGATAGATAAGAAAAATGCATAAATGACCTGTCGGTTATGCATAGCAGTGACATTTGGTGTAGGAGGATTTATATATACACGTTTCTATTTAGTCATGTAGCAATATTAATAAGTTTGTTGCAACTCTCAAAAAACAAAAATATAGGTTATCGCCTTGATGTATCCTTTTTCAAAACGTTGTTGTGGATAGGTTTGGTACAAAGCTGTGGATAAAAGATGTTGTCTTCTTGGTTGCTTCATCAATTGCTCTTCAGAGTGGTTGATGACTTGAGGCACTTAGCTTGAGTTTTTGAGCTAGTTTTTGAGGTGTGTTTCAATGGTTGGTGTCCTCACAAGGATTTAGTCTAGCTAGGCATGGTTGTTGATGGCATGGTGTCATTTTTCTCCACTTCTAATGAAGTTGTCACTAGTGTGATTGATGATTTTGATTTTTTTGTCACTACTGTGTATCTCGGCTCTTGTAGCATCGGGATTGGGTGGATGATATTTCTGATTTGGACATAGAACTGGCTGGTACGTTATTTGTTGTTTATTTCATTGATACCTATTTCCTCATCGAGTTTATACTTTTCTATGACCTTGTCAGCAGACATCTGGAGTATGGACAAAGCATAATCATATTCAACCATGGTTGGGAGGATACCAGTGCCATTATAGACTTGTACTTTGAATTGTAGTCTAGCAAATTCGATGGTTCATTAGCTTCAAATCCAATTAATCAGGTATATATAATAATAAATGTCGACAGGCAATTACTAGATTAAAAAGTGTGGAGTAACTTAAATATAATAGTAATGATGGCTATGATAATACCTATAAAGGTTAAACATAAGTGTTAGTGTATAGTCTTGTATTAATAATATAGACATAGCATGGATTGTAAACGAGTATACAAAAATTAGTATGTTTGACAATATGCATTTGTGTGTATGGTAAACAATGTCTAAGATCATTGGAACAGTTATTAGAAAATATCATTCTATGTGATATATACGGACTATCATCTTTCTTGCTACAATTAGGAGGCATTATTGTCAAGATAAGTGATTTTAGAATATACAGTATTTAGTTGGAGTTCTATCGAGATAATAGATGTATATGTGGTCCTATTTTTGTGCAAAGAAATTCTCTTGGTAATTGTAAGTGTAGAAGTTATGGGATCTAGGTAGTTTTATTAGGAGTTACAAGTGCTAGCCGGTATTCTTATTTTTAATTGAGTATAAAAATAGTGGAGAATAAAGTTTGTGTTGGTCCCAAATGCAACCTAAGAGTGGGGGTGAATTAAGTTGTTTAATAAGACAAGTAAATATGGCAAGAATTCACCCAATAAAATAAGTACAAACAACTTTTCAAGTATGCACAAAGATATGTCAAATTAAGCAAAATAAAGATGTCACAAGTTGCACCGAACTTGAATAAAATCTAATAATAACTTCTTCAATTGAAGGTGAAGCTAACCAACTTGTGCAAGTGAAGGTTCACTCCTTCCTCACCCTAAAGGCCTTTAGTTAAGCCAAGGAGTTTTACAACTATCCTAGAGACCTACCGGTGAGTCATTTCGACTCGAGCTGTAGGCCAAGCTTAGGCCGAGGAGAAAAGGGACGAGCCATAAGGTTATCAATGTGATGTGAAGTGAAGTGATATGTGCTCGAGACTTGGCATTTGGACTTGTCTCGGAAAAGAATATTATACAAGTGATGTGATGTGATGTGATGTGTTTACGTCCCTGTATTTGCATGCTGGTGCAATTATTCTAATTACCATTTCCTTGTTTGCTTCTATTAGTAAGTGTGATGTGAATTGATGTGTTTCCCTTGAAAATGGATGTACTATTGTGACATATTTGAGTACTCCTTCTTTTGTTATGAAGATATAAAATATTTTTGGCTCAGCCTGGAATTCCATTTACTAATATATTATTTTGCATTTCTCTTAAATATTGGTCCTCCAAAAAGATTATGGACAGTAGAAGGAGAGGATGAGGCCGTGGAAGAGGGTTTAGACAACCTCAAAATATGGGAGGTGATCGGGGTCAGCAGTTGACCAAAATCGTGAGCCTAGGATTGAGGTTGAGGAACAAGTAGCTGCTGCCATTAACCGCATGACAGACATCTTAGAGCATATGGCTAACCAACAAGGTCCGGGACTTGCAAATCAACCTATAGGCCCCGACGGTGGTGAAGATAGGGCCTTAGAGCGATTTCAGAAATTCTCTGGAGAACCTAATCCCGAAATGGCCGAGAAGTGGTTAGAAAGAATAAGATTAGAGTTTCCAAAAGTCACCACCAAGAGCTTAGTAGAGAAATAAGTGAAGTAAACACCCCTGGAGCGTCAAGAGGAGCTATGACGAGAAGGGCATTCTCTAGTGGATCACCAAGCGGAAAGGGACAATCAAGAAGTGTCCTGCAAGGAAGCCAAGCATCAACTTCAACTCTTGGTTTGGAGCTAGAAGAAACCACCTTTCATCACTTAGATCTTGGGATTTCTTGGTGAAGTGTGTTGGCCGAAAATCTTGGGGGCTCAAGAGGTGATCTTGGTGTTGTTTCCCTTGATTAAAAGCTTGGATCTTTCACTGAAGGCTAGCCAAAATCTTAGAGGAGGAAGAGCTCTTGGTGGTGACTTTTGGAAACTCTAATCTTGAACCAACCACAAAGCTTGAGGTAAATCTCTTGATCTTGAAGATCTAGCCCTTGATTTGCTCCTAGAAGATGAATCTTGAAACTTCTCTTGGAAGATGGTTGTTGGTAGTATTAGATGCTTGGTGGGCTCTTGGATTCCCACATAGATACTTGATCTTGTTAGTTACATGTGCTCTTGGTTGGTTGATATGCTTATATGTGTGCCTTGATGAAGCTTGAGTTGAATGATCCTAGCTTTGATTTGGTTGGAAAAGAGAAGAAGGAGAATCAAAAATTTTGGACTGTTTTACCCTTGATTTTTGCACCTGGAAATTTAAAAAAAAAATTTTTTATGCTGTTGAGGGCTTGAAATTTGAGCTTTGGAATGATAATTTCCTTCACCAAAATCTTCTCAAAAGATGTTGCAAAAATGGTTTTAAAAGAGAGCAAAAATCTGGAAATTTTGAGTAAACCTGCTGTCCGAAATTTGAAGGCCTGTTTTCATGAATTTGTGGTTGAAATCTTTCACTAATTTGGCCATATTTATGTCAAGTAAGGTCAATACTATCTTGGCACCGAAAATTAGAGCAAATGGAAGTGGCTAGATATGATTTTTACACTTAAAAGGGAAGTTGAGCAAATTTTCCAGATTTGAACTTGAAAACTGGGTACTTTATACACCTGAAAACTAGCTTTTCCGTGAGAGTCTATGGCTTAAATTTTTCAGTATTATATTCCATATATAGGAGAGTTTGTGTACCAAATTTGGTGTCAATCTAATGTGTTTTCGACCTCCAAACAATTTACCAAAGTTGGCCCTGTGAATCTGGAAATCTGTCCTGTCAGGCAGCCTGCCCTGTTCTGTTCTAACGACTGTCTTTTCGCGCTCGAGAGTCAAAATTAAGTGCCATTAGTGGCATTTGAAACTAGACCCGAAGGGCTTTCTAACAGTATAACCCTTGCACACTAAATCCATTCCTATGAGCTACAGTGATTCTTGAAAGATGACCGAAAATCCTGCCTGTTTTCCTGGATCTTGTCTCAGCAGCCACTTAATCTCCAGATTTGACTTCCCTGCTTTGTTAGTTTGCATTTGATGCCTCCTCGTGACTTTTAGAGGGTTGAATCTAGTTTCCAACGGTTCAAGCCTCTCCCAATTCCGAGGTGTAAAACTTTAGTTATGAATTTTCCTTTGAAAGTGCCAATTGGAAGACCTAGTTATCTAAACTTCAAATGCATTGCTTGGCTTACCGACTTCAGGTGATCAAGGTTTCCTTGAGGGAGGACCTACAGAAGTGTAACCTCTCGCTTGAGCGATTACTTGCTCTTTTGACCTGGTGAGTGTTCCAACCTGTTTTCAAACTAGTTCTAACTTGTTTTCAAATGAAATGTTTTACTACTATTCTTTACAAATGAAATGTTTTCCTACTTTTGTGAGTATTTCAGACTATGTTTCAAACTATTTACAAATGAATGGATTTACTAGCGATTTCAAAGGAAATAATTTACTCGTGCTTGCCAAATGATTTATTAGTGTTTATAAGTGAAATAATTTACTATTGAAATGATTTCTAAGTAAAAACACCTTCAAGTGCGTGACTCACTTTGACTTGAAATGTGTTTTATCCATGATCTGATTTATGAACTTGGATGGCGAGCTTCGATAATTTGGCAGGTTGTCATGCGTATTATTTGATTTAAATTTGCAAATGTGATGTACCTGGCGATGTGATGTCGTTAAGTCCCTCGACTAGTCTACTTTGTTGGAGTCCCTCAAGTAGTTCACCGAAGTGATGTGAAAGTCCCCGACTAGTTTCAAGTAAAATAATGTGGCGTAAAATCCCCGACTAGTTTCAAGTGAAGTATTGTGACGTCGTTGGGCGAAATCCCTCGACTAGTATGCGATGTCGTAGGGTGAATACCCTCGACTAGTTTCAATGAAATAAAGTGACGTCGTAGGGTGAATACCCTCGACTAGTTTGTGATGTCTTGGACGAAGTCCCTTGACTAGTCTACTTTGATGGGCAATGTCCCTCGAGTAATTGTACGAATGATATCCACTAAAGTGTTTATTTACTTGATCTAAATTGTATATTTGAAATATGGTTTGAACTATTTTACGTGAATTGTAAGTGTTTTGGAACTTACTGGGCTTTTAGCTCACACTTTCCAAATTGTTTTCTTAACAGGGACTGAGAACCTAAGTGAAGGAGCCAACCTTTAGAGTTAGGATTGCTTTTGTGTTGGAATGACAAACTTGGAATGTGATTTTGAGAGCTTTTGTATTATGAGAATTTGAACATTTGATAAGTATTTTATGTAATTTGGGAATTTTAAGGATGGTGTAATGTATTTGTAAGTTATTGTTGAGTTTAGATTTGATATTTGAATGTTAGTCTAATGTTTTAGCGATATTTATGTGAGTGAATCCTGGCGAGAGCTAGGCAGGCGGTCCACAGATACCTTAGGGTACGCCTTCGGGAGAAGTGGGGCTGTCACACTGACAACCCCACTTTTTTCACACCTATACGACAAACAAAGAATATTTCTACCAAATATTTCACTTGTAACCTTGTATTTTATGTAGGTAAAAGTCTCTAATCTTCTTGAACTTATGGGTATTTATAGAATGTGACAAATGGCCTCAAGAACCTCTTCAACGGCCAAAAATATGTCTATTAGAAAAATAGCTGTTGGAGCTTCGGACGTCCGAACCTTTGCTCTACGTCCGAACCAACCATCCGACAGAAACAGTAGCCACTTGTTTTTCACTTTTAATTTATCGGATGGCCAATACTCGTACTCTGCGTCCGATAAGTGCTTGTTAACTATCGGACGTCTGATACTCGATTCCTTTGTGTCCGATAGTAGGCAACACTTCTTAATTCTTCTTGAATTGATTTCTTTTCTTCTCCAATGAATCAAGGACATGTTCTAACATAATTCTTACATAAAAACATTAGTCCAAATCATCATTTTGTTTTGTTATCATCAAAACCTAGGATCAAGTCCAACAATCTCCCCCTTTTTGATGGTGACAAACCAAATGATGATTTTGCAAGGGAAATGAGAGAAATTCCCCCTCAATAAGATTTAAAATGATTTAGAAAATCATTTAACATTTCTCCCCTTTTGTCATCAATCAAAAAGCATATTAACTCCCCCTTGATAAAAAAATTTCTCCTCCTCATTGGTTGTCTAAACTTTCAAAAATACATAAACTTACATCTTTCTTTATCATACTTCTCATGCTATCAATTCCAATAGTTATTTGGATCATCCATTGAGCACTTCTTAGATTAAATCTTCAAAATGTACCTAAGAATAAGAAATTTCATTTGGTACCCTTTCGTTATAGGGTCCTTAGGGTTTAATACAACATGATCTAATAATCCACATGGATTTCATGCATTTTCTTATATTTTTCTTCACATAACAATCGTTTTGCATATGTCCAAATTGGCAACAAAAATAATATATAATACTAGAATCATTCACAAAAGTAGGTTTAAGAAATCTAATTCCTCTTTTTCTAGAAATAATAAAATTATTTTTACCATGTAAAACATGTTTTTCTTTTCATTGTAAAACATTTTATTTCTCCTTTTGGAGAGAAGCATTTAAATCATCAATTCTTTTCTTTAAAATATTTTGTTCCTCCAACATATTTTCATATGTTTTATTTTCCAACTTCTTTTTAAAATCATTTTTGTAATCAAAACCAATTTTGTATTTTTTCAAATCATCATTGTCTTTTATCAAACTCTTATTTTCTTGAAAAAGTTTAGAATTGTCTTCTAATAAAGCATTTATTTTTATTTTCAAATCCTTGTTTTTGGCATAAGATTCTTTTAAACTTTTATGCATTTTAATCATAAGAACTTGCATATCATCATCATCATCATTTTCTTCATCACTGAGAGTGATTGGAGTTTACCTCATCATCTCCAAAGGCCATAAGTGCCATTTGAGTCGATTCTTCGTCTTCTTCCATTTCTTCATTCAAATTGCTTTCATTCCAAATAATTTTGAAATTCTTGAATTTTTGTCTTCTATCATTTCTTACTCTTCCTTCTCTAAAACTCCTTTTATTTAGATGGTTCTTCAATGTCCTTGCCATGTCATTTAACTCCACATCTTCATCATCTTCTTGTGAGCCTTGAGTGCTATACCTCTCTTGATCCTTACTTCCTCATCATCTTGTGTTTTTGATTTTAACTTCAACTCATAAGAGATTAGCGAATTCACAAGAGATTCAATAGACATTGATTTTAAATCCTTTGCCTTCTCTATAACGATAACTTTATTTTTCTATTCTTTTGGCAAGGCATTCAAAATTTTCCTATTTTTCTCACTTAAAGTGTATACCTTGTCAAGCAATTCAAGATTTTTAATAATATCATTGAATCTACAAAACATTTTATCAACATTCTCATGAGGATGCATTTTGAAAGACTCATATTGTGAGGGCCTCAAAATTCTATTTTTATTTCAAAATGTGTAATAATATTTATATTATGTTTATTCACTAAAATATTAGTGAATTTATACTTTGACTTATTATTTTCTATTTTAGAAAATTTTTTGAGAATTAATTGCCGATGTTTGGTTTCGGCCAATTTAAGTGTCGATTTTTATTTCGAGATGTGAATAGTAATTCTAAAATGAAATTGAGCATATGTAGAGATATTACAGAGATATATTTAAGGTAGGACAGTGTCAGAATGAGAAAAACCAGTAAAAGTTAGAGTGTCGCGTGTCGACGCCACAAAAAGTGGAGTTTGACCACTTTTCCCCAATTTAAGGGTAATCACACTTTATGTCTCCTTAAAATCTTGTTTCTTGCTTCCTTGCTTCCTCATTTTTCAGCCACACTTGAAACTTTAAGAGAGAGAGGGCAGCCAAGTAGAGAGAGAGAGAAATAGAGAAAGACCATATTTGCTTCCAACTTCATCTTCTTTCTCAATTCCTTGAAGCTTGAATGCTCCATTGAAGGCATTTCTCTTGTTCCTTCTTCTCCTAGTGGCTGCCGTGAGAAAGAGAGAGAGAGAGAGGAAAAGAGGTTCGAGATTGAGAGAGAGAAAGGAATAGGGAAGAAAACTCATCTTGTTGTCTATCTTGCTTGGCATCTTCTTGTTTGTGAAATTTGAGGAGGAAACCACCATCAAGCAAGCAAATCCTTGGCTAAGTTGGAAGTTCTTGAGGTTGCTAAACTTTGGGAGATCATCCTTGGGTAGAGCTTCACAAGATCCTACTTGATCTTGCTAGGTCTAACTAGATCTTGAGGTATAACGCTTAGATCCCTTAGTTTTAACTTTATTGGTGTTAGATCTTGTAGATCCATGGTTTATTTTTCTAGAAATGCTTATGTTTGGAACATTTGAGTTGGGCTCTTGAATTCCCAACTTAAGTAACTGACTTGAGGTGACTTTTAGGTAGCGGACTTGAGGACCTGATTGTGGTTGTGGTTGTTGTTTATAAGATGAGTTCATTTTGTGGTTAGAAAGTAAGAATGATGTTGAAAATTTTGAAAAAAATCAAGAGGGCTGGCCGAACCTTACTTGGAATGTTATGATGCTTGATTTCAAAATTTTATGATGTTTCTTGGCTAGTTTTTGCCTAAATAAACATGTATTATGTTCGTTTACGAGTATATGCTTAAATAGAGTTAAAATCTTGAAATTTAATGGTGAAAAGTTGAGTTTCACTAAATTTTTGGGTAAATGTGCTATTTTGGACAGATTTGAGGGGTTTGAAATGTTTTATCTATTTTTCATGAATTTTGTACATTGAGACTTGGTTAAAATTGTTCTAAACATGTGTTAAAATCTTAATTAAAGTTTAGTGTTGAGTTTAAACTCGAATGAGTGATTTTTGAGGTGAAAGACCTCACTTTATTTCCTTGTTCTAAAAATTTAGAAGTCGCGAGTATGGAGTACATCGATAGAGTATTTTGGTTGAATGATGTATCGATTTGAAAATGGAATCTTTTAAGATGATTTTTGACTTGAGTGAGTACTTTTCACTCGAGCAAAGTTAGAGGAATTTTGGGAAGAATTTTGATAAAACAAATGAATAAGCTATTTGAGTTTAGTTTCGCTATTTGTGGGGTGAAACTTATTTCTTCTTTTTACGTGTTTATAGGAAGTGTGAAAGTGTTTGAAACAGATCCAAACTTGGAGACTGAGCCTTGCTATTTTGGTGAGTTTCCATGCTTGTTACGTAATTATGTGAATTTGATTTGAATTGTGCTTGGTTAAGTGATTTGATGTGAAAATTTGGTTTATCAAACCATCAAATGGAGTAGTGTGTACTTTATCGCACTTACCTCTATTTGAATGGAAATAATTGTGAAAGTGTTTTGTAGTAACTTATATGCGTGTGAAATTTTAGGAATTTCTGCAACCTATCGGTAAGTCGTTCGACTCGAGCTGTAGGCTAGGCCTAGGCCGAGGAGAAAATGATGAGACATAGGGTTATTTATGTGATGTGATGTGTGCTCTGGACTTGGCGTATGGATTTGTCCCTTATAGAGAGCAATAAACAATTTATGTGACAATTTATGTGCTTGAAGTCGGCTCGGTGGGGTTTTGATGAGTTAGGGTAAGTGGAGGTCTACATAGTTTATATGTGTGAAAGTTGACGGAGTGTCAACTACATGGAACGTGATCAAACTTCGTAGATTTTGGCTCTTGAGAGCCCCCGTATCCTACTTTTGTGTTGTTAATTGCTTTCCTTATTTGTTTATTTCTAAATATGAATTTGAAGTGAAATATCATATGTGTTATGTGCTCGCATGTCTTTTGGAACTCACTGGGCTTTAGTTCATTCTTTTAAATTTGTTTTCCTTAGTAGGGAATGAGAACCCAAGTGAAGGCGCCAACCATTAGAACTAGGGTTTACTTTTGTTTCTGACTCGAGAGACTTGAACTATGAATTTGGAGTATTGTAATGTGAACTTTGAATTTATAATTAAGTACTTTATGTATTTTGGGATTTCAAGATTTGAGTAATGAATTTGTGAGTTGTCGTTTGGTTTAGATTTGTGATTTCATTTTGGTTTGATGAGTTAGTGATCGTGTGAGTGAGTCCTAAAAGTTTGGCAGGCGGTCCACTGATATCTTAGGGTACGCCCTAGGGAGAGGTGGGGCTGTCACACATATTGGACAACAAGTATAGATTTCTTTTACTCTTTAATATTGTCACTCCCTTCATAAATCTCTGTCAATTTATCCCATACCTCATTGGCCGATTTGCACTCTTTTACTCTAGTAGATTCATTTGCATCTAGGCCATTTTACAATACGTTCATGGCCTTGGCATTTAAAAAGAGATTGGTTCTATCTTGAGCACTCAATTCACTTCTAGTTTCTATTTTTACCGATTGTTTCATCTATAATGGTAACCTCATAAGGTCCTTCACTAACAATAAATCACAACTCTATGTCTATAGATTGCAAAAATATTTCCATTCTATCCTTCCAACTAACATAATTTATACCATTGAATATGAGAGGTCTAATGTGGATTGCCCCTCTTAAAACAACACATTATTGTTTGCTATCTTTACTTCTAAGCCGATCGAGCTTAATTTCTAGGAGACCAAATTTTGATACCAATTAAGAACTACTATTACAAGTGAGGCAACTTTCACCAAGATTTTACTCTTTCAATTGAATAACCACACAATACCCACTTTTTCCACAACAATACAACAAACAAAGAATATTTCTACCCAAATATTTCACTTACAAAATTGTATTTCATGTAGGCAAAAGTCTCTAATCTTCTTGAACTTGTGGGTATTTATAGAATGTGAGAAATGGCCTCAAGAATCTCTTTAACGGTAAAAAATATGGCTGTTAGAAAAATAGTTATTGGAGTTTCGGACGTCCAAATCTTTGCTTTGCGTCCGAACCAACCGTCAGAATCTTGGTGGGATTTGTTTCGTCTACTGTCGGATGTTCGAACCTTTGCTCTGCGTCTAAACCATTCGTTCGACAGAAACAGTAGCCACTTATTTTTCACTTTTAATTTATTGGACGGCCGATACTCGTACCCTGCATCCAATCCTTGCGTCCGATAAGTGCTCGTTAACTATCGGACGTCCGATACTCGATTCCTTTGCGTCCAATAGTAAGCAACACTTCTTAATTCTTCTTGAATTGATTTCTTTTCTTCTCCAATGAATCAAGGACCTGTTCCAACATAATTCTCACATAAAAACATTAGTCCAAATCATCATTTTGTTTTGTTATCATTAAAACTTAGGATCAATTCCAACAGTTTGTTTGCATCATACCTTGCTATTGGAGAGTTTTAAAGACTCGATCTATGACCTGTAGGTTCTTTATTTTTTTATCCATTTTATATGTGTTTACTTTCTTCATTGTAAGTATTATACGAATGCATCAATGTAGTGCCTCATATTCTAGATTTCTCAAAACTTTTAAGTGTCGGAGTGTGTGTACCTTGATGATGGCTTTAGGTAGGTGATATGAGAGTAAAAACATGTGAACTCTGTGTGTATGTCGACACTAGTTGGATGAGAGCAAGCTGGATTTGGACAACTAAGATAGTACAGATGTGAATTCGTTGTTGATAAGTGAAGTTCTCCTTTCACCCAAAAAGGCGATGTCTATACGTGTCGATAGCATTAGTGATTCAACGTTAGGATCAAATATGAAATAGTGAGTTGGAATTAAGCTAGGTATACATGCTCGGTGGTGGTCAGAATGTCATCTATTTGTCTCAGTTGTGTAGCATTTGGTGCTTGTATGACTTGATGAGCTTTGTCATATAGTCTTTCTTATATGACTATTTGTATGTAGGAGTTGTTGTTATTGAGCCTGTATTTTTTTGATGTTAAACATTTTTTTATTATATGTAAATAAAGTTGATTGTATAAATTGTCTAATACCATTGTCTTAGAGCTATAGCTTGTGGTATTTCTGGATTGTATAATATAATGATAGTTGCTCGAGTGCCAAGAGATATTACAACATTTTAAAAGATAATTAGATGTCAAGAATTTAGAACAGAATAGGTTCTACATAATAAACAGTTTGTTATTATAAAAGCATAAATAATTTTTTCTTACAATAAGTATATGTGTGACTGGTTGAGGAGATTGCTTACAGTGGTAAGAATTAACTTTTTGCCTAACAAGTAAAATGATAGGTTGTTGCAGTATCATGGCTCTGAGTTTATACACCTTCCATTGCTAGAAATTCTTCCCAAATAGCCATGATGTTAGAGAGATTGTAAAGTGTATCAATAATAATTGCTTAGACAAAAAAAAAAAAAAAAAGATGTAGTATAGGAAGTACTCTTCCTTGATAAAAACAAATTCCTGGATTGCCACGTGAGATTTTCCTCGAGGCATCATTCGACAGGGAATTGCATGGACTGCTGCATAGAGGATGTCTATTGTAACACAGTGTAGCTAGATGCACATAAATAGAGTAATGCGAAGGAATGCATTGTTAATACTATTGTAAATAGAGTGAGGGTATATTTATTCTAGTACCGTCATCACCAATAAAATGATGACGTTGTGCAGATGGCATGAATTTATAGATATTGTCACATGGTAGTGTATCTGCTAGTGTCACTGGTCAGATGAAGGTCCTTTTGGAAATAGCTAACTGATATGGTGACGATCCAAGATAAAACGGATTGTTAATTTTTGTTGTCCATACATTTCCTATATAGTAAGTAGAATATGATTGTAAGATGGGTTCTATATCTTCAATGTCTCAGTCAAAAATAGTGCCTTGGGTACTATTACCCTGTGGTAAGATAGAAAAGAATCATGCATTAGCAGATAGTGAAGATACAAAACTTGTTGATCAGATATGTATTGAAGGATGAGGTTAATTTTTTCATGATAGAAATCACTTACCATTGTATTTTGGGACACCAACTTTTGATATGGTTTGCCATCATTCTTACTATAATGAATTGGCTTTTTCTCTATAACAAGAAATCTTCCAAACTATTTTGGATTGGCATCAATTATTTTCGAAATCAAAACACATTTACCTTTCATTCTAGCACTGGTTTAGCATATGGAGATATATTAGGTATTATGATTTGTTGGATAAGGTATTGCAAGAATCTCAACATGATTGATTACCTCATAGTTGCTATAGCTTCAGTAATTCAACACACTTATGTGTAGCTAGTTGATTTTGCGACACCTGCAAAATTAGGACGTAAATATTAATGTTAAGTATAGACATATACAAATAAGAATAAAGAAGTTTGCCTAGCTTATGCAATTAGTAGCACTCATGTTGACTATAGTTTTGGTCTTTTGCATTTGCTGGTGGTTGAGTCATGCCTTGGAAAATTAAGGTATATGTTGAAGTGTCTAGTATCTACAATGGGATTTATAGATATATTTTTTGACATTAATAAGTAGATTGTTTGCAGTAATGGAACTAAAAATATGAAGATGCAATTGTGTAGCTTGTATAAAAAGAATATTCTAGGAAAAAATGTTAAAAGCAAAGAAATATATACAATTATTTCTCTTTAAGATTAGTGAAAGGTCATATCATGTTGGTATATTCATTTAATGTAAGTATATCGTGAGAAAAACATTAGTAAAATAATAGCAATTGTATGAAAGCTGATCATTTTAGGTTGATAGAAAACTTACCTTGCAGTGGTGAACTAATGATAGACTCGTGCATATTGGTAGCTGTTAGAATTGCTATTTTGTGGTTTAACAAGAACGTGCTTTTATGCATGAAATGAATGGTAATGCATAGGCTGCAATGGCACGAGTTGTAAAGAAGATTGTGATTACTCCAACATATTTGATTTTGAGTGAGTCACTGGCATGCATGAATGTAGTACGAGAAGAAAGTGGCAGAAAATGTTGGAAATGAATCAAATATGATTAATCCAGATTTTTATAAGTAGTGATCATTACTTTTGATTTACTGCTTTCTGCTTTAGTTTTGTATTTGGGAATTCTTTTTTTATTTGCTTCTTACTGTATTAGTTGCCATTTTTTGGCATTTAATGTTAGATGGGTTAATTGTTTTAACTAAAGTATTCTTGTAATCTTTGGCTAATAGTGCATTTTGTTTCGAAGTTAAAGTGTGATTGATCGAATATTGCATTTGATTAAGGTGAGGAATGTTGCTAATATTATTGCTACAAGATGGCTCTTTTACATATTTATGCAACATAGTAATATTTATTTGGCAAATTATTACTTATACATTTGGAAAAAAAAAAGTCTAAGAAATTGATTTTTTTTTTAAAACTCGGATAAGCTAAGAGAGGAATATCTAATTAGAATGGGTAAGTAATTTAGGTTTGTTTACTGCCTTCGCTAATCATATTTTTTGTATTTAACTAGTTGTATATAAATAATCTGATTTAGAAGTGGCGGTGACTTTGGTTGGAATTCAGAGAAATTAAGGATTACTCAACTGGATGAGAAGTATTAAAACCTATCTAGAATCGATACTTGACCATCTTCTTTCTTATTTTCTTTGTTTTTCCTTTTGTCTTCATCGATTTTCCATTCGGTTGTCTCACATGGAGTTGAATCATGGTCTGTTACCTTGATTGTAATCTCGATTTGTATTCAATGCATAGAATGATGGTGATAGGCATCGATACATTGGATTCGTCTTTTGCTTGTCGTCTAAGAGGTTGTTTGGTAACATTCCACTTGGATAACTGCCTATGTGGCCAAATGAAAATTTCTTTCTGTATAACCAAGCATTGGAAATGCATCTTTTAAGAATGTTAGTGATTTTATAAAAATATGGTATCTGTTTTGGCCATGATAAGCAATGCTGCTCCTTGTTGGATAGCTAACTTAAATCAAAGAATACAATTTGAAGAATTATGGAGAAAAGTTCGGAGGATTTTGTCATATTAACATTTTTTTTCCTATATAAACACGGAGAGCTATTTTGATAAATATAATCAAAGAAATATGAAGCAAAAAAGTTTGCTATATTGTGTTGTTGATATTAATATATTTTCTTACATAAACATTAGAAAAAACATACACGTGATAATGTTCGAAATAGATAGTTTCTTCTGCTTGTTCTTTCTTTCCTACTTGAGTTCTAAAAGTCTTAAAGGGCAGCTTTCTGGAAAAGTATTATTTGTGTTGTAGGTTATATTCCAGTTGCATTGGTATTTTCTAAGAGATGCAAAAATACATGACTAAAGGGTCATTATTTTCCTTACTGGAGGTAAAAGTGATATTGTAATTGTATCTTTAAACTTTGGCGTGATTTCACCACTTGAAGTGTAGCGTTTAATATTGGGGATTGCAAAATATTTCACTATTACAAAGTTTAGCAAATCGAACATGGAAGTTAATCAGATGTGTGGTTACCTTTTATCATCTCTTAAACCATTGAGAAGGTCAAACGCTTTTAAAATATGTCTAAGGAGTATGGAACTTAATTCAATAACAAACAAGCCACAAGCATGAAAGATAAACGGCACACAAGATTTAATGTGGTTTGACTCCATTATAGAATCTATATCCACGGAGAGAATCCATTCTTTACTATGAGAGAAAAATTCCATACAAGAATACAAATTGAGAACATGCCCAACCCTTATATAATTTCTCTCACCTTCTAAGAACTCTCTCACTTCATGTATAAGGTTACATGTCGCCCCTTGTATACCACTTTGTAGTATATCGAAACCCACCTATTTATAGACCACATTACTTGGCCAACACCCAAGTAATATCAGGAAATAACTGCTAATTCCTAATTCTATACAAAATAGGAAATAACTTGGTTACTACTCCAAGTAATTAAACCAATTAGGAAACTAGTTACTTTACACACAAAACAAGAAACATGCCTAAAAGAAATTAATCCAATTTCCTAACAGATCTCCACCTTGGTGAATATTTCTTTTAGCAAGTATTTGTCTTCAACTACCATATAATATGGTACCAAACTACATACTCGAATCAATATAGCTCCGATAGCGATTGATTCAATCGGCAAATGAACATGTATAGTTGCCCGAAGTCTAACCTGCAGTTGACTCACAAGAAGACGTCTCAATTCACCATCTCTCGTTGCAAGATTTCTTCTCACCATCACTTGCAATTTAGGATCCCCTTCCCTATCTGTATCTATTGAGGTGACCAAGTGGAATCATCATACTTCTCCTAACCCTTAGGATTGTCTTGCGACGTGTGGTTTCCAAGACTCCACCTACAATGAAACTCTCATAGCCATCAGAGTCTCCTAGCGCATGGAAATTGGATTCCTTTGTTTCTTTAAAACCTATGCCACACAATCTATAATAGCATAATGCAAATCTAAAAACCATCGGGATGAAATATCAACCACTAAAGTTGTAAGAAATTCTCCACTGGTTCACATCCAAAATCGACATTGGACTCTAGCTTTCCTTGACCCTTGAATCAACTGCCTAGATTCACTGTAAAACTCCATGCTTTCCAACTTCTTATCCTTCACCTTCAATGCTTCTTGCCAAGTCATTGAAACAAGGATATCACCTGTTAAATTATTGAATTGGTAATGGCCATTAACCCACTTGATCTCAGTAGTCAACTAGGACCCAACCACGAACCCCCCTCTAATACCGGTTTATTGGGATCGGGGGAATGCACTTTGTTGAGAAATCAAGTACACAACAATTCAATAACAGATAAGCCACAAGCATGAAAGATAAATGACACACAAGATTTAATAAGATTCAACTCCACCATTGAGTCTACAGCCACGGAGAGAAAATTCATTCTTTATGATGAGAGAAAAACCCCATACAAGAATACAAATTGAGATCATGCCCAACCCTTATATAATATCTCTCACCTCCTAAGAACTCTCTCTCATCCCATGTACAAGGTTACATTTTGCCCCTTGTATGCCATTGGTAGTATGCCGAATCTTACCTATTTATGGACCACGTTACTTGGCCAATACCCAAGTAATAATAGGAAATAACTATTAATTCCTAATTCTATATAGAATAAGAAATAACTTGCCTACTACGCCAAGTAACTAAACCAATTAGGAAACTAGTTACTTTACACACAAAACAAGAAAATTGGTTAACTTATTGTTAAGTGGAAACAAACCTCGTAGTTTTAAAAAGTAGATCAACTATTTTCTAGGTGAAAATATGTTATGGTATGTTGACGAAAATGAGTTAATAGAATCTCCTAGGTTTTTGCAATAATAATAACACATAAAAAACAAGAAATAGAAGGTTAATAGGAATTCATGTCCTTCATTTTAGAGAAAAAAAAAGAAAAGGAATCCTTTGTTAATTCCTACTCACTCGATGGTGTAGTGGCTGTGATGATTAGCTATAAAATTAGGATGTATTATCAACTGAGTACGATAGATTTGTCAAGGGTTATAAAATGTTCTAAACTATAGCATGGTAAAGTCACTATGTATTATGCATGCGATTGTCTTTTAAATCTAGATTGTTATTGCTTTGATTCAAAGAGAAAAAAGGGCAATCATTATTAGTAGAAGATCACAATTTCAAAAGGATATTTGGCTGCAAAGAAGAGAGAATTTCATTATCACATAATTTCATTTCATTTGCTGTAATAAACATCTTTTTTATTATAGTAAAATTTAGTCAGAGTTGTCTGTTTGATTTGGGATTTTGTTGTTCTGATGCGAAGAGAAAAAGGGACAACTTTTATGTGTACAAAATGATAACTTCAAAGAGGTGTTTAGCTATAACTAAGGGTAAAATTCTAGGTTAACGGTGCAATGCAGTAGTCTGTCAATTCATTGAGGAGTTATATGTAATGGACCGCAAGAAAAAGGTTGCAATACTTCATTAAAATCACTAAAAACAGTAATTCAATTCTTCCCATAACTTTTTTCCAGGACTCCTTTTATCAATTCAGTTTTCTTTTAGTATATGATTGTTGTGAGGCCCCATACCGTCAATTTAAATTATAAATTGTAAAATTCCATATTTTCATAAAATTATTTTAGTTTGAATTATTTGATTTTCTTATGTTAGTTACATCGGCACGAAAAGCTTTAAAATGCATGGTGCACGTTTAAATTATGTCCTTGATTGAATTATGTGAATGTTTAAATTTCAGACTCGAGTTTAGGGTCGACCACTAGATATAAGTTTTGAATGTTAGAATATTTATTTGAAGTATATAAATGAGAGAAACCGGAGTCGTAGTGTCGCGTTGCGTGAATTTACCTTGACGTGACAAAAAGAGGCTTTATGTCAAATCGAGTAATTTCTTTCATTTCTTGAATTTCCCATAAAGCCTCAAAAGTCAAACAAACAACTCATTCTCCTCTTCATCTTCTTCCTTTGGCCGACCACTCCTCCTCCCTTTCTCCTCCATTTCATCATCAAGAATCACCAACCAAAACCTTCATTGAAAGCCCACAAAAAACTTGAAGATCTTGCTAGTTCTCTTGGAGATTTCGGACTAGCTTGGAGGAGAGGAGAAACCGGTTGTTGAGCTTGAGGATTGATGGTTTTTGTGAGCTATTTTCATCCACCATTAATCAAGCTTCTTGTTGGAGTTGGGGATAAGCTTTCTAGACACCAAAATCTTGTTCAATTGGTTCATTTCCTTTGTTAAGAGAGCTTGTAGCTCTTTGTGATGGATTTTTGTTGTTGTTCGATGAAAGTGGCCTCTATGAAATCCCACCATGTATGAACTTGGGGTTGTTGATGACTTAATGTGTGTGTGAGGTGTTTTATGTGAAGTTTTGTTGGCAAAAATGAGAGAGGCAAAGGAAAGAGAGGAACCGAGAGAGAGAGCTTGAAGCCAGTTTTCTTGCAGCTTCAATTCTTCAATTTTTAGCTCAATGATTCCATGTATCACTTGCTAATTTTTGATGTTCACATGATGGCCTAAGTATGTGAGAAATTTCATGTCAAAATAGCTTTGTTTGATGTTGCAAAATGTTTGAGAAAGAAAGCTTAGAAATCTGGAATTTTCGTGCGGCAGGGTTGGTGAAGCAGCCTTGTTAAAACTGTTGTAACTTGGTGTAGGAAGATCCGAATTGAGTTACATTTGTTGCATTTGAAACTAGAATCCAAGATCTTTTAGTGGTATAAATTTCAAGAGCTATTTCTGTTTCTGCGAATTTTGGTGAATTTTCAAAATTTGACTGAAAATCAAGACTGCTATGTTCTTTTTTTACTGTAGCTACGACTTTAAACTACAATTTGACTGGTTTTCGATTTGAATCTTGTATAAGTGTCTTCTCAAGAGTTTTAGTTCACTAAGTTCATTTTCCAACGGTATAAGATTCGTAATTTTTGGACTTAAAGAACTCAAGTTATGATTTTTCAAAGAATGCTGCACAAAACTGGAGGAATTTTACCTCTTTGCACTTTGCGAATTACTGCTCTGTTTTTGAAGCATTTTGATTCAAATTTCTGCTACCATTTTGCTTCCATTTGATAAAGGAATGCTTCTATAGATTTTGTGTGAAAATTTGAGTGATTTGGGGCTGATTTAGTTGAACAAAATGTTTGCAAATCAAAGAAGGAAAAATCTGGCAGCTTAGTTCCAAGATTTTTCACAAACTTTGGCCATCTAAAAAGTTACCTTTCTGTGTGAGTTTTTGGCTCAAATTTGGTACACAAGTAGTTCACCTAGTGAGGTTTGAGTGTACAAAATTTGGTGATTTTACAGTGGCATTTAGATGCCCAAATGTTGTCTCAAAATTAGCTCCTCAAATCTGGAAATTTGACCGTCAGTCATGGTGAACCCCTGTACTACTATTGGCTGTAATTCCTTACTCAGGATTCGAAATTGAGCGCCGTCAGTGGCATTTGAAACTAGACTTTACAATATTTCTAATGGTATAAGGCTCGCATGCTAGTTCTTTCCCTATCAACACCAGTGAAGCCACAAAAATGGCTGAATTCCCAGCCTGATTTCCTGTTTTCACCCTCTGCTGGATTTTCCAGCTCATTTTAGTCCATCTTGCTCAATGAATCTTCGAGCGATGTCTTCTAGTGATTTTTAGTATATTGAATCTGGTTTTCGTAACTTTAAGCCTTGTTCAATTCCAACATATATTGAGTGAGTTATGGCCTGAGAAAGAAGTTGATTGAGCTATTTTGGTGAATTTGGATAGTTAGGTTAAATTTAGAGTTTTAGCCGTTTGGATTGAAAGTGATAGTTCCGCTTTGTCTCAGGTGACCAAAAGGTTGCGGGACTTGATCCGACTACTAAAGTTTAACCTTCTTACTTGCTCGCTTGTTTAACTAAATCACCGGTGAGTGTTCCTTGCATGTTTGTGAATAAATTGCTCGAGTGTAAAATACATTATGATGAATTGCTCATTTGACATGTTAGATGCCTTTTAATGCTTTTCAATGATTATGCTAAAGGTGAGTGTATACTTTATCGCACTCGACCTAACTCTCATTATACTGGTCAACTGTTTATTATTCCACTGTTTGTATATTATTTGTGCATGACTGTAGGCCATGTGTACTTTAACACATTGGCTGAACAAGGCCTTTTCTCCTTCGTTATCTACCTATTCGAGCCAGAAGTAGATTCGGTTGGGTAGGTTGGTAACTTAGGGCACTGTACAGTATACGCGAGTATTACCAGTGGTAGTTATAAGGAGGAGTAGGGGGTCGAATGATGGACAAAACGGACTGTAACTGCTTCCAGTGAACCTTGTATCATTTCACTGAGTGTTTTCTCAATTTATGTGTTTTATAAATTTTATACTTCCAAACTGAATTATATTGATCTATTGAGTGCTTAACTGATATATATTGCTCCACTGTTACAATGAGATTGCATGTTATTATTATCGCTCACTGGGCTTTTAGCTCATTCCTTCCAACTTTGTTTTTCCTTAGCAGGGTTTGAGAACGAGAGCCTCCAAGGATTGCACTAGGTTGTTTGTTTAGAGACTTTAAGCTGGTATTTTGATGTAATTCTTGTATTTTTGGAGTGTCCTTAAGAAATTCCGAATAGATGAACTTTTGTGATTGTAATTGTAATGTGGAAGGTTGTGATTTTCTAATGAAGTTTAAGGTTTAAACGTTTTGTTAGACTAATGGATATTAAGGTCATCTTGCTATGCGAAGTATTTGCCCGCTAATGAATCGTGGATTGTAGTGAGTCCCGGCGAGAGTTGGGCAGTCGGCCCGTTAAGACCCTAGGGTTCGCCCTAGGGAGAGGTGGGGTGTCACAATTGTACCGTTCTTGTTTGTCCTAATCATGTCAATTCTCTATTGCTTGGACTGGCTGTCCTTTTGTCTTGCACTTTTCCTAACTGGGATAAATGCAATTTTAGTTTGCGTCTGGCCCTACTAGCAAAATTGGTTCTAGATATGATCATAATTTGGTTTAAAAAATTTTTAATTTTAGACAAAGAAGCAGAATTAGTGAAATTCTTAATAATAAAGCACATAAAATATAAAATAAACATTAACTAGTTAATATTATGCTTATTGTATGCATGTAATTAATGATCAATTAGTTTTTAATTCTAAAGCAATCATGTCCTACGTCACTTGTTTAACTTGTTGAAATGATATTGTTGTATAATCCCATCTAGTATTGTGTCAACTTAATTATATTTAAGCATTTTAATAGGATTAACTTGAGAATGAGTGCTACACACATTATATAACTAGTTTTTCTGACTTCTAATACTTAAGTTTCCTCAAAAGTTAATATGGTGAGTGAAAAAGCAATTTATATCCTTTTTTATGTTTCCTCGATTCTAACTTTTCAAAGTTATGTAAGTTTCTCTTGTATTTCTTTAATCTTTGTAATTTACTTTTCTAATATTTCATTTGTCCTTTTCCGTTCATTATCTATTTCCCCGTCTTATGCGCTGAAAAAAATCAAATGTGTTTAAAATACATTAAAGGAATTTAGTATAGGTTGTTTCAAGGTAGAAAATAGAACTCTTAGTATCCAAAAGTAAATCGATTCTTATTGTTTCTATTTCAAGAGAAAAAGGGGCTCAGCTTATTCATGAATGATGATAACTTCAAAGGGATAATTAGCTATAAACAAGGGTGAAATTCATTAATATAATATTTTATTTAATTTGTTGTGATGGACATCCTCTTAGTTATGGTTAAGTTTAGTCAGAGTTGTAAGTTTGATGTGAAATCTCGTTGGTTTTTTTTAAGGAGACAATGATAGCTCTCACTCATAAAAATGACAATTTAAAAGGATATTTAGCTATGAATAATGATGAAATTTATTAATATAGATTTTAATTTAATTAGCTTTTGTGAACATTTTTGTCGGGCATAATAAAATTTGGCAAGAGGTTGAAATTGTATTTAGTATTACCAGGACAGATTAGTAGTGGAAATTAAAAGAAAGGGGTACATAACAGAGAGTTTGCTCGTACACATGCAAGTACCTACAAACCTGTGGTAATGCTTGGTGAAACCCAATGATGTCTAGTCCTCTTAGCTTTAATTATTAATCATTAAGCAGGAATTGCATGTGTTTTAACATCAGGAGTTAGGAATAGAATGCATGTGATAATTAAAAATGGGATTTAATGATCAAGAAGTGTTGGGAGGAACGAATGTGCAAACAAGTGGTATGATCAAAGTGCTATAGATTTGTGTGTAAGATGTGAACATGATCAAGAAGTGTTGGGAGGAATGAATGCTCAAACAAGTGGTATGATCAAAGTAGTATGGATTTATCTGCAAGATGTGAACAGGTATGTGTCAATTTAGAAAGCATATAGAATGTGATAGTTGACTTACGTGTCAACACAGGTTAAGTAAAATTCATGGTAGCATTAGTTTTTGGATAAGTATTACTATGAATAGTGATTGCTTACATGTGTCCTTGTTGTTTGGATATAGCGATCTCTGTATAAAATAGTAGTAGTTAGCCAGTAGTCACATAAGGCATCCATTATCAGGTGCTTTAATAAGGTATAAGTAAGATGTTTTATTATTAGAATACAGTGTATTATTTTTGGTTAAAGTTTGTTTTATCGATGAACAATGCTTTTATGCGTGGGTTAGAGAAAGTTGTTCTCTCCTTTTTTTTTTTTTTTTCCTCTCATTTTGATTATATTGTATTGAAGTGCTATTAAACTGTGTATTGGCTTTACTTTTGTTTGCTTGGGGAACATATATGGAAGAGAGTGTAGTTGCTTTGATTGATCTAAATGAATATAATATAAACTGGACTGACTGTTGGTAAGGGCAGAAAAGTCGTGCATTCATCATGCAAGGCATTCCAAACTATCGTATCAATGTTTTGTTCTAACTGATGCTTATGTGAGTCTAATATTATAAAAGGGAAGTTAATTACTTCTTTCAAAAAGCATTAATGAATTAAAATATATAATTTTCTTTGCAAAATATAAATCAAGATGCAGCTAACCTTGTGTCATACATATTCCCAGGGAGGTACCATTCAAGGTATTCACATGACATACAGTTATCAATCAGTTACTTCAACTGCAAAGAACCTACCAAATTCAGAATGCTCTAATTCGCCAAATTAGGCATTTGGATTTTCAAGTTCGCTCTATCCCTTATCAAATGGTTTTCAAAAGAGTAACTGACATACAACCTGTTGGGGTTGCTTCTACGCTACAAATGCATAACTATTACAATTTCATCAATGTCACAGATCTTGAAGCTGCTAGAGATCAAATTGGTATGAATAATTGTAAGAATCTCTTAAATTTTAATATATGAGTTTTTTCTGCTTTATAATACCAGTGAATAATAATAAAGTATCATTTCTTTTCTATAATAGATATTTTATATATCGCGGTTTGCGCTTTTCCATAGCAGATAGTTATCATAAATGGTATAGATGTTAAAGTTCAACAATTTATAGTCATTAGCCCTGAGTATGCAGATTCTTCTCCTAATTTTGAGAATATTCATTACTAATGTAGTCGCCTTACTTTTTAACAAAAGTTAGTTGTGGACAATGCTTACACTTTTATTCTTTTCCTTCTCCTTTTCTTTGAAATAAATTATGAAGGATGTTTCGATTCATGCTGTCTATGTGGAATAAGTTTGTGAGGGCAGAAGCAGAACACTTGTTAGGGATTCTACACCTTAGATCGAAAATTATTATCGCAAGGCCAAAGATAAGTGTATTTGATGGTAAGTACAAGCAATCACTCTTTTTCTTTGTTAAGCATGTATATTTAACATGCATTTTAAAAAAATCATTATACCTAGCGTAGTTTTTATTCTAGATATATGAAGTGCACTTTATATTTATGTATACCGCATATTGTAATAGATATTTCTATATGTACAGAGGTAAGAACGATTATAATGTTTCATCCATGGATATCTCAAGCGAATGCAATCATAGGATGGCATGATAATATTTATAAATTTGATTGCTTAACCTACACACACACACATAATCTTAAGAGTAGATATAGGTTATATATATATATATATATATATATATATATATATCGTGCTATTGGAGGTGGATTAAAAAATTCAAAATAGGTCTTTATGCATGCTAGCCATCTGTTGTGGTCAATGTTTAAATATTTGTATCTTGCTATTCTCTTTCCTCAAGTTAGGTGGTCATTAATAACTCAAGCGATTTCCGATACTTTTAGATACAACATATGCTACATTTTTTTTTATTAATTCATACGTCTGGAGTTGTCTAGTCTGTCTTAGTAGAACTATGTATAACCGTCGGCCATAGCCATAAGATGTGCAGATTCTTTGTTCGAATTGTGATATCTATGAGCAAGGGTAATAACTTGCAGCAGTTTGGGTGTAAAAAGTCATCAAAATCTGAATATTGCTTCCTATCCTTCCTTTTTTATCTTACCTCTCTTTTGTGTTCTTGTCCGACTGTTATTCGTTGCCTTTTTTTTTGGTGTAACGCATGTATTAGCATTTTATTTTGTTTTCTCTCTTTTTTTTTTCATTCTGTAGATTTGCTTAAGTTGCGAGGCCTATAAACAAAAGTTAGAGCTCATAGTAGCTTGAGTCTAAAGAGATCGTTAGAATACTGTTTCTTTTTCATTTTTCCCCCTTTTGCCTTCCTTTTCTCTCTCTAGTTTTTTCATGTTTACCTTTTTTGCTCATTGTTTTTTTTTTTTTTCATTCAATGCATGTATTAACTTTTTTTCTCTGATTTTTTTCTCTTGCAGAGTAATGATTGTATAAATCAAATGGATGATAATCAAATGATATTCATCAACAGATTCAATGCCTACATGGAGTGATGGATTTGTCAACTGGTTGTTGTAGAACAAAGTTTTTCCCTCCCACTTCAAATAGCCATGGTTTGTATCAATAAGTTATCTTTGCTGATAACTCGAGAAGAAAAAAACATTGTTGTAATAGTAAGTGTTAGTTTATCAATTCACGTATATGCTTTAAATGACTTTTTTTTTTCAAGTCAATCATAGGGAGAAAGCATTAGAGGAATAGTTTATTTAGATAGCGTATCTCCAGTTACTGATCTTGTTTAGTTGAATACAACTTACTATGTCTAGGTTTGCGCAACGGATCTTCTGTCCCACTTCCTGTACCACTCTCTATCCCACCTTTTATTATACTCTTATTTCTCTTTCACAAACATTATATTTTAATTTTTTTTGGTTTCCTTGCTATCAAATAACTCCTAACACAATAAAAAATAAATATAGCAATTTCACAAAAAGCATATATAATAGAAAATTCAAAAATATATAAGAAAACTCATAAAAATCTTATTTTTTTTTTGTGTATTTTGAATTTTTGAGTTTGTTAAAGTTTGTGTATTGGTGTATTCTCCTTCATTTGACAGTAAGGAAACAAAAAAGAACTAAAATATGATATTTATGAAGGAGAAATAGCAATATAATAAAAGGTGGGACAGAGAGTGGCACAGGAAGTGGGACAAAAGATCTGTTGCGCTAAGCTTGACAAATAAGTAACAGGCATTTACAAATTGGCTTGATTCCTTATGAATTAATATTAATGAAGGGTACTTTTATTCAACCTGCTTGGGGTCTTCACTAGTTTTTGATCTGCAGTTACTATCAATTTACTTGTTTTGGTGATTTAGAGTCTGCTGTAGCAATTGCTAGTTATTGAATAAGTATGTTTATGCATTTCTTGTTTAATTTACGTATGCGAATATGCATTGTAATTAAACTTTGTTTGTGTTTCTTGATTTTCTTTCTTTTTCTTTTTTTAAATGTAATTGGAGTGGTTCTTAAAGGTGTTGTACATCAAAGATTGATGACCGGAGAAAGAAGCAGACATTTTTTGGACATTTTTTGGAAGAGTAAATATTGCCTATACTAACAATGTGTACACTATCATCGTTGAATCCATAACACATGTGCAAAAGTTAGATTTCAAATTCAAAATTTGCATAGTTGTCATTCATCTAATAGTGAAAGTGTATACGCCGTCAGTGTAGAAAAAATTAATTCATTTCAGAATTCATTATTATGAATGACGAGTATGCTTACATAGGCCAAGGTACATGGTTTTATACCTTATGATGATATTTTTCTTTTACTCTAGACATTCTTGCTTATTTCAAAATAAGGCTAATATATTTTCTAATGCGCGAAGACTATTTTCAATATGAAGATGCGCACCTTATGAGAATCGCTAATCAATTGCCGATTATTTTGATTTGTGGGTCTAGAATCGTGAATGAGAACGCTAAATATATTTTCGTGTCTATGATATAATTTATGCATCTTTTGCTCTTCAATTTTATTAATTCTTGAGTTATTTTTGGGTAGGGGTTTTACTTATGACTCAACCTGTGACAGCCCCACCTCCCCCTCAGGCGAACCAAAGGGTTCGGCCGCTTGCCTAACTCTCGTCAGGACTCACTCACAAAATGATTACTAATACATCAAACTAATGTACAATCATAAATCTAAACCAAACGATAACTCACAAATACCTTACCCAAACCTTACAATCCCAAAATACATAAAGTACTTAATCATACATTTAAAGTCTCGTAATACAAAAACCCTCAAATTCATAAATTCGAGTTTCACAAACCAGCTACAAAAGTGAACCCTAATTCTAATGGTTGGCGCCTTCACTTGAGTTCTCAGTCCCTGCTAAGGAAAACAAATTTGAAAGAATGAGCTAAAAGCCCAGTGAGTTCCAAAAGGGCATGCAAAGCACATAACACATATGATATTTCACTTCAAATTCAAATTTAGAATAAACAAATAAGGAAAGCCATTAAAAACACAAAGGTAGGATATGAGGGCTCTCAGAAGCCAAGATCCATGAACCTCGATCACGTTCCAAGTAGTTGACACTCCGTCAACTTTTACAAGTATGAACCATGTAGACCTCCACTTCTCCTTACTCCACCAAACCCCCATCGGGCCCGACTCCAAGCACATACACATAAATTGTCACATAAATTGTTTATTGCTCTCCATAATGGACAAGTCCTTACGCCAAATCCAGAGCACACATTACATCACATAATAACCCTATGGCTTGTCCCTTTCTCCCCGGCCTAGGATTAGTCTACAGCTCGAGTCGAACAACTTGCCGATAGGTCTCAGGAATTCCCAAAATTTTCATACGCACATAAGTCACTACAAAACATTTGCACAATTATTTCCATTCAAATAGATGTAAGTGTGATAAAATACACACTACCCCATTTAACGGTTAGATAAACCAAGTTTTCACATCAAATCACATAACCAAGTACAATTCAGATCAACTTCACTTAATCACATAACAAGCATGGAAACTCACCAAAATAGCAAGGTTCGGATTCCAAATTTTGCTTTGTTTCTAAGCCTTCCACACTTCCTATAATCAAATAAAAGGAAGAAATAAGTTTCGCCTCACAATTAGCGAAACTAACTCAAATAACTTATTCTTTTATTTTATCAAAATTCTTCACAAAATTCCTTCTAAATTTGCTTGAATGAAAAGTAGTCACTCGAGTCGAAAATCATCTTATCAGGTTCCATTTTCAAATTAACACATCAATTAAGCAAAATTACTCTATTGATGTACTTCTTTCACGCGACTTCTGAACTTTTAGTACAACGAAATAAAGTGAGGTATTTCACCTCAAAATTCATCCATTTAAATTTAAATCCAACACTAAAGCTTTAGTCAAGGTTTTTAGCACATATTTAAGATACCATTCATCAAATCTCAATGTACAAAAATTCATAGAAATAGATAAAATATTTCTAAACCCTCAAATCTGTCCATGTAACACTTTTACCCCAAAAACTAGTGAAACCTCATCTTTTCACCATTAAAGTTCAAGATTTTAACTCAAGTCAAGCATATACTCATAAATAACATAATACATATTTATTTAGGCAAAAATCTAGCCAAGAAACATCATAAAATTTTGAAATCAAAGGTCAAAATTTCCAAGCATAGGTTCGGCCAGCCCTAGTCACCTTTATTCAAAATTTTCAACAACAATCCTAATTTCTAACCATAAAACAATCTCATCTCATAATCGACAATCACAACCACATTCAAGTCCTCAAATCGGCTACCTAAATGTCACCTCAAATCCGCTACCTAAGTTGGGAATTCAAGAGCCCAACTCAAATATTCCAATCATAAGCATTTCTAGCAAAATAAACCATAGATCTAACAGATCTAACATTGTTAAGGTTAAAGCTAAGAGTTTTAAGTGCTATACCTCAAGATCTATTCAGATCTAGCAAGATCAAGGAAGATCTAACGTAGTTCCACCCACAGAGGATGTTCTAAGTTTTGACACCTCGAGATCCTTCAAATTTTCCAAGGATTTGCTTGCTTTTCTCCTCAAAATTCAAGAACAACAAGATGACAAGCACAAGGAAGCTTTCTACCCTCTTCTTTTCTCTCTCTAAATTTCGGACCACCCTCTCTCTCTCTCTCTCACGGCAGCCCAAGGAAGAAGATGAAACAAGATCAAAGCTTTCAATGAAGTCTTGAAACTTCAAGAAATGGAAGATAAAGAAGATGAAGAAGAGAAATCTCTCAAACTCTCTCTCTTTTCTCTCTCTATGCTCTCGGCTCTCTCTCTCCTTTTGGCTCAAGTGTGGCTGAAATAATAAGGGAGCAAGGAAGCAAGAAAGGTGGCTTTTAAGGGACAAAAGTGTGGTTTTCCTTATTTTAGGGAAAACTGGTCAAACGACCACTTTTTGTCACGTCGCCTGCGACACTCTAACTTTTACTGGTTTTTCTCATTTCGAGACTGTTCAACCTTAAATATATCTCTGTAATACCTTTATATATGCTTGGTTTCATCTTAAAGTTACTATTCACGTCTCAGATCAAAAATCGACACTTAAACTGGTTGAAACCAAACACCGGCAAATAAATTTCGAAAAATCTCTAAATCTCTAAATAATAATTCAAAGTATAAATTCACTAATATTTTAGTGAATAATCATAATATAAATATTATTATACATTTTAAAATAAAATTAGAATTTTGAAACCCTCACGCAACCGAGGACAACAATATTGTTCGAGTCTAATATTCTTGAAATGCAACAACTGAGGTTATGGTGTGATACAATGAGATTGAAAGAAATAATGGTCCACCATGAGTGTAAAACAATAATTCGTAATACATTTTCTTGTATAAAGTAATAATTCATAATACATTTTCTATGTAATGAACAATGTTTACTGTTAGTGTTCAAAATTATCTGGATATCTTATCTTATTGTTGCAGCTGTGTTAATGGTTATGAATGTTAATATTTACTAAATCAATGCTTAATTCCTTTGTGATGTTAATTAGCAAATAAAATAATATATTATTATGTTTTACTTTAAAAAGAAAAATCAAGGCAAATTATGTCATTTATATGTTGCATTGTGTACCTTTTTTACAATAAAGGCCATGTTTTATAAAAAGTTCTTGTTCCAAGTGCGGAGAAAAGAATATAAATAATCATATGGTAGTATAGTTGCAATTTTGAATTTTGTAGTAGCTACAATTTCTTCCTATCTAACTACCTATCATTCGTCAAGTTAAAATTAATTGGAAGGAAAATATATTATTTCATAATGCGACCTCTGTATCGCGGTTACCGTGCATGAAATCACGATTGCGTGCTATACGTATACCGTAGTGTGAATATTCAATTAACTGGTACCTGAAGAACAAAAAAATTGCACGGCGATGTATTAGAACTCCGAGTAATAATCGATTGAATAGCCGATTAAATAGCTTGGAATATAGTAATGGAAGTACCTTAAAGAATCCCAACATGAAGGAGAACTATCAAGCATTGCATGTATAGTTTCATAAGCTCTACTTGATGAATCTGCGCTGTTTGTCTTTGGAAGATCGGCTCGTCCAAAGGAATAGCATGTTAATAACGTTAATATCGAATAATTTATAGAGCTAGTTCAATTTATGTTAGAAAGTCCTTGACAAAAACTCTTCCCTTCCTTTTTCTTTTTCTTTTTAAACTAACATTGGTTGGAATTAAAGTAATTTTCGTATATCTTTATGATACCTTGTTAACTTAGTCGTCTCAGAATAATAAAGATAGGAAAAATTAATAAAACTAGTTTTTAAATACTTCTTTCTGTTAAAAATGTTAGTATGAGATAAGACATTTTTAGGAACCCTCCTATTTCTACTGACCATTTTCTCAGCATTTTATTCTGTCAACTAATTGTATAATAGTTATAGTTCCTAGAAAACCTGTTGAAACCAAAGTTTTTAAAATCGAGATTCTACCTTGGATCGTTTTTTACTTTGCAGGATCGGATCGTAGGATCGGATCGTGGGATCGATAGATCCTACATAAATTGTAAAAAATAATCTTACTAGTAATTTTGATGTTTGCAATTCACATATACAGTAATAAATAATGCAACTCATGTATAATCAATATAATAGTATTATTAATTGAGGTTAAAATCGTATTATCTAAAATATTTGGAATAATCTAAAAATTAAATAAAAATTTTGGAACTACATGTGACATATTGTAAATGAATCTGATTAAATTAAAAATATTGTTCTTTCTCAATTTTGAGTCCAAATGCAATTACTGGACAAGGTAGCTGAAAAAATTGACTTTATATATGTGTATGTGTCATTTAAGTTTTTATTAATGAGACAATTAAATACCAATTTTTAAAGATTCACCAGTTTTTATAGGTAAGGAATTAGCATAACATAATTATGTGGTTTTAAAGTTTTTTGAATCTAATTTCTAATGCAACAAATAGCAGAATTTTCTATACAAAATTATGATCAAATTATTAAAATTTTTATCATAATATCTTTAAATGGTAGGATCGTAACAAGATCGGATCGAAATCGAAAGCCATAATTCGGATCGTAGGATCGCAAGATCCCACGATTCGGATCGCGATCCTGACAACTAAGGTTGAAACTAGCAAAAGCACACTATAACCAACCAATAAATCAAGAAGCTTAAAAATATCAAATAGATTATAGCTTACATGATTTTAAAAAAAATTCCTCTGATGAACATCATTGTACAAGGCGTACAATGTCGAAAATAAGCAAAGACTCAAAAAAAAAAGGGCGATTGCACACTCCATTTAGCGAATAGATATGATCTTCTTCTGCAGTATCAGATACACAAATCTATACTTCTTGTAACACGAAAGCAGAAGCCGAGTTGTTAGAATGGAAAGTACGCTACAATTTTTACACATTTAGGAATAGGACTATGCTATGGTAACGCGAGTTATGGTAACGTTAGGAAGATAACCTGCAATAGCAAGTTTTTACCGTCTTTAGTGACAAATTCGATTTTTAGTAACTTTTCTAATATTGCAATGGTAAGTTTACAAAGAAATTTAGTAAGTATATTTCTTAAAACAGTAAGCTATAGTCATCAATGAAAATTTACGTTTACAATAAACAAACTTACTTACTTTTTAATAAAATTTACCTTTTTTTGAATTCAACTTACTAGTAAGTTTACTAAGAAATTTAATAAGTATATCTCTTAAAATCGAAAGTTATAGTCATCAATGAAAATTTACTTTTTCAACAAATAAATTTACTTACTTTTTAATAAAATTTACCTTTTTTTTGAATTCAACTTATTAGTAATTTTACTAAGAAATTTAATAAGCATATCTCTTAAAAGAGTAAGTTATAGTCATCAATAAAAATTTACTTTTTCAACAAATAAATTTACTTACTTTTTAGTAAACTTTACCTTTTTTTTTGAATTCAACTTACCAATAAGTTTATTAAGAAATTTAGTAAGTATATCTCATAAAGCAGTAAACTGCAACCATTAATGAAAATTTACGTTTTCAATAAATAAAATTACTTATTCTTTAATAAAATTGACCTTTTTTTGAATTCAACTTACTAATAAGTTTACTAAGAAATTTAGTAAGTATATCTCATAAAGCAGTAAACTACAACCATTAATGAAATTTTATGTTTTCAACAAACAAATTTACTTATTTTTTAATAAAATTTACCATTTTTTGAATTCAACTCACTAGTTAATATACTGTGTAAAAAGGTAAATTTTGTCTATTTCTTAAATTCTTGATCATTTGGGACTCTTACTGTAAGTACCGATCCCAACGTCAATAAATCCATTTTGAATGGCAAATTACTAATTATTAAATTCAGACTAAAATACAATTGCCCCCTCAACCTATTTGTATAATTGATTGACCACTCTAAAGTGGAATTGATTCATGATCTCCTAATGGGTTGCGATTGAGAGAATTCCCTCAAAGATATTTTAAAAAAAAATTGTACTATTATCAATTGCTTTCAGTACTTGGAGATTGAGATTGGGGTATGCGTACAATCTAAAATAAAATTTGAAATTTGTTAACTATTTACATTAATTTGATGATTATGGTTTGGAAATCGACATAGTGCATGCATTCTGTAAACATTGCATGAAACTTGTGTCGTAAGCATAATTTTCACTGGAGATTTCTGAAAGTTACGCAACTTAATATATGGATGAATTTACTATAATTTTCAAAGATTATGCTACATTAATATAATTTCAACTTTTATACGTATGATCTTGATAATCAATTTATTAAAATTTTATCATTTTATTGTATTCATATGGATTAACTTATAGAAATTGTGATGAATAGACAACTACCATTATATATATAACTCGGCTCAAGATGATTTATTATTATTGTAAACCAAACTTTCAATCTTTCCAAAAATTAAAAAATAATTCAAAATTTATAATCAGACAAATTTTATTACACATTTTATAAGGTCATGTGAATAGTAATTTTTTAAATAGTATTCTTGGCATTATTTCAATTAAATTTCCTAATGCTAGTTTCATATAAGTTTTTAAAGTAAATTAGTAAATTTATGCCACAAAGTAGTAAATTTGGATCACTAGTCAAATTTACCATGTTATCATAAAATTTACTATGATTCTATAGAAATTTATTAGTAGTTGAATTAAACTTACTCTCTAAAAACTAACTTTGGGATATAAAGTTCTAATTCATTTATTCCAAGAAAAAAATAACTTTCATATATATTCTGATTTAATATTTTAGACATAAAAGTTACTAATTTATTAAGTTAAATTTCAATCATTAATAAAAAATTTTTTGCACTATTTCAGGTAAACTTCCTAATAGTAGTTTCATATAAGTTTTTAAAGTAAAATCGTAAATTTTTACCACAAACTAGTAAGTTTTGATCAATAATCAAATTTACTATATTATTATACAGTTTACTATTATTTAAACTAAACTTACTCTTATAAGTTTTTAAAATAAAATAGTAAATTAATACCACAAACAAGTAAATTTTGATCATTAATCAAATTTACTATGTTATCATAAAATTTCTAATATTGTATAAAAATTTACTATTAGTTCAACTAAACTTACTCTTTAAAAGTAAGTTTGAGATGTAAAATAGTAATTTATTTTCAAAAAAAGACCATTTTCATATTATTTTTGATTTACCTTTTGAGATATAAAAGTTACTAATTTATTAAATTAACTTACTGTTTTACGTGCAAAACTTACTACTCTTAAAAAGTAAGTTTAAGATGTAAAATAGTAATTTATTTTCAAAAAAATGTAAGTTTCATATAATTTTTATGATTTACCTTTTAAGACATAAAAGCAACTAATTTATTGATTTAATTTCCTGTTTTAGATGCAAAACTTACTTATCTTTAAAAGTAAGTTTGAGATAAAAAATAGTAATTTATTTTCAAGAAAAGGTAAGTTTCATCCGATTTACCTTTCGACATATAAAAGTTACTGATTTGTTCAACTAACTTACTCTTTTAGATGCAAAACTTCTCATTAAAAGTAAGTTTGAGATTTAAAATAGTAATTTATTTTCAAGAAAAGGTAAGTTTTATATTATTTCCAATTTACCTTTTGAGACATAAAAGTTACTAATTTATTAAATTAACTTACTCCTTTTGATGTAAAACTTACTTCCAAATTTTTAGGCTAATTTTTAGGCATTATCTTATCTAAATGACCAGTCTTCCAAATTTTTAGGCTAATTTTTAGGCATTATCTTATCTAAATGACCGGTCTAACAGGTAACCAAATGGCCACTAAAAGTGTTTTTACCTGTAATATCAGGTAAACTTTGTTTCGTTACTATAACTATCGTTACTTGAGTATTTTCCTTAGGAATATAATAGAATTTAAACTCTAAGAAAAGAGATTATTATGTCCATTGGTTTCAGGGTAAATGGAAGTAAGATAGAGAAATCAGAGAGTAATATAACCTATGCTTTGGTCTAAATGCTAGGGACATTTCTTTAAAATCTAAAAGTATAATAGAAGCAAAGGTTAACGCCGTTGTCGTACTTCTTATGAGTAATATCTCCTGTACTCAGTGATTAAAGATGTTCGTACATAAATCAAAGTGATAAAGTTGAAACAAATGCATGGCAGTTAACATTTTTACAGAAATTCCGACAACAAAAAATCAGGATGCATTAACCAATGAGAGCAGCTCCTTGCATAGAACATTCTTTATGCAATTTGTACACTCAGAGAACAAGTTTGCTGATTTAATAAGCACTTTAACATTCTTTGACGTTCTTCCTCTTGAGAATGCAACATACAGCTGTCCATAAGGAAACATAGGTTCTTTCAAATAAAGTCCCACAAAATCTCTGTTTGACCTTGTGCTTTGTTGATTGTCATTATAAAATAGAGTTGTAAAGGAAACTGTGTTCTCTTGAAAGGAATCGAACCAGTGTCATCATTTGATGATTCTAAGGGAATATGAGGAGTGAAAATTGATTTACCTTAAAAAAAATCATAAGCGATTTCTGCACGGATTACGTTGCTTTTAAACTCTTTGCAAATTAACTGAGTACTATTTGATAACACTTCAGATGGATTTATGTTATGAATAAGCATAACTAGGCAATTTATCTTTAGTTTTAACTGATGTGGTGGATGGTTTTTAGGCGTAAGACTACTTAAACAATCTGGACTTTCTAATGGATGGGTTGAATCAAGCATTTCATCAAAGCTAAAATAAATTTTCTCACTACCTGAAAAATTAGCAGTTAATCTATCAATGATATCAAATATGAAATCATTACGAGTAGCCAGGATTGCCCTATTCAATATAGATGTTAGATTCATAGTGAAGTCATCCAAATTGGGGAACATTGCATTCACTAATGCATTGACTGAAGATACATCATTGGTAAAAAGGGTACTCAATGACAAATGGTATCTGGACTTCGTCAGTGCGGTTTGTTGGTTCTACTCCATTGCTAATTCTAAGCAAATATTCCAAATATCCAGAATCATGTCGAGCCCTCATGTTCCATTGTGGTTTGATCTTTATAAATTGAGACCATATCATAGACATGATTAAGGTTGCGTTTATGATATCTGTCTTATGGTCTTTTGTTATTACAGGCAATGTTTGGTGAAAATCACCTCCAAAAACAATAACCTTACCACCAAATGTAGTGTTCGTACTCATGATATCTCTAAGTACCTCATCAAACTTCTCTATGGATATCCATTTTGCCATACTTACTTCATCCCATATGATCAATTTTGCATCCTTTATTAATTGAGCTATATTACTTTGCTTTTCGATATTACAACTTACAGGTGCATCATCTTTCAAAGGAATTTTAAATATCAAATGTGCAGTGTTGCCCTTGGTAGGATTGAGGTAGCCACATCAGATGTTACTGTTATAAGAGTAATGTGACTTCTTGATCTTATAGTTGCTAAAAGAGTTCTGTAAAAGAATGTTTTACCGGTCACACTCGGACCATCTATGAAGAATGAAGATGGTATAGTATTGTCCATAGCATGCATGATTTTATCATAAGCAATCTTTTCATCCTGATTCAATTCATCAACTATTAAAAACTCATCCAAAGATACAACAATGGCTTTCTTAACTTCAATTTCATGTGTTGTTACTTCTTGCTAAAGATGGCATAATCTGGATCTCATTAGATGGTAGTCATGTAGCATAAATGTGAGTTTATCAGCTATAGAACTCTAATTTGTACAAATTGAGGGTGAATCGATGAATCATGATGAATATCTTTAGATTAAAAAGCTTCAAACTTAAACCAAAGATTTTGAGGATTTTCCAGATTGCAATAGACTAAGACGGCTACAATAAGTGTCTCAATGAACCAGGCATCTGATACGCAGCTGCTTCTTATAAGCAAAGCTCTACAGAATTGTTAGTTTGTAATAGCTAAGTATTGTTGCTGCCTCTTGATAAGTACTATAAATATTCCCATTAATTGCCTATAAATGTATAAAGGAGACTGGATTTCGCATATGCATCAACAGTATCCTTAAATAATAGTGATCCCTCTTCGATGGGCGTATATTTGAATACGTCCAACAATTTCTCACATTCTTTGATGAACCCACTATTTTGCTTGTGGATATCATGTGAAATGCTCTGGAAATTTTGCATATAAATAGTTTAAAACCTTTGCATCATTGTCATATTGATTCATATTAAAAAAAATATCGCTAGAATTATCACGGAAGAACCTGGATTGTTTATAACACTTTCAAGAGAAATGTTCTCAAAAAATGTCACTGGCTCTCTTTTATCTAGATGTATAGGCAACATGACTACCGACGGATGTATTTCATTGAGATCAAATGTGTAGATTCACCACATTGCCTCTAGAGTCGAAACCCATCTAGCACTAACAAAAGTTTTAATTTCATCAATTGTGTCATCATGTTCCTTGTTTGTTAGTTGGTATATAATTCGGTCATGAACTTTATAAATGTATTTATAAATAAATTTCATAGCCTATATATTTGACCATATCTCAACATGAATATGACAATTAAACTTTGACAGTAAATAAGTATTGTAAGGAGCTACCCATCTATTATAAAGCAAATGACCACGAACAGTCACTACTCTCTTGTCAACCCAGTGTCGATATATTAGGTATGAGTTTTTTTTATGAGTAGTTGTCTCTACAAAATCTTTGGGATAATTGTCCTTACAACAACATCTAAGATTCATACTATTACAAGGATCATGCATCATATGTTTCACAACAAAACCCTGAAGATACTTATACCAAGTTATATATGGTATTTTAGCACAAACAATTCTATCATAAATATCAGGAAAGTATATTTTTGAGTTTTGTTTTAAGATAATTAAAAACTGTGCATGAGAAAGGTCTCATTTTGGGAATTCGATTGCATATGTATAAGCGGCTACCTTGCGAATTATTTCTTTCTTGAATAGTTCGTATTTAATTTCTTCAAACTTTGCTCTGAAAACTTGAGAAACTAAATCTGATCTATTTTCAAAAATTGTTAGTGGGCAAAAGCTTGTTTTGAATTTTAGGCCAATTTTTATTGCAAGTTATAGTTAAAAAAAGAAAATCAGACTTTTCATATTTCTACACCAAAAACATTACATTCCTGTATCAACGACGCATATCTGTAGGCCCACCAATGAATGTTGTAGAGAGCACGATACGTTTTCCAATATTGGATAACGAAGTTTCCTACTGGAGAGACTATCAATAAGACCTTAAAAAAGCTCTGTCCACAGATGGCGCTGTTTATTACTTTTTCTATGGAAATTCAGCTTGGTAGACCCTATTTGCATATACATATCAACCACATATTGTTGCAGCAGTCTTTTCACATGTAAAAGTATTGAACAATCATTATCTCTGGTTTGAAGCTTGTAATAGTAATATTTTCGACAAGATACCATCCTCCATTTCCACTTTCATTAATTAATAACTATGATTGATACATCAAATAAGTCTACTATAGTTGTACATATGCCATATGAAAAAGAAATAAATTATTGACAGTAAATAAGAATACCCAAGTTAACGGTAAATGCCGCTGCTTTTGGCATTCATGATGTCATCTGCTGTTGTTGTCCTAGTTGGGTCCAGAAATGATTCATCAAAATAAGTTCCCCCTGCGCTGTTACTACTGTAGTTTGTAGAGTACACTTGATTCTTGGGTGCCATTCTAACTCACCAGTTGTAAAATATAAGAGGGTATTGTAGGGAGTCATGCCAACCAAACTAATGTTTGACAATCTCAGTTTTCCGATTTTTGCCATCAACATGGATGTGCTTTGAAGCAATTGGTTCCATTCCTGATAATTCACTCCATATAGCTCCTACTTGTGAAATAGCTAGTTATTATATACCGGTCATTGGTGTCGCGCCCCATTTTTTTGAAAAGAAAAAGAAACGGTGTTTTAAAAAAATAGATTTTTTATTTTTGAAAAATAAATGAAAAAGGGCGAAAATTGGACTGTTAAAATGCGATGATTTAGGCCCAAAAACGAGTCTAAAAGGGTTTTTGTGAAAGGAGTAGTCACCATTTGGTACTGAGTTTTGGTATACCAAGTCATCAGAAAAAAGTTTTAAAAAAGATTAAAACCCATTTTTAGATAACTCAAGGTCTTTGAAAACGAGAAAAAAATGTTCGGAAGTCACGGTTGAAGAAAGGAAGATCAAAGGTTCGATTGACTTGGACCTAAGGCACCCTTTCAATCTAACCTAAGTTAGTTGCGAGGTTTAGTCAAAATTTCCCTAATATAGCCTTCAAACTTATCACATTTGGATGTTTCTAGATGGATGCAAAACCCTAAACCTAAAGGGAAATTGAGAAAGGGCAAAATGTCCCTTCAAGAATAAATTAGTACTAATGCATTAGTTGCAAAGCCCAAAAGAAGATCTCGAAGGGGTCATGAGTATGCAAAAATGAGACTCAAAGAGATGAAAATTAAATACTATACAAGATATAGGTGATCAAGGAAAAAAGGGATGCAACATAACAGGTATGGGAACAAAAACTCGTGATTTAAAAAAGGGATGCAACATAACAGGTATGGGAACAAAAACTCGTGATTCAATTTTCTTTCTTGTAGAGGGGTGATAGCGTGCTAAAGCTAAGAAAGCCATGCTCTCTTATTGTCCCATATTCGAAGGGTGACTCTTCCTAACCTATGCAAGCAAATGAACTAACTTATTTTTTCTAATTTCCTACATGATATGCGAGACTAAATGAAATGATTTACATGCATGAGGGATAAAAGAATATAATAGGGAAATTAACATGCAAGTGCGAAAAGACCCCAAAAAATAGAAAAATATGTATGAAATGGCATGAATAGCATACAACCATGAATCTAGCGCATGGGAAACCTAAGGGTCTATCATTAGACTAGTGCAGTGACCCCACTTCTCCTAAAGTCTAAGGTATCCTGGAAGGCCTTAACTCTCGCCAGGACTCACTCACTAGAATAACCAATAATACTTAAAAAGGGAAACAAAAACAACCATTCCAATCCAAATCACAAATATTACATAACGAAATTCAACTTACAACTCTCATTCCCAAATTACAGTTCAAAGTACTTAGAGTACAACCACAATACCATCTCATAGGCCCAAATACAATAAAAGTCCATCCATCCATGATTACAAGGGATACGTGAAATAACCCGATAATAGCACTAAGAAGGATCACGACACGCTATCCACCATCTCCGACTGTGGAAATAAAACATTTTGGGGTGAACTAGAAGCTCAGTGAATGTCCAGTAAAAACAAGAAATTCATGGACCTTTGAGTTAAACATCATTTTGTAAAACATTTGAATTTTTAAACAATCATTCTAGAAACACTTATTTAGCAAACAACATACAGTAAGTAATAATTCAATAAACATGTAGTTCAAGTAATGAAAGGATACAGTGTCCTCCAATGGCAGTCACAGTCCGTCTTGTCAGTCAACCACCCTCCCACTCCTCCTTATAACTCCCAGTGGTAATACTCGAGTATACCGTACAGTGCCCTAAGTATCAACCTACCCGACCGAGTCCGCTTCTGGCTTGAGTAGGTCGATAACGAAGGGGGAAAGGCCTTGTTCAGCCAATGTGGTAAAGTACACATGGCCTACAGTCATGCGCAAGTAATATACAAACAGTGGAGAAGTAAACAGTTGAACGGTGTATTCACAGTTAGGTCGAGTGAGATAAAGTACACACTCGCCTAGAACCAAGTATTTAACACTTATGAAATCAGGCAACATCAATCATTAATCACATAAGCATGTAATTCACATAACATACAAGAAATACTCACAGATTCGTTTCTTTACAAATATGAGTTGAGTAAATCATTTGACAAGTCATTTTCACGTAGTAGTAAAACTTTTGACCTAAAACGGATTTGAACATTCATAAACTCTTCATAAATTGTGTCACTTGTAAAAGCATATTACTTGGAAATGGTGGTAAATCACTTCATTAGAATTACTAATAGATCATTTCAATAAAGCATTCATTGGCAACCAATAGTAAAGTCTTTCATTTAAAAAGGGTTGGGACACTCACCTTGATTCGATTAAACGAGTGAGCAAAGAAGAAGGCTAAACTTCGTTAGTTGGTTCACCCTCGACAAGGTCTTGGGCACCTGAGCCAAAGTTCATCTATTCGATACTAACCAAAACATCTAAAACTCAAATTCTTAACTCAACTACTCAGAATCACCAAACCTTCACTACTACAGTTTCTTGTTCGCACCATGTCTAAGATTACTCTTGTTGAAATGGAGCAAGGCTTATGGGTACGGATGCTAGACTCGGAGAACTACAATTCACTAGAAAACTTCGTTTTCAAATTCATTTGGTAATGTAGGTCAAATCAAATTACAAGACTCAGTAGTAGTTAAAGTACAGTATTACCAGTTTCAAAAACAAGCCAACGAAATCTTACGGAAAAAAGAATGCCAAATTTTGTACACTTATTCTTCTATACATATAGGCTAGGTTTAAACCAAAATTCAGTCAAAAACTCATACGGGAAGTCAAAGTTCTAGACGATTAAAATCGCTCCCTATTTTTTCCAAAATTACATGTTTACCCAAAATTAGTGAAAACACAACTTTTCACCATTAAAATTCATAGCTTCACTCCATTAAATCACGTACTCATAATTAAACATAATACACATTTATTTAGAAAAAAATATCTTCAAGAGAAATTACAAAGTTTCGAAATCAAACATTAAAAAATCACCAAGCATGGGTTTGGCCATCTCATACACTTTTCTTCCAAAATTTCCAACAACAAAATCCTACTTTCCAACCATATCAAGACTATTTCACGAATATCACACAAATCCACAATCAGGTCCTCAAGTCAGCTACCTAAAATCCACCTCAAGTCCGCTACCTAGGTTGGGATTTCAAGAGCCCAACTTCATCTTTTCAGATGAGATCGTTATACCAATATCAACCATAGATCTAAGCTATTTAACTCTAATAAAGCTATGTCTAGAAGATTTAGAGCTTATACCTTCAGATCTGACTAGATCTGACAAGATCCGACAAGATCCACCGAGGCTTTGTGATATCTTCTCAAAATTGACCCCTTCAAGCTCAACAACCCCAAAAGCTCCAATCTTTGCTCGATTTCTCCTTGTCTTGAAGATGATTTTCCCAAGATTAGCTCTCAAGATCTTTTCAGATCTGGCAAGATTCAGGATAGATCTATTCAAAAGTGAACCTCCAAGTCTTGTTCCTTCAAGTATCTTCAAAATTGGCCAAAGTTCTCATCGATCACTTGATGGTTTCCTTCCCAAAAGCTTCAAGGATCAAGATGACGGCTCTTCCTTGGTCTCTTTCTCACTCTATCTTTCCAATGGAGTTGCAAGAAACAAGATGAAGAAGAGATGAAGTTGATGGGTTGCTCTATTGATTTCTTCAAGAAACATGAAAATAGACAAGATGAAGCTTACCTTTCTCTCCCTTGCTCTCTCTCTCTCTTGGCCGGCTGCAATGAGGAGGATGAGCCAAGAATGAAGTCTTCAGTAAAGCCTTGAAGCTTGAAGAAGGATAAGGAAAGAAAAATGGAAGAAAGAAAGTTGGAATTCTCTCTCTCTCTCTCTCTAGCTCTCAGCCCTCTCTCTCTCTTGTGCTCCAAAATGCAGCTGCAAAATGAGGAAGCAAGGATGCAAGAAACAAGGCTTTATAAGGACAAAATGCTTGGTTGTCCTTAAATCGAGGAAAAGTTAGTCAAACACCACTTTTTGTCGCGTCGATGCGCGACACTCTAACTTACACTGGTTTATCTCATTCCTACACTGTCCAACCTTAAATATATATTTGTAATGTCTCTACATATGCTCGGGTTCATCTTAGAGTCACTATTCACAGTTCGGAACAAAATTCAACACTTAAACTGGTCGAAACACGCACCGGCAAATAATTCTCAGAAAATCATCTAAATTAGAAAATAATGATTCAAAGCATAAATTCACTAATATTTGAGTGAAAATACATAATAATATTATTATTATTATCATTATCATTCATTTTCTAATAAAAATAAAATTTTCGAGCCCTCACATAGTCCACTTCTACATATCCTCACTAGACTAGCATTGAACTAGTGTGGTGACGTCATGCGCTCATTATTATAGTAAAACAGGTAAAGCATCAACTAAAGCAAATAAACACATAAGAGCACATAGAACACATAGCACATAAGCATGATATCTAAATGCAATATATTAAGAAAGCAAGTAAAGCACGTAAATACATAAACACATAAGCACACAAATCCTATCTATTACATTGAGGAACCTAATTACAATCTAAAAGGGAGAAATATAGGAAAGTAAATCTATCTAACATATCTATTACATTTTCTATCTAATTGCATTACTTGCCAAATATATCCTATCCGTTATAATTTAGGTATTCGAGTATTCTTTAAACAATTACATAACTTGAAATGATAAATAATCATAGAAAAATAAATAAAAGTTCAAAGTAGTTAAACAAAAGGAACGAAAGAAAAATATGCCCAACATATAAACACATAGAGACACATAAGAGCAAGTAGGAACACACAATTGGGATTTAGAGGGCAATAGAATTATCTCCCTTTGAAATAGTTACTAATATGAGGAAATGGAGAACTATCTATACTCAAAGTCAACAAAAGGTCAAGGCAACAATTTAGTTGACAATTAATCATTAAATGTCAGAAATGTAATTTATTAATGAAACTCACTAAATTTGAAGGCAGTAGTAACTAACAAAATAAATTAAGCCATATTAACATGTTAGATATGGAAAAAGATTTCAAGGTATTCCAAAGACAAATAAAATGCACTTTAAAGAAGTTTAAATGGGAATTAAAGAGAGGAAACAATCATAATTACAAAGTTAACATATTATTAGGGACTAAATTGAAAAGATTTAGAACTTTTTTGAGTCTGAATGTAATTTTTTTAAAAGAATCGAAGTCAAAATTAAATGAAAAGAAAACTTAGGAGCTAAAATATAATTTAAATAGTTCCTAAATGAAAGAAACCAACAGGTTTTGGGCTTGAGAAGTTTATATGAAAATCCAGGGGTCAATCCATAAATCTGATGAAAGAATGGATCAAAAGATGGGCTTGGGCCGTTTTAATACTCGAGTCTGGCCAGATCTGTCCAAGGTAAAAGCAACGGGCTAAATTATTTCTAAATGCTTGGACCACATACTTTGGCCTAGACGAAAATGCAAACCGTTTCTTGTTAAAACCAAACAAAAACCTAACATCAAGCCCAAAGAAAAATAAATACAATCCCAAACATAAGAAATAAAATCAAGCCCAAATTTTTTCCTTTATTCTTCTTCTCCTCCAATAAAACCCTAGCCACCTCACCGCCGGCGGGCATGGTAGTTTCGGCACGTCGCCGGCCGTCGATCACCGGTGACTACTCTAGTCATAAAAATCCATCAAAATACACCCCCAAACTCAGTTGTTCACATAGAATGCATTTCCAATCTTAGATTTCACAAAGAATCAATGAAAAGTGGTCAAAAATCAAATTTACAGCTGGCTTCCTATTTTTCCAATTCACTCAAATTTTCACTAAAACTCACAAAATATACACCAAAATGACTCTTATGAGCTTTGTAATATAGCCATTTCCTTGAATTCTAATAATCAAAACAAAACAGCCCCACGTGGATTTTATTTGGTTAATAATTTTCCTTTTTGGCATTTCTTCAAATAAAGAACGGGCATGATATAAAACATCTCTTTTCTAACAAATGAAAATGAATGAACACGGATTCACAAAACATAGAAGCAACCTAAAAACAAATCAATAAGCCTCATACTTCAACCACAACCTTTTATTTTGAATGAGATCAGGCAAGGAAAATCAAACTCCATAGTGCAAACCTTTCACATGCAAAACACCCTTCAATGGAAGTTAAGGAGTTTGAGACCATTACAATGCTTTCTTGGTGAAGATGATGAACTCAGTAGTAGTGTGACAGCCCCACTTCTCCCTAGGGCGTACCCTAAGGTATCCGTGGACCGCCTGCCTAACTTTTGCCAGGACTCACTACGATCCTCAATCAAATTAAAGTTTGAACTTCAATAGATACAGTCCTCAAATGAATTACAATGTCAATTTCAAATATTTATATCAAATACTCCACTAATTTACATTCCACAAGTCAATCGAACTTCAAAACATACACTCACTACAGTTCCTCAATCATAAGTACAAAGTAAGATCTCCAAAATAATAATTACATTTCCATTTAGTCCAATTACACTAAAAGTCCAACAATCCATGATTACAAATAGTACCAGAGATAATCTAGCCAGTCACACTAAGAACGTTCACAACACTTACTTTTCTTTGCCTCGAGCCCTGTGGAGGGGAAATAAAACATTTTTGGGGTGAGCTAGAAGCTCAGTGAGGTTCCATAAAAATGAGCAAATTCACATTTGGTCAAAATCATAGCACTTGAATCAAATAGCACTTTTGCAAAACAGTTAAGTTGTTAAAGATCACTTACAAAAGTATGATTCATTAAGAAGTGCTATAGCGAGAAAACTCTAGAATACAATTGAATACGTTTATTAAAAGATGCAAGAGTTCAAGCATTCGAACACTAACTAAACAAACAAATCACTTTAATCACACATAAGATACTGAGACGGAATGAGAGGTACCTCCCACTCATTAGAGTGTGGTACATACTATCGCTCAATATGTATGGTCGACGAGACAACGCTCCAATCGACTTATTCAAAGATTAAGATTAGGGCGGGATGAGAGGTACCTACCACTGATTAAGTGTGGTACATACTACCGCTTAACACATATAGTCGACGAGACAACGCTCCAATCGACATATTCCAGAGTTAAGATCCAGGCGGGATAAGAGGTACCTACCACTCATTGAGTGTGGCACATGCTACCGCTTATCACACATATGGTCGACGAGACATCGCTCCAATCGACCTATTCAAAGTTAAGATTCAGGCGGGATGAGAGGTACCTGCCACTCATTGAGCGTGGTACATACTGCCGCTTATCACGTATGGCGGGATGAGAGGCACCTACCACTCATTAGAGTGTGGTACATACTTCCGCTTATCACACACAAATCAAAATTTACGACACAATACAACACAAATTCAGCATATAATTCATCTCTAGTCACAGTTTCAAAATCACATAAATAAATTACCATCTCATTTATTATTTGCGAATTAAGTCAAATGACGTGCATGGAAACTCACAAACTCTTCATAAAATTATTTCACTTGTAAAGTATTTTGCTTGAAAATAACAGTAAATCCTTTCATTGCAAATATGAGTCGAGCAAATTATTTCACAAGTCATTTTCACATAGTAGTAAAATATTTGATTTATAAACGGATGGGAATACTCACCAATTAATCACAGCTGACAATCCAAGTAGGGGTCTGGTTCAAACTCTTCCCCACTTCCTATGATCAAGTAAAAGAAGAAATAAGGTTCACCCTACAAATAGCGAAACTAAACTCAAATAGCTTATTCATTTATTTTATCAAAATTCCTCTAATTTTACTCGAGTGAAAAGTAGTCACTTGAGTCAAAAATCATCATAAAAGATTCCATTTTCAAATCGATACATCATTTAAACAAAATACTCTCTCGATGTACTCTATACTCGTGACTTCTAAACTTTTAGAACAAAGACATAAAGTGAGGTCTTTTACCTTGAAAATCATCCCTTCTAGTTTAAACCCAACACTCACTTAAATTGAGGTTTTAACACATGTTTAGAACAATTTTCACCAAATCTCAATGTTCAAAATTTATGAAAAATAGATAAAACATTTCAAACCCCTCAAATCTGTCCAAATAGCATATTTACCCAAAAATTAGTGGAAACTCAACTTTTCACCCTTAAAGTTTAAGATTTTAACTCTATCTAAACATATACTCATAAATGAACATAATACATATTTATTTAGACAAAATCTCACCAAGACACATTGTAAAATTTCAAAATCAAACGTCAAAACATTCCAAGTGAGGTTCGGCCAGCCTTCATACTTTTTCTTCAAAATTTCCAACAACATTCTAACCACACAATGAACTCATCTCAAAAAACAACAATCACAACCACAACCAGGTCCTCAAGTCCGCTACCTAAAAGTCACCTCAAGTCAACTACCTTGATATTTCAAATATTTCAAGTCACCTCAAGAGCCCAACTCAAATATTTCAAATATTTCAAACATTAGCATTTCTAGCAAAGTAATCCGTAGATCTGAAAGATCTAACACTAATAAAGATAATACTAAGATATTTAAGTGATATACCTCAAGATCTGTATAGATCTAACAAGATCAAGGAGGATCCGATGAGCTCTTCCCAAAGACGACTTCTCGAGCTTATCAACTCCAAAAATCTACAATCTTAGCCAAGGATCCACTTGTTTTGAAGACGATTTCTGCCAAGAATTCAAGATTAAGAAACAACCAACTCACACAAGCTTCCTTTCTCTTCTCCAACTCGGATCACTCCCTCTCTCCCTTACTCTCACACAGCAGCCAAAAGATGGGGGAGGAACGAGAATCAAGCCTTCAATGAAATCTTGAAGTTTCAAGAATTTTGAGGAAGAAAAGTTGAAGAAACCAAGCTTGAGCTCCCTCTCTTTTCTCTCTCTTCCAATTTGGACCACACACACACACACACTCTCTCACGCAGCAGCCAAAGGAAGAAGGTGAAGCAAAAACCAAGTCTTCAATGGAGTCTTCAAGCTTGTGGTAGAAGATGAAGTTGGATGAAACTTATTTTCTCTCTCTCTCTCTTCTCTCAAGTTCGGCCAGCCCCTCTCTCTAAACTCCAAAATTGCAGCTGTAAAATGAAAGACCAAGGGGCAAGAAACAAGGCTTTTAAGGGACAAAAAGTGTGGTTCCCCTTAATTTAAGGAAAAGTGGTCAAATGACCACTTTTTGTCGCGTCGACGCGCGACATTCTAACTTTTATTAGTTTATCTCATTCCAACACTGTCCAATCTTAAAAAGATCTCTGTAATATCTCTACATATGTTCGGTTTCATCTTAAAGTCACTATTCACACTTCGGAACAAAAATTAGTGCTTAATCTGGCCGAAACCAAACACCGACAAATAATTCTCAAAAAATCATATAAATTGGTAAATAATAATTCAAAGCATAAATTCGCTCACATTTTAGTGAATAAACATAAAATAAATATTAGTATTTATTTTTCAATAAAAATAGAATTTTGAGGCCCTCACAAGTAGACTCTCAACAAGAATGATGGCAGCATCTCCCAAGTTTATATGGTTCTTTTATACCGTTTCCCTTTCTTTGCTTTCCTCCCTTTTTTCTTTTTTTGTGTGTTGTGCTAATGATTCTGAAGAGTGAAAAAGGAAAAAATAGGGGTGAAAATGAATTGTGTCTCGAGAGTGAGAGAGGGGGAAGGAGGTGTTGTGTCTTTTTGTGTGTGTTGGTTTTTTTGAGATAAAGAACTGTGAGGGAGGTAAAAAGGGGAAGGGGGAATGGAGTGTGGAGTTGGAAGTGGAGTGTGATTGATTAGATTGTTTCTTGGCAAAAGAGAAGAACCGGGAGAAAGTGAAAGGATGTGGAGTGTAAAGTTGGATTTTGGTATTCGTTAGTTGGGGGAAAAAAAGATTTTGAGGTGGTAAAACCTTAAGGGAAAAAATGGGGTAATTGCTAGGAAAACTTTTTTTTTTTACAGAAAGCTCTAAATTATTTTTACCAATGATTTTATTGATTTTTCTTTTTTATTTTTATTTTTCTTTCTTTTTAAAAACCTACAGAATAAGAACAATGCATATAAAATGCATGAAAATAAATGAACAATAATTAGTTAAATTTTTTTAGAAAAATAATGAAAAATAGCAAAAATTTGGTGTCTACAACTTGCCCCTCTTTATTTGAGTTTTTTTTTTAAATTTTTGGTTACAAAGGAGGGCAAAGGCCCATTACGTAAAAACTAATCTAGGAGTCGCAAAGGCCCATGGATGTCTTGTCTTAGCAGGGGTCTAAGCGATTAAGGAGGCTCTCTAAATCTGGTTATACTTTGGCTTAAACTTCTTCCCATCTTGACTTGATGATCTGCACACTTGTTGCCCTCTCTTAAGACATGGTTGATCTAACATTCCCAATCCCATTCTAAGATTAGATTAATCTCTTTGATCAGGTTGTAGTGCTTTCCATCTTCTGCATTTTCCTAGATCATTGAGTTAGGCACTTGAGAGTCAGACTCTATCACCATTTTTCTACATCCTTACTCCCAAGCCAGCTTGATCCCTAGCAAGATGACCCATAACTCTTTATCTAAGTTTCAAAGAAACTCAAGACAATGACGTAGACACCAAATTGCTTATCTGCCTCTTCTGCCTACATTTGAACCATGGTAAACAACATGAAATGTTAGGCATCACTTGTCAAAATAATATGATGAAAATGCAAAATTCGACCGAACCGATACAGAGCTGCCTACATAGCCATAGGAATCAGTCGACCGTAGTTCAAATGCAAATAAGTTATGATAAAACAAGTACTTGACCAATCAAGGATCTTTGCAAGCACAAAGAAGTCTGAGCCCTTAGAACTTCTAAACAAGAAATTCAAGATTGCATTGCAGAATAGGATTACTACACCAAGAAGGGAAGAAAGGGCCTGCATTAGATGTCAAGAACGGAGGGGTCGAAGGATGCACTACAGACGCTAAGACTCACTAACAGGAAATTAAATGTCAAGAATGTGGGATAAGAGGGTGCATGGGGAACGCTGAGACTCACCAATAGGAAATTAAATGGGTGATTCCTAAGCCTGGACTGTTCAGTGGGATTGGACCCAAGCCTAAATGACTAGTAAGAGGAATGCAAATGTATTCCAGATCTTGATTGTTGGCGGGATTAGACCCAAACTCAAACAACTAGTAGGAGAAATGAAAATACATCCCAAACCTAGATCGTTGGTGGGATTAAACCCAAATCTAGACAACTAATGGGAGAAATGAAAATGCACCCCAGATTTAGATCGTTGATGGGATTACACTTGAACCCAGACAACTAGTGGTAGAAATGAAAATGTACCTTAGGCCTAGGTCACTGGTGGGATTAGACCCGAGCTCAAACAACTAGTGGGAGAAAAGAAAATAAACCTCAGGCATAGGTCATTGGTGGAATTAGACCTGAACCCAAACAACTAGCAGGAGAAATGAAAATGCACCCAAAATTAGATCGTTGATGGGATTAGACCCGAACCCAAATAACTAGTAGAGGAAATGAAAATGCATCCCAAACCTATATTGTTAGTGGAATTAAACCCCAGTCCAAATAACTAGTGAGAGAAATGAAAATGCACCCAAGGCCTAAATCACTGGTGATATTAGACCTGAGGCCAAACAACTAGCAGGAGAAATGAAAATGCACCCCAGGTCTAGTTCGTTGGTGGGATTGGACCGAAGCCTAAACAACTAGCGGGAGAAATGAAAATGCACCCTAGGTCTAGATCATTGGTGGCATTAGACCCAAACCCTGATAACTTGTGAGAAAAATGAAAATGCACCCTAGGCCTAGATCGTTGGTGGGATTAGACCCGAATCCAAACAACTAACGGGAGAAAAGAAAATGCACCCCAAGAATAAATCGCTAATGGGATTAGACCCGAACGGACAAATAGTGGGAGAAATGAAAATGCACCCCAGGCCTAGATCACTGGTATGATTAGATCATAACCCAAATAACAAGTAGGAAAAATGAAAATGCACCCCAAGCCTAAATCATTGGTGGGATTAGACCCAAACCTAGACAACTAGCAAGAGAAAAGAAAATGTACCCTATATCTAGATTGTTGGTGGGATCAGACCCAAGTCTAGACAACTAGTGGGAGAAAAGAAAATGCACTCAGGTCTAGATCCCTGTGGGATTAGACCCAAACTTAGATAACTAGTGGGAGAAATGAAAATGCACCTTAGGTCTAGATCCCTAGTGGGATTAGACTTGAGGCTAGACAATTAGCGGGAGAAATGAAAATAAAACTGAAACACAATTAGATTGCCAGATTTGAAAGTAGAACACAAGCTACTCAAACATAATGGACATAGAGTGCATGCAATGACATATGCAGTGAAATTTCGCATCCTTGTGATTTTTGCCTCTCAGGAAAAGGAAAAGTGAAAAGAAAAAAAATTTCTTTCTTTCTCTTTTTTTAAGCCTTGCTCAATTTGCAATAAAAATTGCCCCAGTGTGATTGATCAAAAATTTGTTCTGGTGTAAACCATGCTCAATTGAAGCAAATGCTACATTTTTCATCCCTTGTGGAAGGCATAGATGATGATCACACAATCCTACTTTTAGAAGAAGAAAAAAAACAAGAAACAATCGTGATAAAAAACAATGCCACCATCATTGATCTCTTTGACCTTGAGAACCATGTAAACATGAGCTTTCGATGTGAATAAATTGTCTCCTTTGAACTATTCTGCAAACTGTTTCGAATCCCTTCAATTTTCAATTCCAATTAGGCATTCCTTAACACATAGTATAGGACATTTGCTTCTAGTGACCTTTTGTAGTAAATTATGAGGATTGTCTTTTGGATGAAATCCAATGAAATGAATAACATACATTTTTTTGAATATAAAAATGTTATTTGTTGCGCAGTGTAGCAAAAAAAAAGAGTGAGAATGATATGTAGTAATAAAACAACCTTTATTGAGCTCATAAATAGTGGCTCAAAGACTTTTAAACAATGGATGCTAGCTCAGACAAATGGCCTTTAATGAGGAGAAATACAGACTTTGACCCTTTTTGATGTCACCCATCTGGAACTTAATGCCAAGAATAACAACTTGAAGCGAAACCCAATTAAACATAGTCATCAGCTTTTCAAATTTCAGCATCCAGTTTTTCACTCATGATTCCTTTGCGCTTCATGAACCCTATCCTAACGCTTTTTTGGATTTTCACTAAGGTCACACCCACCTTTTTCTTTTCTTTTCATTTTCTTTATTTTTCTTTTTCTATTCTTCTTTCCTTTTTTTCTTTTCTTTTTCTTTTTTTTTGTACTTTTTTTTGTTTTTTTTGTTTTTTATTTTTTCTTTCTTCTTTTTCTTGAACAAAAGGCACCTTTTGGGTTTTCATCTTGAAAGAAGGATAAGACCATGAGATGAAACAAACAATTTTAACTGCAACTTTATCAATTTAGTCATGCTTTCAAAAATTGGCAGTATCAGTGGAATAATCTTTTCCGATGAATTTTAGAAAAAGATGTATTTACATCATTTGCCATTGATTAAGAAACTTTCTTTCAAAAGCACTGCAAAAGGTGGAGGTTAGTGATATTTGGGTTTTATAATGCGGTTAGGTGGGGTATAGAAAGAAAGTTAAGGTTTAAAAGCAGATCATATAATAGGTTTGAAATAATTTTGAGATCACGTTATTCCAAAAATTTGCCCTAATACGGGGTAATGAAAATATAAAATTTGCCCCAATTTGCTTCTAACCGAGTTCTTCTTTTCTTCTCATTTTTCTTGGCTTCTTTTTTTTTTCTTTTTTCTTTCTTTCTTTTTTCTTTTCTTTTCTCTTTCTTTCCTCCTTTTTGACAAAATAGAAATAAAGACAAAGAAATAAAATTCAATCAAACAGGGTTTGCGATCCTCAGGGGTTTGCCGAATGAATGAAACAGATTATTCTGAAAGTTCAAAGGGGAACACTAGGAGTAAAATGTTCAAATGGAAAAAGAAAAAAAACCTTTTGTTAATCATGATCCCGATTTTTGACAATTACAAAACAATTGAAGAAGTTTATCTAACATTTTTCATTAAGGATATTTGCAGCTCAGGTAATCATTGCAAATGGTGCAATTTGAAGAACTCAATCAAAAGAAGCAAAAGTCGCTTATGTACCGCTGGGCGCCGATAGTTTGTATCGGGCACGTCCCGATAAAATCGAAACATCTCTATCGGACACTCAACTTGATGTACCAGACGTCCGATAGACAGGGGATCTATCAAACACTCGTATCGGATGCACAACAATCTTACTGGACGTCCGATCATATCCAAGAAGTTTTTTGAGCTCTCTGATCGCTGTCGGATAGAAATCTCATCGGACGCTAAAATATGCATCGGCCGTCCGATTGTATTCAAGAAGATTTTTTGAGTTCACTAGTTGCTGTCGGACGTAAAACTCATCGGACGTAGAAATAGACATCGGCCGTCCAATAAAAGAACTAAACAAAATGCTCGGATGCGCAGCATCGGACCGGTAACATGGTATGTCGGAGGTCCCATAGCCCCAACGGCTAGTTGACTCTTCGCCTTCTTCTATCCCAGAACCTCAAATATCAAGGCACTTTTTTCAATCCACTATAAATACAAACTGTCCAACTTCAAAAATAACTTTAAAGACATAGATTACAAGTTCTTAAGAGTGATTTTAGTAAGAAAATACTCTTGGTGTAAGAATCAGTTTGGCCTCAAGTCGTTAGTTCATTTGCAAGCTTCTTCAATTGTGAGTGAGTTCATCATGTAGTTTTGTGAGGAATTTGTGAATTGTAAAACTCCCGACCTCACTAAGTGTAGTTTAGGGCTGAGGGAAGTGAGCCTCTATTGTGGCCAATAAAGATTGATTGAATTTCACCAAATATTTTCGCTTTGAATGAGATTATTCCTCAAGCTCGAAAGTGGAGCTTGGAAGAAGATTGGTCACTTTCTATCATCTTATTTTTTAGGTTATCTTTTCACTATTGATTGCTATATCATGTCTCTGGTCTTGCTTGGTCATTTGTTTGACAAATCAATTGTGTGAGAAATTGAAATTGTGATTTGAAAAAATTGGATTAGTTTTAATCAACCCACCATCCCTCTTAGGTTGTCCTGTACCTTGCTAAACCGGTATTAGAGTTGGTCCTCTAGAATCAAGATTAATCGCTTAGAGAAAAGATAACCAAACAATGCCATGTTTGTAGAAAGTCAATCGGTTACTGGGCCACCCATGTTCAATGGTTCAAACTATGTTAGTTGGAAAGAACGTGATGATTATCTTCTTGCAATCTATTGACATCGATCTATGTTTATTGTTAATGAAGGTCCTTTGCACCGCTACATTGATGATCCCATCACTCATGTTCCTAGATTAAAAACTAGAAATGAGTTGGACACGTATAAGACTAATCTCACCTCAAATGCTAAAGCCATAATGTACTATATAAGCAGTATTGATTCAAATGAATCCATTAGAGTTAAAGGATGTAAATCAAAAAAAATTTGATAAATTAGAGAGATTCATGAAGGTAGCAGGATGTGGTGGAAACAAAAGAAGTCTATTTTACCTAAATAATGAATCATTCAAAATGGAACTCATGAGAATGTAGATGAAGATGGCACAGGATTCAATGATCTTATTAAAGACTTGAGGTGTTCGAGCAAAAGAATACACCCTCGGTGAGAAAATGTGCTTAAATGCTTTTACCTAAAGAATGGGAAAATAAAGTGACTGCAATTGAAGAGGCAATGACTCTAAACAATGTCTATTTAGTCTCTTATAAACTCTCTAACATCTTATGAGTTGAAGCTCAAAAGCAAGGTACAAGATGAAGAAGATGTAAGGGCCAGAGGGAGTACTGGTTTAAAAGTTTCTCAAGATGAGGATGACTCACCGCCAAGATGATTTCATGATGTTGATTGTGATGATAGGATCTTGTGACCATCACCAAAGAGTTTCAAAAAATTCAACAAAAGAAGATTTAAACATGGGGTCCTAAAGTAAACAAAGCCCCCCAACCAATTCAATGTGGTGTCAGGGTGGAAGACAAGATGCAAAAAACTCACAGAGATAGATGTTTTGAGGGGGACAGCTTGGCCACTATGTAGCTGATTGTCCCACAAAGAAGAAGAAAGAAACAAAGGTTTGTTGCTTCGGGCGTTCAACAATTACACACTGTTTATCGTATGAATACGTAACTGAACGAAGTAATAATGA